>JABAKD010000025.1:3985818-4530818 GCA_012845835.1 Undaria pinnatifida | reverse complement strand
GTTCAATCCGTCTCTTCCCCGCCCGTCGACGGCCAGTCGCCCTCCTCCTTCGTCGTCGAATCCAGCCTCCTGCCGGCGCAGTTCCCTTCACGCAAACCGAGACTGCGCCGTAGCGTGGCTCGTGGTGGCGCCTGCCTCCACGCACGAGCATCCCGATTAAGCATTGCTGCTCCGCCGCTGCTGCCTAAAAAGACGCGCGAATCGTAGGTGACCATGCCTAACGCACCACGTACGACCCAACTTATAGGTCGGCGACTCCCCTTGCAACTACAGTGTAGCTATCAGGATCAACAGGGTGATGATGTTAGGCAGTCTGTGCGCGGAAACTATAAATCCCGTTTCTGAGGGGGACAAAAACTGACAGCTGTGGAAGGAAATGCATCAGTTTATTAAGTGAATCTTGCAAGTCGAATATCCGGTGAGGGGAGGGCGGAGTTTTTAAGGACGTGGGGGCCTGATTTCGATCAAAAGGGGGGCGGGAGGGGGGAAGGGGGGGGAAGGGGACGGGTGGGGCAGGTCAATTTGTGCGTGGAAACTATAAATCCTCTTTGTTTGTGGGGGAGGGGGGGGGGATGTGGCGGGGGGGGGCGGGGGGCGGGGGGGGGGGAGGGCTTTAGGTCGCATAGATGTAGGGGTTCGCTATACGCGTGGTGCTAGGTCTAAGCGATGGTGCGGGTGGTGGGGAAGGAGGAGGCGTTGGGGGCGGGGGTGGGTGGGAATTGCAGCAGCGGCATGGACGGCTCTAAAAAGATAATGAGGCGATATCCAGGGCGTGGAAGTGTTTATTACGCTGGCGGATTTCGATATTAGGTGGGGCGTTTAAGCAAGAGAAAGCGAGGGAAAAAAAGAAAAAAAGAAAAAAAAAAGGGCGGGGGGGCGGGGGGGGGGGAGGGGGGGGGGTTCAAGAGGTTTAGGTCACATAAATTATTAAAGTACACTCCAGCTATGATATGAAGGATTTGGTCGACACTGATGTTCGCAACATTGTGTGTGATCCTCCGATCGCGCGTATTAATCATATGTGTAGGGGCTTGCTATACGCGCGGTGCTGGGTCTAGGCGATCGTGCGGGGTGTGGGGAAGGAGGGGGCGTGGGAGGGGGGATGAATGAAAGCTACGTCATGGATGGCTAGACAGATAATGACGTGACATCAATTGCTTAGAAGTGTTTATTACTCTGGCCGATTTCGATTGTAAGTTGGGCGTTTGAACGAAGTGGGCGAGGAACAAAGCGCGGGGGGGGGGGGGGAGTGCGGAGATGAGTTGGGGCTACGGCATGGATGGCTAGATGGATAATGAGATGATATCAGCTGGCTGGTAGTGTTTACTATTCTGGCAGATTTTGATTTCAGGTGCGGCGTTTGAACAAGGGGGATCGGGGGTCGGGGGCGGGGGGGGGGAGCATTTCAATATGTGCGCGGGAACTATAAACCATTGAAGGGGGCGAATCTGACGGTTGCAGCAAGAAGACACCTCTTTATATCGCCCGCCTGGTGTTTATTTTTCTAGAAGGTTTGATGTTACATGGAGTATGCAACCCAGTTCTTATTAGGTGTAGTAAACAACGTGTTAAAAGCTTCATAATTTGTTATCGTACATGGATCGAAAGATAGAATATTTTCAATCGATAGGTACAATCATGTAGATACCATTATTTTCTGACATCGCTAATTATGAGAAAGAGCTACATATTGCCAAATACAACAGGCGAGGTGATGTGGTCATGCAATGTCTACCGCCATTGAGAACGAAAGGGAGAGATGCGAATCGTTATTGTTTTGAAAGGAACGCTGAGTGTACACGCGCTCAATTACGTTACTTCATTAGTCATACTTCGCTTGGCAAAGGTTGGGAGGCGATCATGCAGACGGTATGTACGGAATACCTTACGCAATAAAGTCGGTAGTGCGGTTTACCGCAATTGTAGCATATCTGTCCGTATCTCCTTTTCACATTGTTATTGCCTCACATACGCGATTTTACGCCTATGATTTTTGCCGTGCCGATGTGGGGCTTTGAGGTGGCCAAATCCAAGAAAAAGATACATCTTACAAATACACCAAGCGAGGTGACGTGGGCGTGCGATGCCACCACTATTGAACGCGAGGGTGACTTCACTTTGTTAGGCATATGCTACTTCGTTTGGTAGAGGTTGTCAGGCGATCATGCCAACGGCCGGAGGCACAAAATTCCCTGCGTAATAGGTTGGTAGTGTGGTCTACCGCAGTGTTAACATAACTGTCCGTACTTATTTTTCACATTGTTATTATCTAGAGTACGATTATACGCCCTGTTTTCTCTCCATATGACATCCTAGCAGACACTAAGAACTGACCAAAGACGACATTGGGCTCATAGAGGGTATCAAGTGCATCATCAATGGCACTGGGGAGAGAACGCAACATGGCGAAGAAGTTAGGGCAGTCTTACGCTATCTTGTGACGGCCATTGAAAGGCCCACAAGTTTCAAGATGATGATGGCCAAACCCAGACTTCGGTCTCTTGGGCACGACGTCCCCCCTTCCCCCCCCCCCCCCCTCCCCCCCCCCCCCCCCCCCCCCCTCCCCCCCCCCCCGCTTCCCCCTCCCCCCGGCCGCTTAGAGATGCCGACGGTGGATGGCGCTGCCGCAGCCTTTGCGCGTCGCTCTGCAGCTTTGCGCCTCTCCGTTCCATGCCGTTTCCGCATGAACAACTCAGCTCCCTCCTCTACTCGTCGAAACCATCTGCCAGCCTTCTGAGCAGCCGTTCGCCACCCTTCGAATTTTATTCCAAAGACCGACATATCCTCCTTCAGATGAGCCAGCCAGTCTTTCTCTTGCCCCCCTGAGTAGCCCTTACCCCCAACAAGCTCCCCAAACATCACCCTCTGTGGCAGACGCCCCTCCCCCATACGTGCTACGAATCCCGCGAACAATATCCTCCGTTTGCGGACTATCGCCTCTATGCTTTCGGAAGTTGCTGTCTTGGCAAGCGCGTCAGCGTACGACGGGGTGTGGTCGTCGCGCTTCCGTTGCCGTCATCCGAGGCATCGGAGGAGCATGGAGTGGTGAACCTGTCGTAGCCTGTCATAGTCAGGCTTGTTCGGGCTCCACGTCATGCAACCGTAAAGAAGTGTCTCGACCACCTCGGCTTTCGGCAACCGCATCTTCAACCGTAAGCGCACACCTGGGCGATCATAGGTTTCCATCTTGTACCGCTGGAAGCACGCCCAGGCCCTCTGAAGACGCCGCGTTATTTTAATGCTAAGGTCTCTGTCTGCGGTCTAATGCCGGAAGCGTTGATGAAATGACCTCAGTACTAACCGAGACGCTACTATCGAATGCGGCCGACATAGCGCCCCCTATTCGGCGCAAACAAGTACCGAGGGGCTGGTGTGCGACCGAGGAGACGAAATCGGAGTTGAATGCAAGATGGCAGGATAGGGAAGACGCCAGGAAACGAGTCCGTTCGGCTCCAAACGATCGTGGTCTACGGCGAGCCTTGAAGGCGACCACCAAACAGCTGAAACGCACACGGGCGGAAGCTGTACAGAGGTTCTTCGAATATTACGTTAGCCAACTCGAAGGGCGTATCCGAGAAGGTGATCAATTTGGCTTCTACAAACACCTAAAGGGGATAGATGTGGAAGGGAAGAGGACGTTAAGTCGCAGTACATCAATGACGAGGAAGGTCGATTACGGCGGGATAATGCCCTCGTCCGCGAGCGGTGGGTGAGGTGGTTCACAAACTGCATAACACCTTGTCACCGACCCTTGACCCGAGCATTGTGGACGAGCTTAAGCAGTGGCCCCTGTGCAGACCACTGGACGATGTCTCGTCTTGGTACGAAGGAGAGGAGGCGATTCGTGCGTTGGCGAACCGAAAGGCGGTAGGACCCGATGGTCTCCCGGCCGAGCTCTTGAAGATTTTGGCCGACGAAGGAGAATTGAACACTCTCGGAAAGTTCTACGATATCATCGTCGCTGTGTGGAGGGGAGGTGGCGTGCCGCAACAATGGAAAGGTGCAACGATTGAGGTGCGTCACAAGAAGAAAGATCGGACTGAGTGTGGCAATTATCGTGGCATCTCCCTCGTGGCTCACGCCGGCAAAGTACTCTTCAAAGTCATCGCGGGTCGCCTGAGTGACTATTATTGCAAACGCGAGAACATTCTGCCGGAGGAACAGTGTGGGTTCAGACCCCAACGCTCGACGGTTGACATGATGTTCGTAGCACGACGACTGCAGGAACTGGCGCGGAAGAAGGACACCCCCTTGTGCTTGTGCTTTATCGACCTTACCAAAGCATATAACTCCGTCAACCGAACCCTTCTGTGGGATGTCCTTGTTCGTTTTGGCGTGCCACCGAGAATGCTCGCCGTCATCCGCCAATTCCGCGACGGCATGCAAGCATGCGTGCGGTTGGATGATGGAGAGTGCTCGGATAAGTTCGACTTGGAGCAAGGTCTCAGGCAAGGATGTGTGCTCGCGCCACTGCTGTTCAACATGTTTTTCACGGCGGTACTGCGTGTGGCCGAGAAACGCTTCCTCGCTGATGCAGCCATCACGGACAACATGGTGCAGCTCCAACGAAGGAAGGAGAAAGGCGAGAAGAAGGGCACTTCACGGACAGGCAAAGTCGACGGGCGGAGGGGGAAGGAGAAGGAGGAGGTGCAGAGATTGTGGGGTATGCTGTACGCGGACGATGCGGGCATTGTATCGCGATCATCAGAAGGGCGGGAGAGATTGATGACGGTGATCGTGACTGCGTGCTCGGCGTTCGGGCTTACGGCCTCCGAGGCGAAAACAGAGAGCATGTGCCTGCAAACCAAAGGCGGGGGCAAGGCGTCGTTCACAATCAGTGCAGCCGGCCAGGTATAAAAACAAACAACCGAGTTTGTGTACTTGGGCGGGGCTATCACCGCAGACATAGACCTTAGCATTGAAAAAAACCGGCGTCTTCAGAGGGCCTGGGCGTGGTTCCAGCGGTACAAGATGGAAGCCTATGATCGCCCAGGTGTGCGCTTACGGTTGAAGATGCGGTTGCTGAAAGCTGAGGTGGTCGAGACACTTATTTACGGTTGCATGACGTGGAGTCCGAACAAGCCTGACTATGACAGGCTACGACAGGTTCACCACTCCATGCTCCTCCGACGCCTCGGATGGCGGCAACGGAAGCGCGACGACCACACCCCGTCGTACGCTGACGCGCTTGCCAATACAGCTTCCGAGAGCATAGAGGCGATAGTCCGCAAACGGAGGATATTGTTCGCGGGGTTTGTAGCGCGTATGGGGGAGGAGCGTCTGCCACAGAGGGTGATGTTTGGGGAGCTTGTTGGGGGTAAGGGCTACTCAGGGGGGCAAGAGAAAGACTGGCTGGCTCATCTGAAGGAGGATATGTCGGTTTTTGGAATGAAATTTGAAGGGTGGCGAACGGCTGCTCAGAAGGCTGGCAGATGGTTTCAACGAGTAGGAGGGAGCCGAGTTGTTCATGCGGAAACGGCATGGAACGGAGAGGCGCAAAGCTGCAGAGCGACGCGCAAAGGCTGCGGCAGCGCCATCCACCGTCGGCATCTCTAAGAGGCCGCCGGGGGGGGGGGGGGGGGGGGGGGGGGAGGGGGGGGGGGGGGAGGAGGGGGGGGGAGGGGGAAGGGGGGGCGTCCTGCCCAAGAGACTGAAGTCTTGGTCTGGCCATCATCATCTTGGAATTTGTGGGCCTTCCAATGGCCGTCACAAGATAGCCTAAGACCTGACTTATTTGCCTTGTTGCGTTCTCTCCGCAGTGCCAATGATAATTTTCACTTGATACCTACTTGTGATACCCTTTATGAGCACAATGCCGTCTTTAGTCAGTTCCTAGGGTCTGCTAGTATGATGTTTTTCTTTTTCCCTGTCCTTGCTTTATCTTCTTGTCTTCTTGTCTTTTCTTGCTTTTCTTGTATTTTCTTTTCTTTCTTTTCCTTTTTCGTGTTTCGCTTTCTTTTTTTTTCTCATTTATCTTCTTTTCTTTCTTTGTTTCTTTTTTCCAATTGACTTGCGTATGTCGTGCGTACGCGTAGTGATAGATACTACGTGTAATATAATATACGTGGTACTGTATGTAGTCTTTCTTGGGTGGCAAGCGGTATATAGCCGGTTTTTCCGGGCGTGAGTAGTGAGACGTATGCACCAGTATGGACCTGGCACATCGTAGACTGACTCCCGATTTCACTTTTATATGTTTCTGGTGGAGGCATGAACTGCGTCAGCTGTGATATATGCGTGTACCACGTTGGTTTGTTTGTGTCTTTTTCCGTGGGGTGTTCCTCAGCTCCAGAGTAACTGGAGCCTGTCCTGTGACCACGAACTTGATTATGCGAGTTAATGCGAGAGTAACAACAACGACAGCAACAACAACAACAGCAACAACAACAGCAACAACAACAACAACAACACCACCACCACCACCACCACCACCACCAACAACAACAACAACAACAACAACAACAACAACAACAACAACAACAACAACAACAGCAGCAACAACAACAACAACTCACAGCTGGCGTTTTTCATTTTTTATAAAATCTACATGATACATGATATCTACCCTCCATGCGGGTTTTATAAATAGCATCAGTGCGCAGAATAATTATTAAGGAAAACCGTCCTGCTGACCCTGACAACATCCGGGGGAGTCACCGACCTATACTTTTCATGAGGATCAAGTATATAACACGCGCGAGCACGAACTTCCGTCATTTTTGTGCAACTACTGTATATATATATATTTAACATCTTAGTATTCACTTGATAAACTGATGCATTTCCTTCCACAGCTGTCAGATTTTGCCCCCCACAGAAACGGGTTTTATAGTTTCCGCGCACAGACTGCCTAACATCACTCTGTTGACCCTGATAGCTACACTGTAGTTGCAAGGGGAGTCGCCGACCTGTATCCTTAATGAGGACACACAACCCGTAATGCGCGCGATCGGAGTATCACACACAGCTTGCAAAGATGAGTTTCGACGAAATGTTCGATCTCACAGCTGGAGTGTATTTTTATTTTTATAATATTTAACATCTTCGACGACAAGGGGGGGGGGGTTATCGTACACTAAATAATAGTAATGTGAAAAAGAAGTACAGGCAGATGTGTTAAAAGTGCGGTAGACCACACTACCAACCCTTTACGCAGGGTATTTCGTGCCTACTTACCTGCCGTCTGCATGATGATTGGCTGATAACCTCTACCAAACGCATTGGCATATATATGCCAAACGAAGTGACGTCATTGAGCGCGGGCACGTCAAGCGTTCCTTGCAAAACAATGACGATTTGCACCTCTCCCCCCTCGTGTTCAATCGTAGTGGAGACATAGCATAACCCCATCACCTCTCTTGCTGTATTTGTATTAATATGTATCTCTGTCTTAGAATTGGCGACCCCAAAGCCCCACATCGGCACGGTAAAAATCATGGGCGTAAAATCGTACATGATGAGCTAATAAAAATGGGAAAAGGAGGTACAGGCAGATATGTTAAAGTTGCGGTAGACCACACTATCAACCTATTTCGTAGGGTATTTTGTTCTTCCCGTCTGCATGATCGCCTCCCAACCTATGCCAAACGAAATATATATATATATGACTAACGAAGTAACGTAAGTGAGCGCGGGTACACCAAGCGTTCCTTTCAAAACACTGACGATTTCCACTTCTCCCCCTCGTGCTCAATAATGGTGACATTGCATGACCACATCACCTCGCCTGATGTATTTTGCAATACAGTAGGTGGCCCTTTATAGGGGGCATAGTGAAGTGCCCTGAATAGTGGCATAAAAATATCCTCTGGCTAAATCTCAACCCGATATAGTGGCACTTTCCCACTATTGAGGACGGGGCCCTCAATAATAGTGGCATATTGGGCATCTCACACACCCAATAGTGGCAGTTCCAAACAGCGGGCCCCCACTACTGCTGGACCACACCTGCCCTCAGCAGTGGGCGCCACACGTATCATGCCAGCCTGCGCGGACCTAGAACTGTGTAAACTCCGAAACCGACCACTGGGAGAGAAAGACGGGCACGGATGTCGCCTTGGCTGCGGTGGCCGGCTTCATGGAATATGTGGTGAACCAGAGGAGGAGGGCGGCAGAGAAATACACCGCGTCTGCAACCCGTGCATCGCCAAGAAGCAAAAGACACCCGACTCCTCGAATCAGCCTAACTAAGCGTGCCTCGAATGCCGTGGAGAAATGGGCCGGGTTGGAGGAGCAAGCCGAGTTTGCCGACACTCTGGCTAAAGACGCAGAAGAGATTTTCATGGAGAAGGTTGACAACACGTAAGAGGAAGAGGCGGACAGTGACTACGAGCCAGACAATGCCAAAGATTCTGAGAGCGCGGGGGGTGGGGGGAAGAAGGCGCCGCCGTCGTTCGCGGAACTGGCTGAACTTTTTTTGGTCCTCTAGAACAGTACGCAGAGTCGTGTGGCATTGGCGAAGCCGGGCATTACCTCCGCAAGGCGAAGATGGTGTTTTTCGCAGCGCACTCCGCCAGACCGGCACGGCAGATGGACATCAGAACGTTTGCCGACTCCTAGTGCAATCAGTCGGCTGACACCTACACCACAAGTGCTCGTACGTAGTTGCAGAGCATCGTGGCGGTTGGGTTGATGCGCCGGGGTGGAGAGCGTTTGGCTCTTCAAGCTTCGTTGCTTCAGTTGTTCGCGTCTCTGCGTTGCTGTTGTAATTTCTTCTGCGTGTTTTGAACCCCACATGTTACATGGCCCGCCGGACAAAACATAAATGATGTGCCTCCTTCAGTACGTTTGGGCGTGGTTTCGGTGGTCTGCCTGCACTGAAGAATGACAAGTAAGTTTTGACCGCAGAAGGCTCGGCGACCCTTGGATAACCAAGTGTCATTTCATGTGTTTCATGCGGATACTGCTGTACACAACTGCTCAACCACGAGGAGTGCAGCAGTACACGGCTTTACCCGCATGTAACAGCGCATGCGAGTGTAGATCCAATGAACCGCTGTCGATATCGTGAACATCGAAGCTTCTTATTCGATATAGTGGCAATATTGCCACTATTGGCCTTGCAATAGTGGCAATAGTGCCACTATATCGAATGGTGGCACCATTCGGTCTTGCTCCTATATGCCACTATAAAGGGCCACCTACTGTATGTATCTCTTTCATATAATGAGCGATGCCAGAGCCCCACACCGGCACGGTAAAATCATGGTAACTACATGGTTGTACCTATCGATTGAAATATTATATCTTGCGATCCATGTACAAAAGCAAATAGTAAAGCTATAACACGTTGTATACCACACCTAAAGATTGTGTTGTATATAGCACACCTAACATCTAATCTGCCAGGATAATAAACAATACGAGGCAGGTGATATAAAGGGATGTATTCTTGCCACAACCGTCAGATTTGTCCCCTTCAAGGATTTATCGTTTCCGCGCACATATTGAAGTGTCCCGCCCCCCCTCCCCCCCCCCCCCGATCCCTTTTGTTCAAACGCCCCACCTGAAATCAAAATCTGCCATAGCAGTGAACACTACCAGCCAGCTGATATCACTTCATTTTCTTCCTAGCCATCCATGCCGTAGCTCCAATTCATTTCCGCCCCCCCTTCCCCCCCTTCCCCCCCCGTTTTTTTCCCCCGTTCCCTCTTGTTCAAGCGCCCCACCTAAAATCGAAACCGGCCAGAGTACTAAACACTTCTACGCAATTGATATCACCTCATTATCTTTCAGGGCATCCATGACGTAGCTTTCATTCATCACCCCCCCACCACCACCAACGCCCCCCCCCCACCAACGCCCCCTCCTTCCCCACCACCCGCACGATCGCCTAGACCTAGCACCACGCGTATAGCAAGCCTCTACATATATGCGACCAAAACCTGTTAAACACCCTCCGCCCCCCAACCCCTAACCCTCCCCCCCCCCCCCCGCCCCCCCCCCCCCGCCCCCTCCCCCCTTTCCCCCGCCTCTTGCTCAAACGCCCCACCTAACATCGAAATCTGCCAAAGTAATAAAAACTTCCACGCAGTTGAATCACCTCATTACCATTTTAGAGCCATCCATGCCGCTGCTCCAATTCATCCCCCCCACTCCCCCAAACGCCCCCTCCTTCCCCACCACCCGCACCATCGCCTAGACCTAGCACCACGCGTATGGCAAACCCCTACATCTATGCGACATGAAGCTGTTAAAAACCTTTTTGCCCCAACCCCCGCCCACCCACCCCCTCGAACACTACGCCCTCTCCTCCCTGGTTGTACGCCTTACAGGATATACATGATAAAGTGGTGCATTCCTTCCAAAACCGTCAGATTTATCTCCTTAAAGGATTTACAGTTTCCACGCACAGATGGAGTTGCCTCGCCCCCCCCCCCCCCCCCCCCCCCCGCCCCCCCCTCCCCGCTCCCTCTTGTTCAAACCCAGGCCCCTAAGCCCTTGAAAACTCCGCCCTCCCCTCACCGGTTACACGACTTACAGGATGCTCTTGATAAGCTGATGCATTTCCTGCCACAGCTGTCAGATTTTGCCCCCCTCAAAAACGGGTTTTATAGTCTCCGCGCACAGACTGACTAACATCATACTGTTGACCCTGATAGCTACATTGTAGTTCCAAGGGGAGTCGCCGACCTATATCCTTAATGAGAACACACAACCCGTAATACGCGCGATCGGAGTATCACACACAGCTTGCAAAGATGCGTTTCGACAAAATATTCGATCTCACAGCTGGAGTGTATTTTTACTTTCATTATATTTCCTTCCACAGCTGTCAGATTTTGCGCCCCTCAGAAACGGGTTTTATCTAGTTTCCGCGCACAGACTGACTAACACTATCTACCCTGTTGACCCTGATAGCTACACTGTAGTTCCAAGGTGAGTCGCCGACTTATATCCTTAATGAGGACACACAACCCGTGATACGCTCGATCGAAGTATCACACACAGCTTGCAAAGATGAGATTCGCCAAAATCTTCGATATCACAGCTGGAGTGTATTTTTATTTTCATAATATTAGCGAAACATGAATGTACCACGCAGCTTGCATAGTTGAGCTTCAACCATTCAATCGGTTGTACTCACAGCTGACGTTTTTCAGTTTTCATAAAATATCTTCCTAGATTATTTTCCCATCTGTTCGGATTGTAGTATTAGTACACAGAATGGTTATTATGCAATAATATACGCCTACTTTTGTACAAGTGGATGATAATTATAATTACAAGCCACCTGTTGTTGATCATATCATGTACTATTAATAATACTCCGCCTTTTATGCGGGTTCTGTTGACCACATGTCATATAATAATACCATGTTAAATATCATTAAAATACTTCGTAAAAATACACTCCAGCTGGGCCACCTGCACTATCTGCATTTTTGGTGGAAGCTCGTGAAATCTTCCGTGGAAGCTTCCATGGATGCGATGGAAGCTTCCGTAGAAGTCGTGGAAGCTTCCATGGAAGCTTCCACGCTTCCATGCCGTGGAATCTTCCGTGGAAGCTTCCGTGGAAGCTTCCACGGAAGCAACTTCCACGGAAGCTTCCAAGAAATCTTCCACGGAAGCAACTTCCACGGAAGATTACACGGAAGCAACTTCCCCGGAAGCTTCCATGAAAGCTTCCACGGAAGCAACTTCCACGGAAGCTCCCATGAAAGCTTCCACGGGAGCAATTTCCACGGAAGCTTCCACGGGAGCAATTTCCACGGAAGCTTCCACGAAAGCTTCCGCGGAAGCAACTTCCACGGAAGCTCCCGTGAAAGCATCCACGGGAGCAACTTCCACGGAAGCTTCTACGAAAGCAACCTAACCCTAACCCTAGCCCTAACCCCAACCCTAAGCTTCCATGGAAGTAACTTCCATTACTTCCATGACGCTTCCATTACTTCCGCGAAAGCTTCCGTTACTTCCATGGAAGCTTTCGTGGAATCTTTCGTGGAAGCTCTCGTGGAATTTACTTCTACGGATGCTTTCATATCTTCCATATCTTCGATTGAAGCGTCCACGGAAGCTTACGGAAGCTCCTATGAAAGCTTTCATGGAAGCTTCGTAGAAGCTCCCGTGAAAGTTACGTCGGTGGAAGCTTTCAGTTCTTCCATATCTTCCATGGAAGCTTCCACGGAAGCTTCCATGAGACCTTCCGTGGAAGTCACTTCCATGAAAGCTTCCATAACTTCCGTGGAAGTCACTTCCATGAAAGCTTCCATAACTTCCGCGAAAGCTTTCATTACTTCCATGAAAACTTCAATGGAAGCTTTCGTGGAAGTTACTTCCATGGAAGCTTTCGTGGAAGCTTTCGTGGAAGCTCCCGTGGAAGTTACTTCCGTGGAAGCTTTCATATATTCCATATCCTCCATGGAAGCTTCCATGGAAGCTTCCATGGAAGCTTCCGTGAAAGTTACTTCCATGAAAGCTTCCATAACGTTCACGAAAGCTTCCATTACTTCCATGAAAGCTTCCATGGAAGATTTCGTGGAAATTAATTCCATGGAAGCTTTCGTGGAAGCTTCGTAGAAGAAATTACTTTCATTGAAGCTTTCGTGGAAGCTTCGTAGAAGCGCCCGTAGAAGTTACGTCGGTGGAAGCTTTCAGTTCTTCCATATCTTCCATGGAAGCTTCCACGGAAGCTTCCATGAAAGCTTCCGTGGAAGTTACTTCCATGAAATCTTCCATAACTTCCGCGAAAGCTTCTATTACTTCCATGAAAGCTTCCATGGAAGATTTGGTGGAGGTTTTCAGTTCTTCCATATCTTCCGTGGAAGTTACTTCCATGAAATCTTCCATAACTTCCGCGAAATCTTCTATTACTTCCATGAAAGCTTCCATGGAAGATTTGGTGGAGGTTGCTTCCATGGAAGCTTTCGCAGAAGCTTTCGTGGAAGCTCCCGTGAAAGTTACTTCCGTGGAAGCTTTCACATATGCCATGTCCTCCATGGAAGCTTCCACGGAAGCTTCCATGAAAGCTTCCGTGGAAGTTACTTCTGAAATCTTCCATAACGTTCACGAACGCTTCCATTACTTCCATGAAAGCTTCCATGGAAGCTTTCGTGGAAGTTACTTCCATGGAAGCTTTCGTGGAAGCTTCGTAGAAGCTCCCGTGGAAGTTACGTCGGTGGGAGCTTTCAGTTCTTCCATATCTTCCATGGAAGCTTCCATATCTTCCATGGAAGCTTTCATGAGCTTCCACGCAAAATGCAAGTAGTGCCGGAGACCGCTCCAGCTGTGAGATCGAAGATCTTATCGAAACTCATCTTTGCAAGCTGTGTGTGATACTCCGATCGCGCGCATTACGGGGTGTGTGTCCTCATTAAGGATATAGTTCGGCGACTCCGCTAGGAACTACGGTGTAGCTTGTACCGGGGTCAACAGGGTGATGTTAGTCAGTCTGTGCTCGGAGCCTCTAAAACCCGTTTTCGTGGGGGACAAAATGTGACAGCTGTGGAACGAAATGCATCAGTTTATTACGCGTATCCTGTAACTCGTATAACCGGTGAGGGGAGGGCGGAGTTTTTAAGGGCGTGGGGGTCTGGATTTGAACAAGAGGGAGCGGGAGGCGGAGAGGGAAACCGGCGGGGCACCTCCATCTGTGCGCGGAAACTATAAATCCTTTACGGGAACAAATCTGACGGTTGTGGAAGGAATGCCTCAGTTTATCATGTATATCCTGTAAGTCGTACAACCAGCGAGGAGAAGGCGGAGTGTTCGAAGGGGTGGGGGGGGGAGGGGGTCGGGGGGCATTACCAACAGCTTTATGTCGCATAGATGTAGGAGGGGTTTGCTGTACGCATGGTGCTAGGTCTAGGCGATGGTGCGGGTGGTGGGGAAGGAGGGGGCGTTGGGGAGGGGGGGGCGGGGAGGATTGGAGCTACAGCATGGATGGCTAGAAAGATAATGAGGGGTGACATCAACTGCGTGGTAGTGTTTATTACTCTGGCATATTTCGTTTATAGGTGGGGCGTTTGAACCAGAGGGAGGGGGGGGGGAAATGGGGGGGGGGGGGGAAGGTGAATTGGAGCTACGTCATGGATGGCTAGAAAGATAAGGAGGTGATATCAGTTACCTGGTAGTGTTTATTACTCTGGTGGGGAGTGGGGAAAGAGGGGCGTTGGGGGGGGGGGGGTGATTTGGGCTACAGGTGGCTAGAAAGATAATGAGGTGATATCAATTGCGTGGTAGTGTTTATTACTCTGGCAGAATTCGATTTTAGGTGAGACGTTTCTAATATTATAATACCTACCCTCTGTGCGGGTTTTATAGTCAGTGCACAGAATGGTTATGAAAAATCGTCCTGTTGACCTGTTGACCCTGACGACATCCAAGGAAGTCACCGACCCATATCCTTTCTCAGGAGGATAAAATATAGAACACGCGCGAACGGCCTTTCGTAAAAATTGTGAACCTGTGTATTTACAACCAGGCTTAATCCACACACGCCATGTCCTAAACGATACACAGATCTAATGTACCACGCAGCTTGCAAAGTTGAGTTTCAACCATTTAATCGTCGTACTCACAGCTAGCTGACGTTTTTCAATATTATAAAATGAAAATACACTCCTCCAGCTGTGAGATCGAAGACTTCGTCGAAACTCATCTTTGTAAGCTGTGTGTGATACTCCGATCGCGCGCATTACGAGTTGTGTGTCCTCATTAAGGATATAGGTCGGCGACTCCCCTTGCAACTACAGTGTAGCTATCAGGGTCAACAGGGTGATTTTAGTCAGTCTGTGCGCGGAAACTATAAAACCCGTTTCTGAGGGGGACAAAATCTGACAGCTGTGAAGGGAATTGTATCATTTTATCAAGTAAATCTTGTAAGTCGAATAACCGGAGAGGGGGGGGGGCGGAGTTTTGAAGGACGTGGGGGCCTGATTTTGATCAAAAGCGAGCGGGTTTGGAAGGGGGGGGGGGGGGGGGGAAGGGGGGCAATTTGTGCATGTAAGCTATAAATCCTTTCGAGGGGATAAATCTGACGGTTTTGGCACCAGTTTATTATTGGGGGGGGGGGGGGGTTGGGGCGGGGGGGGGGGGGGCGTGTGGGGCAGCTCAGTATGTGCGTGGAAACTATACATTATTTTGAGGGGATAAATGTGACGGTTTTGGAAATAATGCATCAGTTTATCATGTATATCCTGGGGTAAGTCGTACAATCAGTGAGTAAAGAGAGGGTGGAGTGTTCGAAAATATTATATCATATATACATAAATATCTTGAGGATCGAATATTATATAACACGCGCGAACGACCTTCCGTAAATTTTGTGCAACTTCTGCTGTATATTAGCGAAACATAGATGCACCACGCAGATTGCAAAGTTGAGTTCAAACCATTCAATCGGTCGTACTCACAGCTGACGTTTTTTTGCTTTGTAAAATAAATATTTTCGTAAAATAATGTATTTATAAATACTTCGCTTATGCGGGTTCTGTTGACCACATGTCATACAATAATATCATGCTGACGTTTTTCAGTTTTTATAAAATAATATCATGTCTGTACTACAACACACCCGTCCAGTGTTTTCACAATACCCTTGTCAACGTGTGGGTAACGGGCGAAGTCCCCCAGCAATGGAAAGATGCTATCATCAAGACCCTTCACAAAAAAAAGGATCGAACTGATTGCAACAATTACAGAGGGATCTCGCTTGTTGCCCACGCAGGCAAAATATTGTTGAAAATCGTTGCGTCCCGCCTTAGCAACTACTGCGAGGCCGAGGAAATACTTCCTGAAGAACAGTGCGGCTTCCGTCCCGCACGGTCGACGGTCGACATGCTGTTTGTCGTGCGCCGGTTGCAAGAGCTCGGACGACAGAGGAAAATCCCCCTGTACATGTGCTTCATCGATCTGCAGAAAGCGTACGACTCTGTCGACCGGGAACTGTTGTGGGAGGTACTCACACGCCTTGGCGTACCAACCAAGATGCGCACAGTTATTATCCGCAACTTCCACGAAGGCATGCGTGCTCGCGTGCGTGCGGATGACGGCGAGCACTCGGATTGGTTTAATGTCACCCAGGGGCTGCGGCAAGGCTGCGTGCTATCACCGTTTCTGTTCAACGTGTTCTTCGCTGCTGCGATACACGTCGTGCTGGTACGCTTCAGCAAAGACGAAAGCATCGTAAGGGATTTGGTTCACCTCGAAGAGGGCAGTGCAGTCGGAAAAGAGGAACCGTTGGCATGCGTGCAAAGGGCTGTGTGGGGCATGCTGTACGCAGATGACGCAGGAATTGTTTCGAAGTCGGCGGAAGGCCTTGCTAAAATGATGACAGTCATCGTGACTGTCTTCGAAGCAGCAGGCCTCACGGTATCGGAAAAGAAGACAGAGACGATGCTGCTACGAACACCGGACCAGACATCCCTCGCCCCACCGCTCGCGATCGAAGCATCAGGCCAGAGGTATAAACAGACGACCCAGTTTTTATACCTAGGCGGCATTGTCCACGAAAGCGCTGACCTCTCGCTCGAAATCGAACGACGGATCCGTCTCATGCGGGCATGCCTCAAACGGTTTGGCCCGGAATTGTATGACAGGACGACCGCCCCGCTTAGTCTGAAAGTCCGCATGCTGAAGGCCGAGGTCATTGAGACCCTGCTGTACGGGTGTGTGACGTGGACCCTCAATGCGAACCACTTCGCCAAGCTCCGATCAGCCCACCACGAAGTCCTTTTGCGAGTCATTGGCTTCCAGCGCCGATTACGCACCGACCACACCACCCTCTCGTACGCGAAGGCCCTCAGGATGACACGATGCGAGAGCATCGAAACGACCATCCGTAAACGGCGGCTCTTCTTTGCCGGGGCCCTGGTGCGACAACACAAGGGGCGACTGCCCCGTCGGTTGATGTTCGGGACGATCGCTGGTGGGGAGAACCCGAAACCAGGCGGACAACTCAAGACTTGGCCTAGAGCCATAGCTGAGGACCTTAGGGTGTTCAAAGCCAACGAGGGATCAACGGAACACTCCCCCTTAGTTTTTGGAGTTGGGACCGCGCTGTGGCCCACTGCAGCAAAAAAGGTGGGCAAGTGGTACCGGGGGGTCCTCGAAGCAGCTGAACGGTTCATGGGCAGGTGGCACGAGGATGAGGCAAAGCTGAGTAGACAGCGCCGCGCATCCGCCGTGGGTGGTGTCGAAGGGAACGGGGGGAGGGGGGCAGCAGGAGGGGTAGAAGGAACACCGCACAAGGGTATGGGGGCAGGGGGGGGGGCAGGAGGAGTAGAAGGGAAACCGCGGTAGATGAAAGTAGGAAGGAGACCGCAGACAGGGTAGCAAGGTACCAGGCCGACTAGTAGGTGGAACCTTTCTATCTATGCCACTCGTACCGCCAACTGCTGCGGCTGCTCGGAATGTGATGTCTTGGTACTTTGATTTTTCCGTGAATTTATTTTTTTTCTTTCTTTCCCCTTCTTATCCTTATGAAGGGAGTCTTGCATGGTGGGTAGGTGACGAGCCTGTTTTATTTGGCCCTCCCAGTCTTCCTTCTTTTACTTGTTTCTTTTTTCCGGGGTATTTTTTCCCTTTCTTTCCCCCTTGCATGTCCATTTTGGCTCATGCTCGGGGTATGTTTCTATCTCCCGTGCTTTGGTTCCCCTTTTTATTTATTTATTATTTTGTCTTGGTTTCTTTCGTTGTTTCTCTCCTTTACAAGGTATTTTGGTTTAATGAGAAGAACACAAAGGGGGGAGGGGGGGAAACAGGAGGAGTAGAAGGAAAGCCGTCCAAGGGAATGGGGGCAGGGGGGGCAACATGAGGAATAGAAGGGAGACCGCGGTGGACGAAGGCAGGAAGGAGATGGCAGACAGGGTAGCAAGGTACCAGGCCGACTAGTAGGTATATAGCACTTTTCGTCTTTTTCTGGGGTATTTTTTTCCCCTTTGTTCCCTCCTTGCGTGTCCAGGTTTTTGGCTCGTGTTCGGATTATCTTATTTTGGTTTTACTTTACTTTATTTTATTTCATTTTATTATGTTTCTTTTCCGAGCTTTGGCTCTCCTTTCCGGTTGGGTTGTTTCTTCGATTTCCCCTTCATTTTGTTTGTTTCATTTTTTGTTTTATTTTTATCTTTGTTTTTATTTGTTTTCTTATTTTGTTTTTGTTTTTTGTTTTTGTTTTTGTTTTTGTTTATTTCGTTTTTCTCTCTTCCAATGTATTTCTGTTGCTGACGTATGTATGTTGTGCCTGTCGTACCCAGTACTAGGGCATGACATTGCGTTGTCGAATGCATTACGATGCATTATCTCTGTGTCGTGGCTCGTGACCACAGAGCTGATCTTTCTAGGGTGAAGAATCAGTACGGACACTGGGTGTGCTGGATGTCGACGAGTAGAAGAACGGTTTAATAATGTGAAAAACACACACACACACCTACCCTGTATGCGGGTTTTATCGTATCATCAGTGCACAGGATGGTCAAGGAAACCCGTCCTGTTGACCCTGACAACATCCAGGGCAGTCACTGTTATTCACATCACCGACCTATATCAAGCATGAGGACAAAACATGGAACACGCGCGAACGACCTTCTTTCCTTAAAATATGTGAAGCTGTGTATTAAATAAACAACCAGGTATATTTTACAAACACAACGTATCATAGATTAAACACAGATCTAGTGTACCACGCAGCTTACAAAGGTGAGTTTCAACTATTCAATCGGTCGTACTCACAGATGCATGACGTTTTTCAGTTTTTTACAAAATCAAAACGCGAAAGGCCCAAACAGACCCATCATTCGACCTGATTCTAATCGATTTTTGTAATTTAATGTCCAAAGGGGAGACTTCTTAGTAGTGTATGTAGTATCCAAATCTACCCACTCTTAAACCAAGCTACGCATACCTTTCTATCCCAATCGAGGCGTGCCCGATGTAGTGGGTGAATCTCATCCCCTGTTAATAAAGTCGAATCTCGTGGGTTCAAGTTTTACCGGGTGAATCTGTGGTATGTTATGGTAGAATGGACTGTTTCTCGACGAGCGGAAAACGCGAGAGGGCGCGAGTTTGGCGAAATTTGATGAAAATCGACGTGCATAAATGACTGAATACCTGGCAGTGGGAAAGTCTTGGGAATTGGGAACGCCGAGAAACCTATGCGGTTTAAGAATAACGGAGTGTGCGTGTGTGTGTTTTCTATATAAAAGTATTAACAACATCATCAGCGGTGTAGTAGACTAACATAAATATACGACTACGGTACCTTGTATTTTGCCAACGCATATCGTACACTTTTGACGTTTTTCTTATTTTTTTAATTAGGGAGCACAGAGCAGACAACAGTCATAATGATTGCAACAAAAACAGGTAGGAATACTCGTAAAAACAGTTATACTCCGAGTATTATGTAAATGAAAAATACACTTCATCACAGCAGCTGTGAAATCGACCAAAATTTGTTTTTCATCAAAACTCAGCTTTCTTTGCAAGTTGCGTGTGATGTCAGAGATGCTACTTGTGTGGAAGAGTCGTGGTACCGGAAGGTGTGAGGGAAGGGACGCAGGGGTATCAGCTTCGCTTGGAGACAGCACCGGTTCTTCTTTGTAGATTTCTTATTATTGGCTTTGAGCCATGAGAAGCTCGAGGAGACAGGAAAGGAGAAGTGAGAGCATGGGGGTGGGGTGAGGCTCACAGAGTTCGATTCACCCCAGCATTGCTGCTGCGCTCTCTCTTGGACCTATACCTATGGAACGTACAAGGAACGTTCTCCTAGATGTTCTATATTCCCATGAGCGCTTAACGCGCTTACTTCTATCTACCTTGCCCAGAGGAGGAACGTTCCATTACCGAGAACGCTCTTGTGGTATAAGCTAGCTATTTTCTACGGGTTATTTTCTCCACTAAGAATATTCCGTTTCAGAGGACATTCTTGTGGTCCAATAGACCATGACTCCGCGGGCTATCTTACCGAATCTATCGCTAAATATACTGACACTATATTACATTAGCCCACCCTGAATACTCGTATATGCAGGCCTCAAGACGGTCAAAGGGTGACGACAAAGTTCATCCCAAAAGACCGGGAAAGGGGTCGAAGATGCGGCTATTCGAAACAAAGACATGAGGCTATAGATTCCCCCACACCTCGTGATTATGAGGCTTAAATGCCTCATTGCAAGAAGTACGACCCTATGATGAAGCTTAGAACCGTGAGAGCTCGAGAAAGGGTATGTATCTACGGTATACCAGTAGCAATCGGCCTACGAAAACACGCTGACACTCTATTACACTTGTCAGTAACCATAGTGTCGTTAGTTGATAACACTTAAAGTCATCTGGTACACACTGCGAGTTGCTATTAATAGTACGACATACAGTTTTCATTCTGGTATTTGTCGTTTATCGATGCAGTACGCAGCAAGCACACGTCTCAGCAGTAACATATTGCATACACGATACACAGCAGTTTACAGACTAATCGTATCCGATACCTTTTGTACATGTAGTACGTATTCGTACACGTTGAGAGGGACAGTCTTCGGTATCCTTGGAGCCGGTAGCAAGATGTTTAAGATACGAGTTGTTGCTGAAGTAACAAGATAGACTACGTAGGGCCATGATTACATACCCTGAGATACGAGTTGTTAACCAACACGGCTGTAGGATCTCGTATTGGGGTCTTCTGCTTTCTTGGGGTCATAGTTTGTTTTTTGTTTTTTATTCGTACCGGACACTGAGGGTATCTTCGTGTTTGAGCTACGAGCAGCGCATCGCGCGTGCACCCCCCTCACGTGGTCACTCCTCTTTGCTCACCGTCATCATCAGCTCTTATCTGCTGGGCAAATTCATCATCAATCGACATATCGGCTTGGAGTCGCCGACCAACATCATCATATGTCTTCCCTTATTTATGTATTTGGAGCTCTGCTCCTACAAACTCACCTAACCGTGGCCTTGGTTTGCCTCAAATCATAAAGTATAGGCTGTGTGTTCATCGAGTCATCCGAAAGCGAGCCCACGACGAGCGTACACGAGTTAAGAGCTGATGATACACGCTGCATGCCATCTCATATATATATATATCCTTAATGAGGACACACAACCCGTAATACGCGCGATCGGAGTATCACACACAGCTTGCAAAGATGAGTTTCGACAAAATATTCGATCTCACAGCTGGAGTGTATTTTAATTTTTGATAATTGTAAGAGGGTTTAATATGTGACACTTCGATCGCGCGTGTTACGGGGCGTGTATACCCTCATGAAGGTTACTACAGGTCGGTGTCTCCGCTGCTAATGACACGGCCAACACGACTAATACGTTCAACCTTGTTATGCGCACGGAAACTGTATAACCTGCATTGAGGGGAACAACACCAGACATCTGTGGAATTTAGTAGTAAGCGTTATATTTTGAGTTGACTTTTAGAGTGGGCTCCTTGGGTCTACCAGGTTCGTACGCAAGTTCCTGTGTACTCCCTGTGTATGTGGCAGGCCAGCGGAGGTCCAGCCCAGGTCTGATGCTCGGGTTGTTAATGCTGTCGAGTCATGATGGAACATATTATGGTGGACGTCGATCGCTACTACTGTCCCAAAATGATGTCTCGTCTGCTCTTATCGATGCAATGCAAAGGCACTCTCACACACCTGTATTGATTGAATGAAGACCGACGAGTGAGATCGATCTGCGCTCTGCATCAGGCGTCGGGAGGTACAGACTTGATCCTAAAGCTCTTCGAACGCCCATCTCACACACTACCAGGGAACACACAAACCAACTAAAGCGTGGATACTGTAGTACCAGTGAAAGGATGCACATTTAGACTACTATGCACGGCATATATTTACTTTGTATTATATGTGCTTATGTGCTACGACGTTAGGGGTCTGTCGCAGTAAGGTGGGGGATGCGTGGTTGGTCGGTGTTGGGAAGCGTGCCCCTCATGGGTTCCGGTGTCTTTGTCCGTCTCTCCTCATGGGTTCCGGTGTCTTTGTTCGTGTCTTTATTCGTCTCTCCTCATGGGTCGCTGCCTAGGCTCAGATATTCCTATTGCATTTTTTCCCTAAATAGAATGCTAAAAGACAGACATAACAGGGCTATGCAGGGTAGAGGGCAGGGTAGAGCAGAGTAGTGCAGGGTAGTACAGAGCAGAGAGATGAGAGGCGTCCTGCTTGTCCCATCATCGTCACCTGCATTAGTATCGTCCATCTGTTATGGCCTCGACGTGAATATGACATCTAGTACCACGTAGTTTCACTTCCACCATGACATGATTTCACGTCGAATATATCTTAAATTCACTCCAGCTGTGAGATCGAAGATTTTGTCGAAACTCATCTTTGCAAGCTGTGTGTGATACTCCGATCGCGCGTATTACGGGTTGTGTGTCGTCAGTAAGGATATAGGTCGGCGACTCCCCTTGCAACTACAGTGTAGCTATCAGGGTCAACAGGGTGATGTTAGGCAGTCTGTGCGCGGAAACTATAAAACCCGTTTCTGAGGGGGACAAAGTGTGACAGCTGTGGAAGAAAATGCATCAGTTTATCAAGTGAATCCTGTAAGTCGAATAACTGGTGAGGGGAGGGCGGAGTTTTGAAGGACATGGGGACCTGATTTTGATCAAAAGGGGGGAGGGAGAGGGGGAAAGGGGGGAAGGACAGGTGGGGCAGCTCAACTTGTGCGTGGAAACTATAAATCCTCTTTGTGGGGGAGAGGGGGGGGGGAGGGGGGGCGGCTTTAGGTCGCATAGATGTAGAGGTTTGCTATACGCGTGGTGCTAGGTCTAGGCGATGGTGCGGGTGGTGAGGAAAGAGGGGGCGTTGGGGGCGGGGGGGGGTTGGGAATTGCAGCAGCGGCATGGACGGCTCTAAAACGATAATGATGTGATATCCAGGGCGTAAAAGTGTTTATTACTCTGGCGGATTTCGATATTAGGCGGGGCGTTTAAGCACGAGAAAGCGAGGAAAAGAATAAATAAATAAATAAAAAGGTGGGGAGGGGGGGAAGGGATTCCAAGAGTATTAGGTCACATATAATATTACAATTCACCCCAGCTGTGAGATCAAGGATTTGGTGTGATGCTCCGATCGCGCGTATTAATCATATATGTATGGGCTTGCTATACGCGCGGTGCTGGGTCTAGGCGATCGTGCGGGGTGTGGGGAAGGAGGGGGCGTCGAAGGGGGGGAGGGGGGATGAATGAAAGCTACGTCATGGATGGCTAGAAAGATAACGACGTGATATCAATTGCTTAGAAGTGTTCATTACTCTGACCGATTTCGATTGTAAGTGGGGCGTTTGAACGAACTGGGCGGGGAACAAAAGGGGGAGGGGGGGGGGGAGGAGAGCGGATTAGTCGGATCTACGGCATGGATGGCTAGAAGGATAATGAGATTAGATTATATCAGCTGGCTGGTAGTGTTTACTACTTTGGTAGATTTTGATTTCAGATGGGGCCTTTGAACAAGAGGGATCGGGGGGGGGGGGGGCATTTCAATATGTGCGCGGAAACTATAAACCCTTAAAGGGCACGAATCTGACGGTTGTAGCAAGAAGACACCCTATAATATATCACCCGCATGGTCTTGTTTGTTATTCTAAAAGATTTGATGTTACACGTAGTATGCAACCAAGTTTTTAGGTGTAGTAAACAACGTGTTAAAAGCTTCATAATTTGTTATCGTACATGGATCGAAAGATAAAATATTTCAATCGATAGGTACAATCATGTAGTTACCATTATTTTCTGACATCGATCATTATAAGAAAGGGATAAATATTGCCAAATACAACGAATCTATATATAAACTATCCTTCTACGGAGAGCGCTCTATTACATACAGGTGCACCATTTCTTTTGTGAGACCCCTCATACCAGGAACTCTGTCTATATGCCTCACCTGAACACTAAATAGTAATACCAGTCTTTGAGTAAACTCAAAGCGCAATCCGATGAACGAGCCCATCCACGTCGTAGGTATTATAAAAAATGAAAATACACTCCAGCTGTGAGATCGAAGATTTCGTCGAAACTCATCTTTGCAAGCTGTGTGTGATACTCCGATCGCGCGTATTACGAGTTGTGTGTCTTCATTAAGGATAAAGGTCGGCGACTCCCCTTACAACTACAGTGTAGCTATCAGGGTCAAAAAAACAGGGCGATTTTAGTCAGTCTGTGCGCGGAAACTATAAAACCCGTTTCTGAGTGGGACAAAATCTAACAGCTGTGGAAGGTATCCTTTTATCAAGTGAATCTTGTAAGTCGAATAACCGGTGAGGGGGGGGGCGGAGTTTTGAAGGACGTGGGGGCCTGGTTTTGATGAAAAGCGAGCGGGTTTGAAGGGGGGGGGGGGGGAAGGGGGGGCAATTTGTGCATGTAAGCTATAAATCCTTTCAAGGGGATAAATCTGACGGTTTTGGAAGAAAAAAAAAAAAAAATGCACCAGTTTATTATTGGGGGGGGGGGGGGGGGGGGTTGGGGCGGGGGGGGGTCGTGTGGGGCAGCTCAATATTTGCGTGGAAACTATACATTATTTTGAGGGGATAAATGTGACGGTTTTGGAAGTAATGCATCAGTTTATCATGTATATCCTGGGGTAAGTCGTGCAATCAGTGAGTAGAGAGAGGGTGGAGTGTTCGAGGGGGTGGGGTTGGGATGGGTTGGGGGGGAGGGGGGGGAGGTGGGGGGGGGGGCGGGGGGGGCGGGGGGGGGGGAAGGGGGGGGGGGGGGGCGGGAGGGGCGGGGGGGGGGGGGGGGGGGGGGGGGGGGGGGGGGGGGAAGGAAGGGTTTTAGGTGAGGGGTTTGTTATACGTATGGTGCTAGGTCTAGGCGATGGTGCGGGTGATGGGGAAGAAGGGGGCGTTCGGGGCGGGGGGGGGGGGGGGAAGCAGCGGCATGGATGGCTCTCGAAAGATAATGAGGTGATATCCTGTACGTGAAGTGTTTATTAATCTGGCGGATTTCGATATTTGGTGGGGCGTTTGAGCTAGGGAGAGCGAGAGGGGGGGGCGGGGGGGGGAGATTTTTTAGGAGGTTTAGGTCACAAAAGATTCCAATACACTTCGGCTGTGAGATCAAAGATATGTAGGGGCTTGTTATACGCGTGGTGCAAGGTCTAGGCGATCGTGCGGGTGGTTGGAAAAGAGGGGGCGTTAGAGGGGTGTGTGTGTGGGGAAAATAATTGAAAACTACGTCATGGATGATCAGAAAGATAATGACCTGATATCAACTGCGTATAGGTGTTTATTACTCTGGCCGATTTCGATTGTGAGTGGGGCGTTTGGACAAACTAGGCGGAAGGGGGGGGGATCGGGAGACGGGGGGGGACGGGGGGGGGGGGGAAGGGTTGGGGTTTTTTACATGAACAAGAGGGGTCATTATACCAAAACAAAAAGTGCCCAAAAAGAATGATATTCCGGATGTTTTTTTTGGGGGGGGGGCTAAGGAGCCCCGTCATTCAGAAAACGAAAGGGCCAAAAGTGCCTTTATTATAATGCATCTTCTATTAAAATTATAGTACACCCATATCTATATGTATACACCCCCTAAGGGTGCATGCATATAACTTCTTCGGTCGTTTCACGGCCAAGTCACCCCTAGGGGTGCATGTTATTACGTTGTTCATTGCATGGCCAAGTCGCCTTGCTGTTATTTGCGATGCGTGTCTATCTCTGTCTCGTAGTTTGTTACCACTTGGAAGTTCGTCTCTCTATTAACAGGAGGCATCGGCACGGACACTGACTATGCTGGGTGTAGATGGGTGGGAATGTCAGATTAGTTTGAAGAACCCACACCGCCCCGCTCACCGTGAAGATACACATACACATGCATACATTCATACTGAAGGCCGAGGTGATGGTGGGACCCTGCATACATGTAGTATGTGACATGGACCCTCAAAGTGATTCACCATGACAAGCTTCGAAGGCGCACCTCAAAGTTTTCGTGCGAGCCCTTGGCCGTTCCAGCGTGGTGCCGACCACATCAACCCATCGTACGCCAAGGCCCTCAAGAAAACGAAATACGAGAGCATCGAAACGACCACCCGCAAACGGTGGCTCTTCTTCGCGGGGGCAATGGTACGGCAACACAAGGAAGGGGCGATTACCCGGTCGGGTGATATTTTGCGCTGATCGCAGGTGCCAAAAACTCGGGACCAGGTGGACCACCGAACAACTGCCTCTGAACCCTGAGACGACCTCGCCATTTATAGATCCACCTAAGGTCCGACGGAAGATTCCCCACGGAAGCTTGGAGTTGAGACCGTACTGTGGGTCCATGCAACAAAGAAGGCCGGCAAGTGGTACCGGGGGATCCTCAAAGCAGCCGAATGGTTCATGGCCACGTGGCACATGAAGGAGGTAAAAAAGAGCTTGGAGCGCAATACAGCCCGGATGCATGTGGTGTGTGCCCAAAGCTGAGCGGGGGGGTTGTAGTAGGGAAACCACGGAGGAAGAACGCAAGAAGGAGACGGCAAACAGGGCAGCAAGGCACCCGGTCGACTAGCAGGTAAAATGTGTCGTCGTAACTTCGATTTAGTGCGACTCCCTCGTGTTTTGTTTTGTTTTGATTTTTTATTGCCTGCTCCTTCCCTCTCGCGGAGGGGGGGCAGTGCCGACCGACAGCACGGTACTGCCATCGCCGGTATGCTGGTTCTTGCTGTAAATGGTTTTTGCCTTTCATCCCTTACGTCCATTTTCTTTCCTTCATTTGGCCCTTTCCGCTTCCTTTCGGGCACCCTCTTGGGGCTTATTATGGAGGCGGTGATGCCGGTATGAACACCGCTGCGGTAGATACAGTAAGTAGAGAACAGATCAGTCAGCTTTGATCCTAGCCTTCTAGTAGCGGTGCATTCGGAACCCACTTTTGGGTGCTGCCCCAGCGGCGGCCGAGCAGTGTCATCTGCGTTGTTGCTGCTATGTTTTCGCTTCCTTTACTTATTTAGGTTCGTTGTTGTATTGGGCACGGAGTCGATGATGGTTGTATGGTCATCACTGCTGTCGTCAAGACACAGTAAGCAGGTGATGGACCATGCGGAAATTCTCCTCCTCCTGCAGTAGGACCATTCGGAACCCAGTATGGCTGCTGCCTCAGACAGACATGGTTGGGTGGTGTCCTTTGCTATGCTGTGTGCTATTAATATTTGCTGGCTGTCTGATTCGCTTTGTTTTCATTCTTTTCGTGCCTTCTTGCTTCGCTCGATATTTTTTCTTCCTGGGTACCTCTTCACTTCCCCCTCCCTGCGTTCATGCTCCCCTTTTAATTTCCAATATGTTTTCCTCCTCGTTTTTTCTTATTTCTTATTCTTATTTTCGTTGTTCTTTCAAATAGTCCGGTGAGCTGGCTTACGTATGCCCTGTGCATGGTTTGCCCTCGTATTCAGTGTTGTTGGTACTGCATGACCTAATCACCTTGCTGTATTTGCAATGTGTTCTCTGTCTTGTCTTGTAGTTTGTGACCCCAGAGCTTGTCTCTCTACGAGGAGGCATCGGCACGGACACTGGTTATGCCGTATGTAGATGGGTGGAAATATCAGTTTAATGCGAAGAACGCACACACCGTAAGCGTGGATGGTGAGCGTCTGCCGAAGCCTCGGCCGGTTTTGAAATAACATTGCTCTAAGTTGGCAGCGGATGACCGATGGATACCAAT
Source organism: Undaria pinnatifida (assembly GCA_012845835.1). NCBI lineage: Eukaryota > Phaeophyceae > Laminariales > Alariaceae > Undaria > Undaria pinnatifida. The sequence continues at coordinate 4,503,229 of JABAKD010000025.1, read as the reverse complement.
CAGATTGAGGCGGCGCGATTAGCTGTCCTTAATAGGCTCATCCGAGATGTTACTGCAGCAGTCAGATGTATGACTGACCAGCTTTGTACAGACATGAACTAGTAGAAGGTAGGTTAACTTGCTTCTCTTGGGACAACACATAGGCACGAACACCACGAGTGCAGTGAAAGAAGGCTCAGAGAGTGACGATCAAAGATTGCGCAGAAATGCTCGTATCGCAGGTGATAATCCGTGTATCATCTGAAAAATATAACGCCAAAATATCCATGTACGAAACGGTACAAGTTATGCCACTCGATATGTACATCACTTGGATAACAGCGTCAAAACGCTGAAAATGTCATTGTTGCTGATCGTCGATGAAATGGATCACTGCGTAGTTATTTCAAACGCGCCCCCTCGATGAAAGTAACATGACTGGCAACTTACTTATGTGTTGACTATTGTGGTTGAATACCATGTTGCCTTCGAATAAATACGAACTTCCTGTGAGCTGTAACTCAAAATAAACAGTAGAGTTACTTACGTTAAAGTATAGCAACACAACAGTAAAAAACAGCTGCTCAAGTCTCGCTTTAAAGTCCAATGCCCATCCACGATGCGATCACCAATCCCGACGAACCCAACTTGGATGTTCCTCAAATATTAAACACATCACACCAAAAGCAATTGTGTGGTTATTAGCGCGCAATGCACCATGTACTGAAGAATGTACTGACCGCGGCTTTTTGCGTCCAAACTCAACCCAAACGAATATAATCTCGAACCAAACGGAATCAATAAACGCATGATCATATTCAAATCAAACAAAAAATGAGCAGATTTATGAAAAAAGATGAAAAAATGCCAAAAATCAGCATTCAAAGATGACGAAGCTCTTTGATGTTGGCGGGTCTTGTTGTTGTGGTGATGTAACCAAACGTTGATATTGATCTTCATTTGGTGATGAAGTGGCTAAATGTCCTTATTGGAGTTGGTACGCCCCGTGAGGCCGCCAATTCCTTGATGAGGCCAATGTGCTTAACCATGGTGCGGCCAAGCTTTTTTTGCTATATCAGCGTTTTGGTTCTGGGTCAGAAGATGGCAAAGTCTCTAACCAATTCGTGCAGGTAGAAAAATATTAGAGTGGTATGCTTGGCCATTAACCAAAAAGGAGGGTTCCCATCGATGTGAAGAGCGCCAGTGTAGTCTCCTTCTTGAAGCCGAGGTCCGGTGACACGTTCATGAAAGATTTGTCCTCCTTTGAGCTATTCTGTTACGGCAGCGTTCCGGATGTTTGTCATTCTCCTTCCTCTCACCTTGCTGCCGTGGGGATTCGTACATGGAGACCTTAGCGAGACTCAGCGGTACCTTTGGTTCCTCCAAGGTTGCCAAGCTCAGTGACGGATTATCCAAGTTTCCAGGTTACCAGCAGCGTGATCAAACAGGGTCTCGTAAGCGCGGGGGACGACGTATGTATACGAGCGGGCTGCATTTAAGCACGGGTGTACAGTTGTTTGCCTTTAGCCTTTTGACCTTTCTCTTTTTCACGTGGGAGTCATTAAACGCTAGATGCTAGGGGAGGTGCGGGTTGCAGTCTGCATCACCCCCGTGGAGGATGTTATCATTCAATGGTGTAATCGCTCTCAACGAAACAAAACGTCCATCCTCACATCTGCAGATCTTCTTCCACTGCGTACTCTGCGCCTAGTGCATCGAGATTATAAGTCTACAACACACTGTCTTTTTTGTGCTCCCACATCCCCCTCCACAACACCCCCCAAATCTGGAATCCCCTCCGCAACACCCCCCCAAGTCTGGAGCATTTCACGCACAAGCGCAGTTGGAGGGCCTCTCTTCGGCGCGAGACGGAGGCCCAAAGTAGCAAGACGGCGGTGCGCACAGCAAAAAACACCCCCCGTGAGGCCGAACCCTCCTGCGCGTCCGTAGATCTGCGGGAAAATACTGCCGCAGAGGGCAGGAGCCAATTCCTACATGACTACAGTTGTAGGAACGGCAGGAACAGGCAGGGTCGGAGAGACGGCGGCTGCACTTGCGACAAAGGAAGAGAAACAGCGGCCCTTCATCTAACGAAGAAAAAAACGATACATGTCGGAAGCAAGCACCGACGGGCAGGGAGTGCTTCTGCGGCTACGTTATTGGGGGCTCCGGAATGTTTGGGCGCTCCTGCTGCTGCTGCCGCGGGAACCTCTTTGCCACTGATGAGACCGAACTTGCCGATACGGTCGCGGGCGGCCAGGAATCTCGCGCACTCCTGCCGCTGTTGCCGCGGGACCCTCGCTTACGGCCGCGGGGATCCACCCTGCCACTGTTGCCACGGGACTCTCCCTACGGCCGCGCGAGCCGTTTACTTGTCGGGCGCTCCTACCGCTGTAGGAGCCCTTGGTGCGGGCGTTGGGGACCACTCCACCGCTGCAGCCGCGGAATTCATGCAATGTTTGGGCTTTCCTCCCGCTGTTGCCGCGGGAACCCCTCATGCCACTGTTAGGGGCCACCCCGTCGGTGTGGCAGTGGGGACCAACCCCTTCCTGGGCGAGCCTGCGGCATTGGCCGCGGGAGATAAACGTATTCCTCCCGCTATGGCCAACGAGGCTAACGAGTGAATCACCCCTATAAAAGATGGTGAATTCATGCATGGTAGCGTCGAGTGCATGGCGGCCGAACCTCGTACGCTATTTTCGGATGGTCTGGTAGCAAAGGTTGTTGCTACGGCAACTGCCGTGCTCCGCCGTCTGCAGGAGCCGCCGTTGTTGGTCGCCTCGCGACGGAGCGGGTTGGTTCCGCATTTTATTTTACTCAGAGGAACGCGGTCGTCTCTGCAATTCCCTTCACAACGCCCTCGCAACGACGACGACCTGCGTGCTCTGGTCAACCCCAGAGGTTTACGCCGAACGCATGCACCAGAAAGGAATCCACAACCACTCTCGTGACGGCGGTGGTGGTGGCGGCTATAGACGAGACCGCCGTGTATCGGCTCTGTGCGGAACAACCGAAGTGGTTCGGGCCATAGCAGCGGCGATGTTGTCAAACGGGCAGCACGCTGGCACGATGCACCGCGGCATCAAAGGAGAACAAAACGGCCGCTACTCCGGAGGCAATTGGAGCCACCAGCAATCGGAGGAACGTGCGGACAGCTCCACCTCGGGTGCACCCTCCAAATTTTCGGAGAGGGGAGATACTGGTGCGCCTTCTTCGTAAGCCAAGGTGGTGTTGAGCACCCAGATTTCCGGTGCGCCTTTCTCGGACGTCAAGGTGGTGTTGATCACCCAGGTTGCCCGCCGTGACCTGACCGATCAGATTTCTGCCTTCCTTTCCAAGGCACCAACAGCTTTTCACGGCGAGGGTGGCGAATTTGCACCTGCGCTCGTCGAAGGATCCCTGTCCCGGGCTAGTGTAATGACTGTGCTTGCCAGCCTCAGAAGTGGAAGGAGCCGATCTGTCTCGATCAGAGCTTCCTGTCCGCATGTGGACCCCAGCTTGAGGGTCCGCATACGTGACGTCAAGTGGTATCGCTTTGTTGCGATACTCCGAGGCCGTACCATCTTGGAGTCCTCCTGCCTCAAGAACGGTGCCCATGCTGAGATTTTCGTTTGCGTGGAAGGGAGGGGTGGCTTTCCACTTGGTGGTATGTATGAACGTCTTCTTAAAGGTTCGTGAGAGCGTGTGCACCAGGAGCTGATTCTGGGTTACTTGCGCGCCCGATCGATGACATAATTGTGTATGCCGCGTATTAGCCTCCGCTGCAACGCAGCAGGGCCCCCTTGCCGCCAGGAACTCCTTAATCCCCCGAAACAGCCAGCCCACAGCTTCGAACTCTGACGCTGGGATGACTCTGGCCGAGTGGACTAGTCTCGCCCATACGAAGGCGATAGCCCTGGTCCCGATTGACTTCGTGGCCGAGCCTTGGCCAAACCTCTCGTCCCTTCTCTCTTTGCGGGTCGCTCATGCCTCCCTCGAGCGGCGTCTCGGGGAGCTTGTCCAGTGAAGCGGCGTGCCTCTCAAAGCGGACTCGGTTTACCAGCTTCCCCAGTCTACGCTGCGCGTTGCTGGAGCTGAACGTTTCGTCATCGTGCGCCGGAAAAACATCCGCAACAGACTGGCCTGAGGCATCTTGCTCTACTGCTTAAAAGGCTCTGTCCCACCAGCTTTCCGGGACGACGATGTGCTCCACAGCTTCCTCTGAACCCCCATGCACATCGTGGAGGTCTCTGACTTTGTTCCAAGAGCGCCGGGCAAGGTTCGAATCTGGATAATCCCTCCGGAAGTTGTCCCCCATATCGCCGGACAAATCAGCAAGCACCTCCGGCACCGGTGCCACCTGGCTTCCGACGGAAGCTGACATCCTCCGGCCGATGACCGCCCGAATCCTCCGACCTCCTTTGGCAAGCCTTCGCCTGTTGGTACGGCTGCAAGATTCACTAGTTTGTCGGGCACCCATCCCCCAAGAACCACGATTCTTCTGCAGCCCCCGGGAGATCAAACAGTTTCTCCAGCATCACATCGCGTCGCCGTCTGCCTTTCGGCATGCCGGCAAGGACAATTCCGGGTCTATCACCCGATCTATATGAGCGGTCCGTTGCACCATGGTCAGGTTGGCTGATTGCCTGTCTAGCATACGCGCCAGCATCGGCGCGAGTTGTTCTGTTCCCCCGTTTTGGACTATCTCCATTGCCCTCTGCCTCGCGTATTTCGTTCGTGCCGACGGGCACCCCAACCACCTTTACCCCACCCCGTACCGCGATGCGGACGCCAATGACTTCAAGAAGAGCGATTTGTTTCGGAGTAGAGACGTGCCCCTTCGGGGGCAAGGCAACCGTTTTGCTCATGTTGATAGCCATGCCGACGTTGGACAGCTCACGCTGGAGGAAGGGCACAACTTCCACAGTATCGTGTGTGATTTTCAGCTTCCCGATGCTGATGCCATCTAGAGGTAGGTGAATGCCTTAACATCTCTTGGCTCGAATTCCGCTCGGGTCCGCTTCAGACCGGCAGGAGCGGCATGCAGAACAATGGACCGGCCCCATGGCAGCTCTTGTTGTGCTACTTCGGATCAGTCGATCTTGCGCCTTTCAATGGATTTTAATCTACAGGGACTCCACGAGCATTTTTAGTACAACAAGATACGCTACCCAACACCCCTGGTTCGGCTACTACGCTGCTGTTCATACAAAACTTGACGAAAAGATAGTGCCATGCAACGGCGGTAAAAGGTGTATCTGCCACACACAGCGCAAAAGAATACGTTGAGCGCTCCACCTGAATCTGCAACAACCAGAGAAAGGGAGCATATTGGTGACAGGCGACAGGTTGTTGCCTTACGAGTCCATCTGATCGATAGGGAAGGGTTGTGCGGCACAGCACTGGGAAAGGCGGCCCACGCGTATTTGCATCATCTACGACTTGTTGTTCGTGTATTAATAGCTGTTTCCATGAGTTCGTGCACGGTACGTGCCGTTTCTTGTTTTGTTTTAACTACTACTGTATCATACGGTGGTAATGGACTTTTAGAGTGCCGGCATGTGCCAGCCGGAAACATTCAGCCCTGTACGAAGCGGCAACCAGCACTGCTCCGCATATTGCTACTAGCCATGTGTGCCAAGCAAATTCACAGGCACTGACTATATTATAAAAATAAACATACGCTCTGGACAGCTGTGAGATCGAAGATTTCGTCGAAACTCATCTTTGCAACCTGTGTGTGATACTCCAATCGCGCGTATCACTGGGTGTGTGTCCTCATTTAGGAGATAGGTCGGCGACTCTCCTTTTGAAACTACAATGTAGCTTGTACCAGGGTCAACAGGGTGATGTTAATCAATCTGTGCGCGGATACTATAAAACCCGTTTCTGAGGGGGACAAAATCTGACAGCTGTGGAACGGAAGGCATCAGTTTTTCAAGTATAACCTGTAAGTCGTACAACCGGTGAGGAGAGGGCGGAGATTTTTTAAGGCGTGGGGGCCGGGAGCGGGGGGTGGGGGGGTAGTACAGGGGGGGGCAACCCAATCTGTGCAGCAGCTGTAAACCCTTGAAGGGGAAAATCGGACGGTTGTGGGAGGAACGCATCAGTTTATCATGTATATCCTGTAAATCGTACAACCGGTGAGGAGAGGGGGGGGGGTTCGAAGGGGGGGGGGGGGAGGGGAAGGGGGTTTTTAACCGCTTCAGATCGCATAAATGTTACCCGGTAGGAAAACACTATGCGCATGGTGCTAGGTCTATAGGCAATGGTGCGGGTGGTGAGGAAGGAGAAGGCGTGGGGGGGAGGGGGGGGGTTATTGAAGCTGCGGCATGGATGGCAAGAAAGGTAATGAAGTGACGTCACCTGTCTTGTATTAATAGTGTTTATTACCCTAGCAGATTTGCTTTTCGGTGGGGCGGTGGGGGAAGGGGGGGGTGGGGGGGGGGTTGTGTGCGTGTGTGTCAGGGGGGGGAGAGGGGGTGGGGGGGGGCGATGGTGGCGGGGAACGGAGGTGGATGATAACAAATATTCTACCTGCGTGTTACATGCAGATGCCCAATATTTCAAAGGTACAATATGAAGTAGAAGGGAGGAAAGTTGTTGTTACGTGGTGTTGGCTTTACTTTGATGCTATCTATACGAGTCGTGCTTTCTGGTTATCGCACAAGATAGTAAGATAATACGAGTACTACTACGGCGGGTACTTATATTAGAACTGTGGTATACAATATTTTATGGCTTCGTGGTGTATCATTAGTCTATACATGGACCGAGCAGCTGTCCGTAAGATACTTATATTATATTCCAATCTAAAGACTATGTGCGAATATGTGTAGTCTATAGTCTATATATTTCACACCTCTGTTTCTTCCAGCTTTTGGACAAGCCGTGGTCACAGGTTTCGTCCCTTCTCCCCCACGGTTCTTGCCTTCAATTTTCATCGCGCATAGGCAATCCCACTGCTCGTCGATTTTTTATCGAATGTTGCTAACTCACGCTCTCGCGTTTTCCGCAGGTCAATTTGTGCACAAGAAAAAATCCCCACTAATTTAAACGAGTATGCACTCGAGGGGATTCGAACTCACGAAACTGAACTACCTATACCAGGCTCAGAGGATAATAACCTGATACGCCACCGGGGCGACCGGCATGTATCACCATGACGAGTATTTTACAGTTTTTATAGTTTCCGCGCACAGACTGACTAACATCATCACCCTGTTGACCCTGATAGCTACACTGTAGTTGCAAGGGGATTCGCCAACCTATATCCTTAGTCTAATGAGGACACACAACCCGTAATACGCGCGATCGGAGTATCACACACAGCTTGCAAAGATGAGTTTCGACAAAATATTCGATCTCACAGCTGGAGTGTATGTCTATTTCATAGACTAATATATCGTTGCGACTAGAAATATATCAGGCAATCGGCACGAATCAAACGACACCATAGAGCTCTGAGGGGCCACTCTGATACTGCTGTACCAGGTATCAGGTACCAGGTACCAGGTACAAAGCTGGCAGTGGTAGGCTGGATGACCTACACAGAAAATATGGGAGATGACGGAAGCAGCTGCACACCTGGTATATTATAAAAATGAAAATACACTCCAGCTGTGAGATCGAATATTTTGTCGAAACTCATATTTGCGTGCTGTGTGTGATACTCCGATCGCGCGTATCACGGGTTGTGTGTCCTCATTAAGGATGTTGTTGTTGTTGTTCTCACATTAACTCGTGTAATCAAGTCCGTGGTCACAGGACAGTCTCCAGTCACTCTGGAGCTGAGGAATACCCCAGGAAAACACACACACAACCCGAGGTGGTACACGCATATATCACAGCTGACGCCATTCATGCCTCCACCAGAAACATATAAAAGTGAAATCGGGAGTCAGTCTACGATGTGCCAGGTCCACGCCGGTGCATACGTCTCATTACTCACGCCTGGAGAAACCAACTATCTATTCCGATTGCCACCCAAGGAAGACTTCGTACCACGTAAATATTACACGTAGTATCTATCACTACGCATACGCACGACAGGCGTAAGTCGAGGATAAAGGATATAGGTCGGCGACTCCCCTTGCAGCTACAGTCAGCGTAGCTATCAGGGTCAACAGGGTGACGTTAGTCAGTCTGTGCGCGGAAACTACAAAACCCGTTTTTTATGGGGACAAAATCTGACAGCTGTGGAAGGAAATGCATCAGTTTAGCAAGTGAATCCTGTAAGTCGAATAACCGGTGAGGGGAGGGCGGAGTTTTTAAGGACATGGGGGCCTGGTTTTGATCATATAGGAGCGGGGGTGGGGGGGGGGGAGGAGGGGGGGACGGGGGGGGACGGGGGGGGCAGCTCAATTTGTGCGTGGAAACTACAAATCCTTCAAGGGGATAAATATGACTGCATATATATACAGGCTGGACCGCCCGAGAAACCCGTACACAGCCGATATCGCGACGCGCCAAGCAATTTATCGAGTTGAGACCTGAAATTTTGACATGCGATTTTGGAGCAGTCTCGCCGACGCAACGAAAGCAGCTCTTTTTTTTTGTTTTTGTTTTTTCTCACTTCGTCGCGGTTTTAGATTTCGCAGGGATCTTTATGGTGGTCGTGAGCCGTCAAAAAAAATGTCAGATCGAAAAAGAGCTTATTTGGCTGTCTTCATGAGATAGTTCCAAATCACGTGCCAAAATTTCAGGGTTCAACTCATGAACTTTCTTTGCGCATCGCCAAGTTTCCACCGAAGTGCCTCTGCATACAAAATTACATATATATCAGGGATCCATCCAAAACTTTCGAACGAAATTGACCCATGAAATGAAACGCATATCTCCCTACTCCTCGTCCCAAGATGTACATGCCCAGAAAAATTGAGCCAATTCCATCCACGTTGTATTGCGAGAAAATTTAGAAAAAGCAACACAAACAAATAAATCATGAAAAAAATGTTCAAACTAGGAGACGTGAGTGGCAAACACTTTTTTCGGCACCAACTTGGCAGATTCTAAAGCTGGAGGGCTTAAAATGACCACCGTATCTAGCTGATTACGAGTATATGCTCAGTTTGCAGTGGGTCACTGTCGTTCAAAAGATATGCCCGACTGACGGGTTATGGGTTTATAGTACAAACATTAGAATACACTCCAGCTGTGAGATCTGTGAAATTAATAGGTGGGGGACACAGAGTGCCCCCTGCAGGTCTGCCAATTGGGTAGGTCCTCGGAGTACTCACTTTCGTTCCTTCGTAGAGATGTAGCTTTATTCGTTTCCACCAGAGCCCGGGATAGCTTCTGAGATCGGAGGCGCGTGCCTCCGATCTAATTCCTAACTTCCCCGAATATAAACCGCCAACCTTATCATACGAAACCCATCCAAATGATCTCAAATTCGGATACCTACAGGCCTTTCGAGGCCGTATGTTAACACTAGCCCACCCTGATGAGTCGCATATGCAGAAATATGGGAGATTCGGGGAAACTCCGGTTCTACGAACTAGACCATGAGTCGAAGATGCGGCTCCTCAAAACCCACTCCCACACCTCTAACCGTCTGGCTATGGAGCCAGGAACACGCGAAGAAAAGCAGTAGAAAGAAAAGCAGACCCTACAGCAAGGCAATAGTCACCCATCAAAAACCTGCCGTATGCCGCCGGGGTGGCGGGGGGGCAGAAAAGGCTCTAGAACCTGCCGCATGCCGCCGGTGTGGCGGGGGGGGCAGGAAAGGCTCTGCGGTAAACCAACCACAGAAAAAGTACTATGGCGAGGCGAGCCCTCGTCGATATGGAGGGGAACACAGGCGCTAACACAAGGGAGAAGTCATGCGAAAAACCTCCTGAAACCGCTTGGATATTGACAGGTCCGCCGTATATCCGGCCGACCTGCTATCCCGCCGTTTCAGGGGGGGAGAGTGTTATAAGGCTCCATTTGTTAAGGAATTTAGAGGGGTATTAGTCCGTTTGACCACTTGCGAAAGGTTAACCAATAGCTCACCCAAACTAAGCCTTATAACACTCTCCCCCCCCTGCAACGGCGGGATAGCAGGTCGGCCGGATATTCGGGCGGACCTATCAATATATCCAAGCCGTTTCATTTCCTGGGTATACCGGGGAGAGTTTTTTTCAAGTTCGCCATGGGAAAATCTGAAAAAGTTTATTATGGTGGATGTGGGGATCGAACCCACGACCCGAAAACCCATGGTCCTGCCGACGACGCCACTTGTGAAATTAATAGGTGGGGGACACAGAGTGCCCCCTGCAGGTCTGCCAATTGGGTAGGTCCTCGGAGTACTCACTTTCGTTCCTTCGTAGAGATGTAGCTTTATTCGTTTCCACCAGAGCCCGGGATAGCTTCTGAGATCGGAGGCGCGTGCCTCCGATCTAATTCCTAACTTCCCCGAATATAAACCGCCAACCTTATCATACGAAACCCATCCAAATGATCTCAAATTCGGATACCTACAGGCCTTTCGAGGCCGTATCTTAACAGATCGAATATTTTGTCGAAACTCATCTTTGCAAGCTGTGTGTGATACTCCGATCGCGCGTATTACGGGTTGTGTGTCCTCATTAGGGATATAGGCCGGCGACTCCCCTTGCAACTACAGTGTAGCTATCAGGGTCAACAGGGTGATGTTAGGCAGTCTGTGCACGGAAACTATAAAACCCGTTTCTGAAGGGGGCAAAATCTGACAGCTGTGGAAGGAAATGCATCAGTTTATCATGTGAATCCTGTAAGCCGAATAACCGGCGAGGGGAGGGCGGAGATTGTAAGGACTTGGGGTCCTAATTTTGATCAGAAGGGGGGCGGGAGGGGGGGAAGGGGGGGAGGGACAGGTGGGGCAGGTCAATTTGTGCGTGGAAACTAGAAATTCTTCTTGTTGGGGAGAGGGGGGGGGGGATTTGGCTGGGGGGGGGAGGGGGGGGGCTTTAGGTCGCATAGATGTAGGGGTTTGCTATACGCGTGGTGCTAGGTCTAGGCGATGGTGCGAGTGGTGGGAAAGGAGGGGGCGTTGGGGGCGGGGGGGGGTGGGAATTGCAGCAGCGGCATGGACGACTCTAAAAAGATAATGAGGCGATATCCGGGGCGTGGAGGTGTTTATTACTCTGGCCGATTTCGTTATTAGGTGGGGCGTTTGAGCAAAAGAGAGCGAGGAAAAAACAAAAAAAGGGGGGGGGGGAGGGGGGCGGAAAGGGTTTTCAAGAGGTTTAGGTCACATATAATACTAAAATACACTCCAGCTATGAGATCAAGGATTTGATCGACACTGATCTTCGCAACATTGTGTGTGATCCACCGATCGAGGGTATTAATCATATATGTCGGGGCTTGCTATACGCGCGGTGCTGGGTCTAGGCGATCGTGCGGGGTGTGGGGAAGGAGGGGGCGTTGGAGGGGGAGAGGGGGGATGAATGAAAGCTGCGTCATGGGTGGCTAGAAAGATAATGACGTGATATCAATTGCTTAGAAGTGTTTATTACTCTGGCCGATTTCGATTGTAAGTGCGGCGTTTGAACGAACTGGTCGGGGAACAAAAGGGGGGGGGGGGCGCGAGGAGGGCGGAGATGAGTTGGAGCAACGGCATGGATGGCTAGAAGGATAATGAGATGCTATCAGCTGGCTGGTAGTGTTTACTACTTTGGTAGATTTTGATTTCAGGTGGGGCGTTTGAACAAGAGGGATCGGGGGAGGGGGGGGGTTCAATCTGTGCGCGGAAACTATGAACCCTTAAGGGGGACGAATCTGACGGTTGTAGCAAGAAGACACCCCGCCTTTAGTCTATATCACCCGCCTGGTGATGTTTTTTATTCTAGACGGTTTGATGTTACATGTAGTATGCAACCCAGTTCTTAGGTGTAGTAAACAACGTGTTAAAAGCTTCATAATTTGTTATTATTGTACATGGATCGAAAGATAGAATATTTCAAATCGATAGGTACAAGCATGTAGATACCATTATTTTGTGACATCGCTAGTTATAAGAAAGAGACTCGTACATATTGCCAAATACAACAGGCGAGGTGACGTGGTCATGCAATGTCACCGCCGTTGAGAGCGAAAGGGAGAAACGCGAATCGTTACGAGTGTTTTGAAAGGAACGTTTAGTGTACACGCGCTCAGTTACGTTGCTTCGTTAGTCATACTTCGCTTGGCATAGGTTGGGAGACGATCATGCAGACGGTATGTATGTACGGAATACCCTACGTAATAGTCTACGTTGGTAGTAGTGCGGTTTACCGCAATTTTAACGTATTATCTGTCTGTAGTATGATACCTCCTTTTCGCATTATTTTTGTCTCACATCATACACGATTTCACGCCTATGATTTCTGCCGGGCCGATGTGGGGCTCTGAGGTCGCCAACACTAAGGCAGAGATACATCTTACAAGTACACCAGGCGAGGTGACGTGGGCATGCGATGTCACCAACTAACTGTTGTTGTTGAACGCGAGGGTGACTTTACTTTGTTATTAATAGGCATAATATATATGCTACTGCGTATATTAACATCTTGTCTCTGTTCCGAGTTTGATGTGAACAACACCAGAGCTCTGAGGCAGACAGGGGGTGGCAGTCGCATCAGTCATCACACAACAGAAAGTGCGCGGCAGGTAAATAACTCGTGGTAGTAAAGTCTGTAGCCGCACAGCAGCAGTAACAGCAGCAGTAGCGGCAGTAGCAGCAGCAGAGCGCAGCATACAGCAGACTAATATGAAAATTAAAATACACTCCAGCTGTGAGATCGAATTAATATTTTGTCGAAACGCATCTTTGCAAGCTGTGCGTGATACTCCGATCGCGCGTATTACGGGTTGTACTCGTGTGTACATACATACGTGTGATGTGTGCGATGTGCGGTATATATGCATATGTACCATTTTGATTTTTTTGCCTAGTCCGTCCCTTTTTCTCCGCCGGCGCAGAGTTTTTTTGTGTGCTTTCTTCTGCAATGCGATCAGACTACCCGTCGGTATATTATCAGCCGTGTGCCGGGCTCGTGGGACGTCCGTGGCGCGAGCTATGGCCGCGGAAAGCCGCCGAGACTGGCTCTATTTTGCGGGGTATGAGACGCTTCTGTCCCCGGGCAAGCACACACTAGACGTATTTAAGCCTCGAGGTTAGGTCTTAAGTACTTCCAACTGGAAGAGCTAGGCCATTCGATATTTCGACCTTAAACGCATAAAAAAAACACCATATGTCTAAAACTCGAAATAGTGGTCTCTTTCAGTACGCATAAAAAGAAAAGCCGAGGAAAGATCAAACTACTTGAAAATAGACTATGATATTTCTGCACTACTCCAGACGCAGATGGCAAGACGAGGATTTATGTCATGAGTCAGCACATGAGTGGGTGGAAACTTCGAGAAAGACCCTCCCCTGCCCATGCTGTGCGAGCTTGAACGGCCAAAACAAATAACTGGTGCATGGCAAAAACATTGAGTGCTTCGTACTCCATACTCGCTTCATATGTAGGATACCTCGCAGGCGTCTACCGCCTTCGGTGTGCCTCAGTGTGGCAGTCAGTACAGCAGCACAGCAGGACTGGCCCTCAACCCGGTTCAATTTCCACCCTCGAAATGTAGGCATCCGCGGGAAAGAGGCAACAGGGTTGTAAACTGCAGCAGCAGCTCCGGCCATGCGCTACGTCGGGCACAAAAACCAAACAAAAAAAATGTGTCATCGAAAAATTACAGCCTCTCAGGACGAGAGAGCAGGAGCACGAGCGCGCGACGAACTATGTCAGAGTCCCAGTTCTCTGACCGCAGAGAACGCCAGGGTAGGAGGAGTCTCGCGGGCGTTTTCCACCGGCTAGTTGTGCTGTAGTTGGGTTGGCTGTTGGGGTGCTGGTTGTCTGTGTGTTGTGCTGTGTTGTTTTGTTTTGTGGTGTGTTGTGTTGTGTGTGCGCTCGATCCTCGTGAATGAACAAGGACTCCTTTTCAAGTAATAGTACGTAGAGGCATGCCGCTCCACGAGAGTGGGTCGCCTCTGACCACCGCCAACGTTTCTGATCGTGTTGTACACGCAGGTTGATTAACCCGGGTTGGGGATACACCAAGCGGCTTGCTAGGTTGAGCGTTGCAAATACTGCGTGGGTGTTGTGCTGTGCTGCTGCTGCAGAGTGTATGATGTTTCCTCGAGCTTTGGTCGTCTGAAATGCTGTTGTTTGCTGGAAAATACTCGGAAAATTGCTTCAAATATGCACTTGGGCCAAAATGTGCTCAAGTGCATATTTTGGGAAAATCCACATCTCACCGTGGTCTGCCGTGGTCGTTAGGTCGGTAAAATAGACCTATTTTTTAGACATTTAAAACACGATAGGGCTTAATTTGGTTTAGAGCCTAAAATATAGGCATATCGTCAGGCTTAAATACGTCTACTACACACACGGTGGAACTTTAGTCCTCGCACGTACATCGGGGTGGCATCAAAATGTATTTGCGAGAGAATTTTCCCGCACTGCTAGACGCGGGCGCGGTGTATATGTACCCGCTGCAACGACGTGAACTATGTCATTACTGTGAGTTCTCCCTCACAATTGACACGGTGGTTACCATACAGCAGTAGCGAAACCTGTATAAAGAGATATAAAGTAGCAACACAACCCAAGCAAAAGTAACGATGTGCACACAACAGACCATATCGGCAACAAACATCGGTATAAACTGTCTACGATCACAGCAGCAGCAAGCAACCGCAGAGAGCGGCAATAATATATAGATCATAAAAAATCAAATTTTATTGAGAACGGGATTTTTTTCTGGATGGACCGAGGAGAATAAATACACAAGACCTTTCCTCTCATCAAAAGAACATACACAGCGGTTTTACAATAGAGCACCACCAGCAAGCAGCACGTAGTCCATAGACTAAGAGTTTATTGTCATATGAGCAACGACGGGAACTATGTCATTACTGTGAGTTCTCCCTCACAATTGACACGGTGGTTACCATACAGCAGTAGCGAAACCTGTATAAAGAGATATAAAGTAGCAACACAACTCAAGCAAAAGTAACGATGTGCACACAACAGACCATATCGGCAACAAACATCGGTATAAACTGCGCGCGGGGAAAAATACTGGGCACAGAAAACACACAACAAATTGACACCAATGATTCCTCTAACAGCAGCGACAGCAGTACAAACCCATCAGACAGCGAAAATGATCAAGACAACAACAGCGGCAACAATAACAATTCTGGTCAATGGTCCATTATTCCCGAGATTGGTGATGGTGCATGTTTATTAAGATGTATCTCGCGTCGTGTGCACAACAACCCAGCTTTACATCACATCGTCCGTGCACATATTATTGCCCACATCACAACCAATTTGTACACCGTTATCCCAGGATCAGGTTTCAACACTTTCCACGACAGCATCTTAGCTGGAGCAAATCAAGAACTTGTGGAAGTCGCTGGATCTCAACCTACTACATATTCGAGTGTTGAAGAGTATCTCCACTTCATGTCACAGCCTTACGCATATGCTACAAACGTAGAATTAATTGCTGCCACGCAGTTGTACGGAGTGGACTTTCGAATAACTTATCACACCGAGCCTCAGCAATATCCCAACCCTCCTCCTCTAAATGTCTGTGATATCTTATATTATCCACATTCTTTCCACTACGCATCCCTCCGATATACACCTTCTGCATAAATACTTCATCATCAGTTGTAGTCATTCGACTTGCGTCGCCCCCGGGAGGCACGTGTCCACCTCCCGAAGGGGAACCTTGTAATACGTACCAGTATGTAGTTGCGCACACGAACACACCAAAGATATCGGCTGACTGTCTACAAAAACAGCTACAGCAGTATTATAGTCTAGTAGTGTTGACTCGTCAATGTTTACAAGTATGACTACGACATCCTATTTTTGGTGGCGAAAGTTTCGTGATGGACGTGCATCAAGGGCAAAGACTGAGAAACTTTCGTCATATCATAGACACCAAAAAAAAGAAGACACGACAGCGTGACACAAAAGAAAACGGCGATGAAAACCCCCATAATTCATCAGTAGTATGATAGTAACTGTTGTTGTTGTCATCGGGGACTGAGACCAGACATGCCACGCACCATGAGTAGCCCCCATTTAGCCTTTGACGCTTCGGTTTGCCAAGCATAACACACACAGCGCACGCACCGCAGTGCGCAGCGGAGTCAAGCACGTCGTTGCCATCAAGGTTGATGCGGGGGGCAAATACCGGGGGGGGAAGACACGCCGCCCCAGGAAGAAACGCCAACGAAAACCTTTGAAATCTTTTATTTCTAGTGTGTTCTGTTGTTCTAATTTAAGCGTGACATATGGTGCTACTGCCGCTTCTCCTGTGCGTGGCATGGTAGGTAACGAGTTGGGAAAGATGAGACAGGCCCATAGCAGCGAGTCGATGCCATTGCTGCCGCCGAAATCAAGAGGTCAGCCCCATCAATACGCGCACGAGGAGCTCGCTGCATCAGACGGAGAAGAAGGTCGACATGGCGGCCGCTACCACCAGTGGATTCGATGGGATGATTGGCCGCGATCAGTGGCAGGAGGTGTCATACTCGCTGTCACGGTCACCTTGGCGGCCCTTGCTATCACCACCCAGGGTCATAGCAGTAGTAAACTATACACCACCTCGGGTGATAGTAGTGGTAGTGCCCCATTTAACACTCAGGGCGATCGCAATAGTGCACTACCAGTACACTCTGTTAATATCAATAGTAAGCAGGCACCGATGAGCTTGTTAGCGAGTGAGAACACTGCTGTTGTTGCTCCGCACGGCGACTCAAGCGGCATCCCAACGTCATCCTCCCTCCGAAACGAAGTTGAGGATGGAAGAAAAAGCAGCAGCAGCAGCAGCAGCCGCGGTGTTGTTGGTGATGTTGGTGGTGGTGGTGATGGGGGTGGTAGTGGTGATGCGGAGCAACAGCAAAACGAGGTGGTGGAAGCGCGACCCCCGAACGTTATCTTCATTTTGGTCGACGACATGGGCATGAACGACATGGGGCCCAGCAGCACGGACCTGTCCATGGTGACGCCCTTCATGGACTCGCTTGCGGATGAGGGGGTGCGGATCTCGAGATACTACAGCAACCACTTGTGCACGCCTGCAAGGGTAAGAGACCTCATGTCACTTGCGCATACATTTTTTGGGACAACCAAACTACAGCAGTAGTACTTGGGATATAAAAGTTGCACACCCCGGACAGCTCATGAGCTAGCTCATCCATCGTGTATAGCGCACGCGCTCAAAACATATGCAGATGAGCTATCGCCTACAGCTCAAGCATTGAAAACATGTGTGGATCATGTATTAATAGCTTGTATAGCTCATCCTGGGCAAATATGTGTGGATGAGCTAACGATGATAGCTCACCCATCTAAAACATGTGCAGATGAGCTATCGCCTATAGCTCAAGCATTGAAAACATGTGCGGATCATGTAGCTCCTATAGCTCATTCCGGGACCAATGAGCTAGCTCATGTAGCTCTTATATCTCACCTTGGTGCAATATGTGCAGATAAGCTATCCTGTATAGCTCAAGCTTTGAAATATGTGCAGATGAGCTACCGTCTATAGCTCAAGGCGGGAAAACATGTGCAGATGAGCTACCGTCTATAGCTCAAGCGTTCAAAACATGTGCAGATGAGAAATCTGCTATAGCTCACCCCATGAGCTAGCTCATGTACGTAGCTCATTGTAGTTCTTTCAGGGCAAAACATGCAGGTGCTTGGATGTGTACGTGAACAAACCTGGCCTCCGAGGCGAGTGCGAATGTAGGATATACAGCCCACCATCCAGGCGAAACTTCAACATCGGTACCTGCGACAGCATCGTACTCCCTTTCACCGTCAAAAAAAGTATACCTGGTACCTGGTATACTTTAGCTGTTATGAATATCTGGTAAATTGATACTTCTTGCGCATATTACACCATTAGCATTTAACTTCATTGAACACATAACAGCAGCAGTCAATGCGGCCATATTGACACACAGCGCTTGAAATCCGTGCATCCCAATCCCTCCAACACGGCTTCGCGTAGCCTACAACAACGTGCAAAAAAATTAAAAACAGCAAGAGGCAGAAGAAACAAAAAAACACATCTGCATCGCCCAGAAAAATGACAAGAAAAAAAACGAACAAGCAGATACATGACAGCACAGAAGATCTACCGCTGCCCCCCATTCATCACCAAGGCTTCTAGCCCGAAGACCCCGCCTCCCCTGCGGAGTCGCCGTAGCCGGCGTCAACACCCTCTTCGCCCGGAGACTCCGCCTCCCCTGCGTACTCTTCGCAGGCGGCGTCAACGCCCGCTTCGGCTGCAAACCCCGCCTCGCCCGCAGAAAGGGCGGCCACCTCCGCCTTCGGGTTGGAAAGACGGCGAGGTACCGCCCGGAGCGCCTGCTTAGTTGAGAGAGCCTGCACTTCAATCGGAATATGGCCGATGTTGCCATCGAGGAACATGACCATCTCCGCGTAGGCCGCGGATAGGCTGCTCCAGGAACCCGTAATGAGACGCCCACCGTGCTGAAATCCCCCTCCAAGACGGCAGAAGACGCCGGCACAGAGAGCCTGGGTTTGGTTGTTGTCTTCATCATCCACATTGATTGCCTCCGGCGTGGAACCGACATCCACGGAAGCGCCCGCTTCTTGCTGGCTGCTGGCAGCCGAAGCACCGTTAGAGCTGCTTTCCCGGGTGGTGGCCATGCTAGGCGCGTTGTGTGGTGTTGTATGTGTATGCGTGCGAGCTCTTGTTTGTGGGTGGCAGGTGCCTCGATTGAGTTGAATTGAGCTGTACTTGGTCGGGTGGTGCATGGGCATGGTGTTGGTTGTGCCGACAAAAACAAATCCACCGGTACTCTGATCTACCAGGTATCTATCTGGCATATTAACCCCTTTACAACTGGAAACCCGGTTTGGGGACAACATTATTTGTTCTAGTATAGGGAGGGGTTCGGGGGCTCTAACGGGGTTAAGAACAGAACAAACTCCCATCTTGCTTATAAAAAATACATGGATGTGTGTGTTGTCGTGGTGCGGTGTGTATGTGCTCGTACCTGTGATTATCAGCAGCTCATGAGCTAGCTCGTGTAGCTCTTATAGCTCACGACCTCAAAACATGTGCAGATGAGCTGTCCTCTATAGCTCAAGCGTCGAAAACATGTGACGATGAGCTATCGTCTGTAGCTCAAGCTTCGAAAACATGTGCAGATGAGCTATCGACTATAGCTCACCCTTTGAAAATATGTGCAGATGAGCTATCGACTATAGCTCAAGCATTGAGAACATGTGCGGATCATGTAGCTCCTATAGCTCAAGCATTGAAAACATGTGCGGATCATGTAGCTCGTATAGCTCATCCTGGGCAAACACGTGCGGATGAGCTACCGCCTATAGCTCACCGTCCCAAAACATGTGCAGATGAGCTACCTTCCGTATCTCAAGCCTGGAAAACATGTGCGGATCATGTAGCTCCCGTAGCTCACCGGTGAGCTACCGTCCAAAAGAGCTAGCTCGAGGTACGGTGAGCTGATCCGTCCGGGGTGTGAAAAGTTGGACGATGTTTTGCTGTTTGTGTGATCTTCACTGGTATTTTTTTTTTTTTTTTTAATCCTCCGGCGGATAGGGAAAAAAAAGCTCAAGCTCACCACACTTGCACGTATTTTCATACGCGTCGTGTGTCGATTTAACTCAGTTGCGTTCGCAACCCAACACTTGTATTTCAACCCGTCTATATCCAGCACAAGCAGTGTCCGTGCCGATGCCTCTTATTCGTAGAGACGAGCTCTGTGTTCACAAACTGCGAGACAGAGACACACATTGCAAATACAGCAGGGTGATTTGGCTATGCAATGCCCACCGTCATGAACTCGCGGGCAAAACACATGCGAGCCAGCACACCAGGCTAATTTCTAATTTCAACAAGAAAAAGGAAAACAGAATAAGGAACGAGCAAACACAAAACAGAACCGATCGATTGGAAAGAAAACAGGACGGCGCGAGAAAAATGAAAGCAAAGCAATGCAAACAGCTATGAATAGCAACTGCTGTTGACAAGCAACAAATCAGATGACTCCACCCAACGAGTGTCGGGTGCAGCAGCCATACCGGGTTGTTCGGTGGCCCACGGCCTATCTGCCCAATCATCATCCGAGTTGGTGACCGCCCCTTGTTTTGCGTACCACTGCCTCAGCAAAGAAGAGCCGCTGTTTCCAGCTGGTCGTTTCGATGCTCTTGCATTTGTCTGCTTGAGGGCCTTGGCGCAAGAGAGGTTGATGTGGTCAGCACGACTCTGGAAGCCTAGGACCCTGCGGGTACACGCCACTACCGGATACCCGCCAAAATTTTGGAACCCGGACCATATCCTACCCGCCGGGTAGTGCTATTTTGACGGGTACCGGGCAGGCTCCCGCCGTTTCGTTTGGATTTTTTCTCCCTGTTTCAGTGCGACGATGATGAAAAATTCGAGAGTAAGATAGAGCGTACTAATGTTGTACAACCGAAACGACCAGTACGACCAGCTTTAATTGTTGATCCAATACATATGTCCGCTAAACTTGCCTTTTTCTCGTGCAATGCCGATACTCCATTATTGCGCGGACGTTTTATTGTCGATTGAAATACGCGAAAAATGAAACAATATGTGCTATCGGGGCGATGGTTCACGGTCTGCCGCTTGCAAGACTGCGGTGCTCATTTTCCGACCGACCACTGTACGTATCGGTTATCGGAAAGTAGCGACAATGCATTTATGGGAAGCAACATAAGTATTGGCCAAGTGTAGCTGAATTCCTGTACGAGGTATGCTGTAGTATTGCAGAATAACGATGAATATCTCATCAATACACCGCCTGTACTCGAAAATAGGATGAATCGTGAACGGACAGAAACAAATACATTGTTGCTCGCAAGAAAGAGCTAGCGAGTCCACACCTATACCCCTCAACTCAGCGGGAGCCCGAGGCCAGCATCGCTGCACACCCGACTAGATAGATGATCTCGCAGAAGCATACTTATGTGACAAAATCCAATGATATTTTCTGCGCCATAGTCGGTGACCATCCCAGGTATCTACCGTACATGCGACGGTTTAAGTAACAGCATGCGGACCTACACACCAGTACCAAACCCGGCGATATTCACGGATGGCCCTAGACCGCAAGGATTACCAACAGAAATGAGAGACGAGACGCTGAGTGCAGAACAAATCATACAGGAAAAGCGAACGTAACGTACGACTGCAGACTAGCGCTTCTGCTGCCCGTACTATTCTACCTTACTAATGGTGCTATTTCTGATGTAAATGTGAAGAGCCCGGCGAGGAAATTGAGTAACGTTCAGCTTGGAACCGGGGATTGCACAAGGTGCTCGTAAAGTGTGGGCTTTCACTTGCCTTTGAGACTGCAGGGCTCTTCGAACATGAAGCCTACCCCCCCACCCTCCCCCCTGTTCTGCTCCGAGCGGCAAGTGCCTACTGTACCGTATCCGCCGAAGCCAAGCGATGGCAACTTCCACAGTAACAAACACGTGCGCTATTAATAGTGCTTGTCTAGAAGGCCAGACGTGATCGCGCCGCGCACGGCGACCAGTTGAGCGACTCTGCTGTATTTTGCGTCATTCTCTTCTTCGTCAGGGTGAGTCTGGCCTTGTAGAACAGGCTCTCCGATAACGCCGAAGAAGCCTGCACGCGAAAGACACGCATCGCCAGCTCCTCGATGAGAGCGAACGAGTCGCGTTGTGCCAACCACCACTCGAGCAGGTTTTCACTCTTGTCGCACGCAGCGAGTGCGCTGTACCTTAGCACCTCAGACTCAACCTGAGCCCTGTCCCGTACCTCTACTCTGTCCCCCCTTGCATCACGCCTGGAATCGTACCCGCTTGGCCACCCGTCGTCAACCTGCGTTTGTAGGGAAGTGAAATGAGTTGAGAAACGGAGGATCATTTCAATGTGCGGTAGCCATGGCGCACAGCAACAACACGCAAGACCAGGCCTACCTGTGTCGGAATAATTATGCTTCTGTAGACTACATTTACCTATTATAAAACGTGCACTCAAGCCGTCGTGAGCACAACTGGTACGAGTATTCTAGCGTACGCATACCTCGTCGATGTCCATGCCATCGTCGGCTGGAGTCAGGTTTCAGCAAGCTGTGGATCACTGTATTTGGCTTGGCGGTGTCGTCACTTGCATCCCCATTCTCCTTGGCCGCGTTTTTCTCCAGAACCTGAGCCTCCTCATCATCCACCTCTACGTCATCAAGCTCCGCCTCCGCCTTTTCCGAGGCAGCGCCTCCAGCTCGCCCTGCAGAACAGAGAACGCAATCTCTTAGGTGTGCTTCGGCACGCGCAGTATCTTGTTCGTCCTGGGGTCCTCAGCCGCGCAGAGAAGATGGGAGCCTGCTACAACCGAACGTTTCCATCTCATCGTTGCTGAGAGTGGGATCCATGGTCCACCTGGTGATTCGATAAACCATATAGGGTACACATGCAGCGCAAAACATACAGACAGGGCGGCGTGCCAGCCGTGATGGCCGTTGGTACTACGAACGAATCATGGGTGAGGACAGGCCCAACGGCAAGAAAGGTGGGAGTTTAACCTGTAAATAACTAAACCGAACCGGACACCATATCAGCGACGAAATAAATGCGCTGCACGCATGATAGCTGCATACTAAACCACCCTGCCCCTCCCTTGGCCACTCCGTCACCTCTGGTCTAAATCGAAGCCCATATCAGTCGCCGCTGCGTTAATGGCCGGGCTTTCGCGATCATTGAGCTTGCCGGTCTTAAGGGGGCAAACCATGCTGAGCACAAAGCTGATGGTGGGGTACTTATCCCCTTCCATGGCCTGAACTGGGCAGCGAATGGGACAAGGTTCTCGTGGACGGCTTCCATCAGGGCCCAGTCCAGCTTCTTAGCGCTGGCTGGAGGCGACGTGTCAGTCCTCATCGACTGGGCTTCTATGGCCCGGCGGCTTCGGAGCAGGCTACCAAGCATGATCACGTCGGTCCACCTCCTCGCCATCACCCTGTTCTTGAGCGTGGTGAAACCGACGAACTTTGCGCATTCCTCTATCGCCTTCGTCGTCTGGTAGAATACACGGGCCAGTCAATGGTGACCGATACTGTTACACTTGGAAAGCAAAAGAAAGCGATGACTCGGACAGCTTTCAGAAAAACGCCTGATTGAGCTTTTACCGTCGTGGCAGTTGCACGACGAATGCAATAATTTCGAGAACAAAATAGCGCCAGTGTCGTACATCTGTGTTTTCGTGGCACACGCAGTTGGGTGAAGTGAAAAAAATATCGCTGGGTGGCATTCGCGTAACAGTGGTAAAAGCAGGGTATGCCTGTGCAGAATAATAGTGTATAATGCGTCGCTCGCAAAGGACAAAAATATCGTCAAAAGTAAAGCGGCAATCATCTCAGCGAAGGTAACCACACAGTACTCTCACCAGCGCACAAAACAACGCCATGGAGACAGCCAGGAACTAGCTCGAGGCAACCTCGCGTCACTTACAATCACGTCAAAAATCACCGAAAACAATATACCACCAAATAGAAGTAGCCTTCGGAGACCTGCTACACGCCGTGACATCTTCGTTGCAGATCCTGAGGCCATGCACTGGATGCGCGCCACCGGAGAGGTGGTCGCTTGGGGGAGGCGGTGGTCCCGCGGATGGCAGATAACGGCCCTGCTCCTGTGCCCCCGCCTCTCGAAGAAGCACCCGCTCCTGAGAAAGCGCCCGCTCCCCTGCCCGCGCGACATTAAAATGGATACCGCGGCGAACATAGTCAAAACGGGGGCAGGTCCTTAGCGACGATGACGACGGATCAATGCAGAGGGTAGGTATGCTCCCGAGATAGCGCCCGCTTAAAAAGTCTCTTAACCGTAGTCTCTCCGCTATAACGGTGTACGGTGAGCTACTCCACCGAGTGGCAAAAGCAACATACCCTCTGCATCGACCCGTCGCCATCCTCGTTAAGGACATGCCCCCGTTTTGACTATGTTCGCCGCGGTGTCCATCGTAATATCGACGCTTAGCTTCGGGTCAAGACCCCTCTCAGTCAGACATTGCACGAAATGAAGCCCGAATGCGTCACATTGAACGGCTCGCGCACGAGATGGATTGACACAAGCTGGACGCCGACGATGACGTTAACGGTGATGGATATTATAGGAACATCTTTTTTTTCCGCCCGTCCACATGTTGGCTGAGCCCGCGTTTGCTTGCCGTCAAACATTTTTATCGTATCTTTCTCGTGCGAATATCTGTAGATTGGGATTCGCGGGGAGTGGTAAAACACCACAAGGGCACGACGGATAGAGAGCATACTAATGTTGACCCTGAAATTCGTTTAACTCACGGCTGACCTCGTTGAAATGTTTTTTATAAAATATGTATATACTCGTATATATGTGTTTTTTAACAGAACAATATGACCCCTTCCGTTACGAAAAAACTCACCCTCATAGTATATTACAAGTACCAACAACGCAGCTTGCAAAGATGAGTATTGACCCGAAATTCGTCGAACTCACGGCTGACGTCCTTGAAATGTTTTTATAAAATAGTGCCGCCACAACCAGCATCGCAACATACATCACGCCATGTGCCAGTCATCACAAGAATCACAAGTTGAAATGATCGGAAATACAATGAGGACCGCTGGGGTAACGATATTCAAGCAATACGGTCCTAATGTTTCCGTTCAGAATGGCGACCAGCGTGAATCTGACGCCGCACGCATCAGCAAAAAAGAGAAGTTGTGGATTACAGAACGCAGGCTCCGAAAAAAGCAAGTAGCGACAGCAGCGCGGCGCAGATGGATGTGCCACACGCGCGGTGTTGCCTGCTGGCGCTGCTCGGCGGAACGTTGTGCCCTCTGCATGTTGACTGTGCTCATGAGAGGGCAAAAACAGATGAAATGTTATCTGGTACGCACGAAAAATACGGCCTCCCATCGTGAAACCACGGGCGTTTGTCTTATCCATCCCCGCGGGCGAGTTTCTTTGAGGGCTTGTCACGCGTGGCACGCTGCGCGAATCGCGTCCAAATCTCGACTACAGCAGTGACCCCACCGTTCGAGCTGTGTCCACCCCCGTAGTGTCCTCGTCGAGCGTGAGCGTACGAAGAGATATGAGCGACAACAAAAGAGAAAATGACAGCTATACGTGCTCATGCGATACAACCGTCCTCGAAACCTGTCCTCCACCTGCTGTCCTGTCAATCTTCATCTTCAGTCGCCCCCTCTTGTGCTTCGGTTCGACCTATAATACCTAATACGTAGAGCCACGCGCCGAAGGGATATCTTGCATATATGTATGTTATAAATGGGGTATGACCGGGTTTGCATGTACTATTCGCTTATGTGCAAGGGGGGGTGATATAAGAAACATTTGAAGTAATTGATTGACTGCCTGGCAACATCACATTTTGAGGGGGGGTGGGTAATTAAGTTTTGTTGCGAAAGAGGGATGCGATAAAATCAATCCATACCACAGTAATTCAAGACATTCATCTTTTTTTCCGACCTCGAAGCAGACGAGCAAACAAGACAACCTACACAAGACCAATAAGACGGGGAAAGCTTAGGAGAACATAGGGTAAAAAAATATAAGGCTTTCATGCTGTTAATATCAAATACGATTGTCTCCTCCCCCGATGGTGGCGCCCTTGTGCTGGCCGAGGCCGAGACTCGCCTGTTAGTACGTGCGGCAAGGAGGTGCCTTCACAAATCTCTCTCGCGTTAAGCGAGGGGAAACTGTATAGAGTGACACGAGTGAGCTTGGGTCGTTCTCGTAGAGGACCCTGGACTCCCGGTTGCGCTCGGGGTTGATAGTGGCGAACGTCAACCGTCATGACCCATTGTTGATGGCAGGTACCATAGTCCCGGCGTTGGTTGCCGTGCGTTGGTTACCGTAGTAGCGTGTGTGATGTCGTGTCACCCGGGTGCGATCGTTTTTTAATCAATCATTTCTTTGATTTTTCGCGCACCCCGGTGCAATAACTCTGGTATGTGCGATAAACCCGATAGGGGTACGATGCTGAACACTGTCACAGCGTCTAATGGTGCCAAGGTGCTCTGAACAGGTACACCCCGGTGCGATAACTCTCCGATAGGTGCGATATTGAATAATACCAGAGCTGCTTCCTTTGTACCATACAGTTCTGCCGTACGGGATAAGTAGCAACGCACTCACACGCAACTCGACGGTGTTTTTATATTTTTCAGCGAATACGGTAGTGCCTTCTGGTTGTAGGTTGCGAATGTGTGTGTTTTTTGCTTGGTTGAGTGTACGATACTTCGTAACGATGCACGATAATCGATTTAATATAAGACTCGAGGCGTTTCTACACATGCACTGCGACAGTGTATTTAAAAAAATGCCCACCGATGACACCACAATTCGCCTGTTGAAAGTACTGCGAATACTCTTCTACCCGTTACAACCGAAAACGTGGCCTGCAGCCACTTGTGGCAGCACGCAATCTTACACCTGGGGTGGCAATTTATCGGGGTTATCGCACCGGGTGCGACAATCCCGATAATGGTGCAAAAATCGGATTGAATCATTTCGTTCGCGTCCTCCTTTTTTTTTTGTCCGCACCCTGGTGCCATGGCTCCGATGGGTGCGATAACCCCCGTTGGGTGCCATCAAACTCAGTTACGGCAACGAGTCTTCATGGTTGGCATGTGTGATCGGAGACTGACGGTATCTACGTACCCTGTCCTCCACATAGTGGTACATATTTTATAAATATACAAAAGGTGGGGTGAAATTTAAGCAATTCATAGTACAGTAGCTCGACACATCAAATACTTTTGATGGTAGAGGGAGACGATATCGATATCGATAAACGCAAAATGAAATCGATGCACGTATATACTACTCGATTGATCTCATTTTTGGGGGGGGTTAATAACTATTTAATTTCGTAGAAGAGGGAGCTCGAGCAGCGCTGATGACGATGTAGAAGACTGTGGATTGCTCAAAATTGGCGCTCATCGGGTGAAGAAAAGCTTATGGCACGACAAAACTATGGTGCGTTCAGATGCGGGTGCAACGGGTGAACGTGGGGAAGTACAAGCACTCCGGGCCCGCCCGTCTTGATGACCTCGAACGGCAACATACCCCTTGTGCGTCAAAATACAACTTGTACGGCCGCGAACACTCAGCTCGTGCGGCAACAAGCATCTCGTCGTTGCAGCTCCTGGCCGACCCATGCCACGATAGGGACGCACCAATTTCTTCCTGAACCCCTCGCTTGGAAAAAAAATGGGCTCTTCACGGGTCGGATCCCTTCTCGGTATACCAGTCGGATCGTGTCAGGGTGACCCGGCCCGACCCGTGACATTGAAAACCTCTTGACCCGACCCCACTCGACCCGTGAGATCTCCAACACCTCCCGACCCGACCCGACCCGATCCGATCCGACCCGACCCGACCCGACCCGACCCGACCCGCGTTTTTTTTTAATACCTTCCTACGCGACCTACGGGCCGGGTCATGACCCGTGAAAAGCCTCGAATAGTCATGTGCATGACCCAACAGCTGATATTGCGAGGCACAATCGATAGCCCAGCATCATCAAGTTATTCCTCTGTTGAGGGCCCCCGCCTGAAAAGAAAGTTTTTTTTCCCCGAAACGTACGACCGCCGTCGTAGCGCGGGGTCAGACTCCTGAAAGCCGTTGAAGGCGTCAAACTCAAGGCGCGGATTTGGTTGCTTCAACCGCAACGTCAGTTACTCTGTCTGTATGCAACGAACATCCAACCGACCAAAAGGTTCCTCGGCGAGCGTGTTATTTCACACTCTGCTGTAGTTGTTGAAAAACCAGAGCGATCCGTTGTTTTTTTTTTGGAAGGACTTTGGTGGAAGTTTATTTCCGTTGTTGTGGGACGTCTCCCATCATCCATGTGTTGACAAGCTCGCTGTGAAAGCGACTGAGGGTTCTTGTCACTCGGGTGAGCAAGCGTGGGAAAAGTTACTTTTTTTTTTGAAAATGTCCTGATTCGAATATTTGGTGCTATTCACCTCTTCGGAAAAAAAATTATCCTGGCGTCCGGGATCACCTGGAGTGTTGTATCGTCCGAAACGCCATGGCTTCGAAATTTGCCGGTACGGTCAGGACAACCCGAGTCGTGCCGGGCGAATGCGTATATCACATCAAGCAATAGACCCGTATGACGTCACCACGGCTGCGCAGAGCAGTAGTGCTGGCAGTACATCGTTTGGAAGTAGGTCAAGAAAGGAGTAAACTGGCACAATGGTATTTGGGCTTTTCTTATTTCGTTTCTCCGAGAGGTTTTACTGATTCTGTAGACATTTGTGACGGATCGGCTCTAAAATTACACCGCACCACGTTGTCAGATATGGCAGACACGACACTATTTAATAGCCCAGTATCCTCTGGAAAGTATCTCACACTACAGTTCAAGTAGTGTGCTGCGAAACACGAGGGTGCAGTCCAAAACGAGTTAAACAACATGCGACGTACAGTCGTTTTGGCCTGTGCTGAAGGCCGTAGACATATGTTGAAGTTCCCGGAACGAAAATCCCAACTTTTTCGTGAATCCGCCTGCCCCCTGCTGTCGTGTTCATCCTGCTCCTATCTTGTTCCTTGACAACGTCGCACCCAAGTCGTCCATCATGACGGGACGGGACACATTCCGCACGGGGATGCAGTTTGAGGAGATGCAAAACGCCATGCCGTGGGGGGTGCCTCTGGATGAAGTTACTCTTGCGCAGCGTTTCAAGGCCGCCGGGTACGCCACGCACATGGTGAGTTACGATTTATACTGATAATAATTGAAGAGGGTTTCCAGTGTATACAACAGCTTTACCGTACAGAAATCATGGTTCACGAGAGTTTCCGATTTATGTTACGGCGTTTTCGTGCAGGGATAGCGGTTTGAGAGCGTTTCAATTCGCCGTGTGCCGGGTACCCACGCTGTAATTGAGAGTGTTTCCAGTGTATACGGAGGCATTTCCGTACAGGAATCGCGGTTTGGCAGGGTTGTATATAATGGCGCTTCCGTGCGGGGATAGCGGTTCGATAACGATTCAAGTCCGCCGGGTACGACACGCAAAAGGTGAGTTACTTTCGTGAATAAACGTTGCACGTCACACGACCTTAAAGGAAGCTCGCGTCCCTTGCCGCTCATGGTTTGTCTTTCCTTCCCCTCTTGATAACTTTCCAGTGAATTGTCTTTCTCAATATTTTTCTATTTAGTCTTGTTTTTGGGGTACTTCTAGTTGTTGGATAATTTTTGTGCATGGCCGGTGTTGAAAATCATGCTGCACGTTTGTAGGATGACAAACTCAAGAAAAACAATGAAGTTGTCACCGTAATGTGCCCTTTTACTGCCGCACAATGTGTCCGACTCTAGTTTCACGTGATGTTTTCCTTAAGCGTGGGTGCTGTTGAAAAACGCTCTCAAGAGTATTACGGTGGAAACTTGCACAGATGCTCCCAGTACTGGGGAGTACACTAAAATATTTCGGAGAAAACATATTGCAGGTACTTGGGGTCCTCTCATAATTTCGGGGTTCCGTACTTGGTATACTCCCGGTACTCCAAGTTGTTCGAGGCTTTATACTGTGGATACTCCCAGTACTTGGAGTATTTTGGGTTCGATACGTTGGAATGCTTTAAGTAATTCGTGTTTCTGTACTTGTCGTACTCAAGGCACTTTCAGTACTGCTGCCGCTAGTATTGCTCTAACTGCTAATACTCTCAGTATTTTGCCGTTTCGTACTGCGAGGTGAAGTCATAGTTGGAGTGTTTCAGGGCTTTGTACTGTAAGGTATTGCTGGTGGCAGTAGTGCTTGGAGTATTTTGCTTGTATACCAGGTACTGCAGTATTTCGAGGTTCAATACTGCTCATACTCTGGGCACCTGGCAGTATTTCAGATGTTTGTGCTTGGGGTACTGCTTATACTCGCAGTCTTTTGCTGCTCGAACTCCCAATATTCGCGGTATTTCGGCCGTCAGTACTGCTAATACTCCCGGTACTCGGCAGTATTTCGTTCATCAGTACTGGCAATACTCCCGAGTAATCGCAGTACCAAATACTGCAAATACTCGGAGTACAGTACTGCTCATACTCCCGGTACTCGGCAGTATCTCGGTCATCAGTGTTGGCAATTCTCCGAGCACTCGCAGAGTACCAAATACATAAAATACTCGGAGTATGCTCGGGGTATGAAATACACTGGGAGCATCTGTGGAAAGCTGTTTTCACGACTGAAATCGCATTTCATTTTGGTTTCGTTTAAAAAACAAATCACGGGTTTTCTTCGTTCTAGCCCACCTGGCAATAGTTCGTCCCTAATTGCAATGACTTACCGGTGCAAACCCTAATCAGCTCAGGACACTGGAGGCCTTTTTTTGAATGAAGCCTTTAGCTTTCGTGTTGTTGTGGTTTCGTACCTGAACACAAAACCTAGCGTACAGGCGAGCGAAATTATTTTTCACTCGGATGTGTCGTATAACTTGGCTGGAGGCTTCCAAAACTTCAAAGCTGCTGCGATATTCAAGACCACGAAATCCCAAGCTTGTCGTAGATACTACCTTTGCCGCACTTCTTTGCGAATTGGATACGCTAGTAATCAGCAAAGTCAATTTCGACGATACATTTTGAGTCATTTTGATCCCGCCTCCCTGCACGCTGGGCTTTTGTAGTTGAGCGTGACACTACCACCACATCAAAGCTGCAGTCTTTGCCTTTCAGCCAAGGCCGCTACTGCTACGATTTGATCAGTGTTGGCATCTACAGGTTGTTCGAAGGCTGTTACCAAGTATCCTTAGATGGGCAACTGTAAAAAAGGAAAAAACAGGGGTTTTGTTTTTTTGAAACCAAAATGAAATGCGAATTTAGTCGAGACAACAACCTTCCTCCGTAATACCACCGCTAGCGGAAACAACAACACCGAAATCGCGGCATCACGGTTGGCGGAATTTAAATGGGGGTTTCATAGCGTCACCCCGGCATGTCTTCGCTTTATCTGCAGCTGCCACGGCGCCTCCCACCCCCCCTCCCATAAAGTAATGCCTGCCTGTCCGGTTAAAGCCTGGCGTTCTCGGTCCCGGCATTGTACGTGCGTAAAGTAATGCCTGCCTGTCCGGTTAAAGCCTGGCGTTCTCGGTCCCGGCATTGTACGTGCGCAAGGGCCTGTTGGCACTTAAGGCTGCTGCCAAGCACAGCATGAGTATTATTACCATTACCCTCCCCCCCGCCCCCAAGCATCGTCTGCCTGGTCGGTGAAAACCCGACGTGCTCCGTTCGACTGATGCTACAATAGTCCCCCCCCCAAAAAAAAACAGCGATTTTGTTCATCGAGCGTTTCATGGCTGCTCGACACGAGGAAATATGCTATGAAAAAAACATGTTCACGTTTTTTACGTTTTTTCTTTGTTTGCGAAGGACGATGGAACGATGACGTCTGGGTAGCAAGAGGCGCCGTATTTCAGTATATACTATCGGGAACTGGTTGCAAACCGGTGATTTCGTTGAAGAAAAGTTGGGGAGGCTACCGTAGAACGACTTCTTCCTGCATTGTAGGATGCGAGGGTTTACAGCAGTATTTTGAGACTTCGACCATGTGCGATATTGTGAGTACCCCCCGCGCCGATGCTTCGTCTCGAAAGGGATACATGAAATGAGTGCACCCCCCCCCCCCCCCCCCACCCCCTCCTGACGTTCCTATGTCGGCGTCCCTGATGGTCTAGTGCGTAAACTTCGTGACTAGTGACGCCGATCTCGCCTGGTTCGAGCCCCTCCGAATGCATGCTGTACTCGTACTCGAAGGGACTGTTTCTTGTGTGAAAATGACAAGCGGAAAGCGCGAGAGAGCGCGAGTCAGCAAAAATTGATGAAAATCGACGAGCGTTGGGAATGCTGAACCTTCTGCGCGACCAAAACGAAGGCACGTATCCGGGGGGGGCAGAAGGAGGCGACACCGGTGACCACGGCTTGTCCAGAAGCTGGAAAGTAAAAAAAAAAAAAAAAAAAAAAACGAGCCTAAAAAAACTGTAGATATTTTATATATATATATACCCGACGGTGGCATATGACTGCTTGAACGTTTGTTTGTTCGTTTTGCGAGGGCAGGTCGGAAAGTGGAACCTGGGGATGTTTGCCGAAGACTACTACCCGTTCAATAGGGGTTTCGACACCTTCCTAGGCTTTATGGGCCCAGGGGAATCATACTACAGCCATAAGAAGTGAGGACCGATCACGGCTACGGTGGGGGTAACCCCGTTTACTCCTGCTGCGATAGACGTAGCACATTGTGGCAAAATATATTTTCTGGATTTTTGACCACTCCTTAACCCGATATCGCGAGAATGTCAGTTTTTTTTTTTTGCAGTGTTATTTTGGATTTGTACCTTGGCCATGGCGTTATTAACCGCGGTTGATTTTTCAGTTTCCGCACCGTTGTTTGTGTGTGTGGGTAAAGGTATAGCGAGGTCTGCAGGGAGGAGCCTTGAGAAAGTTGAGGTTCTCTGCCGTAGGATGGGCCGCACCCGCTTGAGTGACCCGCTACCTCGCTCATAACGGACTTGACGCTATTTCTGTTGGCGTAGCTGTAACAAACAACTCAATGTCGGCGGCGGTGTACATGGCCAAACCGAAAAGCAGCAACGTGCCAAGAATGCAGCTAAGTACGGCACACTCCCGCGAGCCCAAAAAGTGGCCTAGCAGTGAACCCCGTACGGTCGCCTTGGTGTGACTGATAGGGAGTGGGAACACACCCACTTCCCATGGAGAGTCTACAGGCCACCCCGGCGAGTGGCTCCAGAGCTTACTTCAAAGAAGCTCTTCAAGAGTGTTTTTACAGGCACGGCGTGACATAAGCAATTCCGTAGCGGTGTATATAGCGAACCCCCAAAAAGCCCTGAGCAATTAGGGCTGCAAGGGGGAAATTTTTCGCCATTCGCCCGGGCCGCTGCGAAAACCAAGCCTTGGAAATGACCCCGGTACGGGACACCGTGGCTGTTGCGTGAGAAGCGCTCTCTCGTTGTTGTCGCAGCGATGATCAACGTTGAAAAAATCAACTCTAGTTGCAGTGAACATGGCTCGTAGCGAGTCACTCTCATGAATAGCCTACACCCCATTTTGTGAACATGATAGTATTCGTTCTAAGTGATCTAGCAGACTAGCAGACAGGGATGAAGAAACACGAAGCAGACCGCAAAAAAGTCATGGCCCAGCCGCGGGGCGTGATACCCTCTCAATTATTGTTGCTCTATGTTTGCCGTATATACGACAATGTGTAGCATGAGCTTCACCGTCGATCGCTCCTGAAGATTCCCAAAAAGTAGGGGGGGGGGAGAAACGGGAAACCCTTAAAGCAGGAAAATGCTTACGCTACGAGTTCTACCTCCCTTCTGTACCTTCTCCAGGCTTAGTATTGCTCTGATCCACCTGCTGCCCCCGCTCCACCTTTCCTTCTAGTTCCACGCTCATGTATCCTCCCAAATGGTGTGGTCTTTGGGTTGTATATTCTATGCAGTACACTCCTACTGTTTTCGTTTTTTGGGTGCATTTTTTTGTGCATTTTTTTGTGCATTTTTTTGTGCATTTTTCGTTTCGCGCGCCCAAAGTGGTGCATCCTTGTTTTCCCCCTTACTGCCATAATAGAGGACTAAACAAAATACAGAAGGAGGGTAAAAATTTCGCCCTTCAGCCAAGGTCTCCTATTAGTACACTCCCCCCTCACATGTGTTTTTGTATGCCATCCTACTACCAGCAGCCCTCGTTACTGCTACGACGTCGTTAACCGCTTTCGCCCGGCGCCGACGTTCGTTCGTTTTGCAGCCACCTCAACTATGACTACGAGGGAGGGGGTCGAAAGCTTTTTAGTGATTTCGGATTCGGAGACAGGGAAGGGTACGTCAACTTCACGACAAACACGACACGCATGGTGTGTTCATCAGTAAACCGTCTCCTTCGAGGTTGGAAATCAACCAGGCGTCGGACAGATGACCTGTCTATCCCCGCTTGATTGTCTAGATGGTTCCAGGGAAGATCTGTATGATCTAGCTCATGTTGCCGAGTGGGAGCGGTACGATCAGCATGATCTAACAAATGCTTCCAAGGTTAGGGTTGGATCTATACTGTGTGCAGACCTTGCACAGCATCTCAAAATGGCATGTACAGGATGTACTATAGATTATCTAGATTATCTAGATCGTCACTTGTCAGAGGTGTAAAATCTTTGGCGTCTTGAATTAATGAATTGTACATCAACCCCCAAGACTAGATATATATTGTAAAATATGGTTGCTTCTCGGGGGGGGGCATTCCGGCGATTGTTTGCGCCTGAAAACGATGATGTGTCTTTGCGTGACACAAATGGGCGACCGCTTTATGTGCGCCCTGTCTGGCTTGCTCGTAAAATTGGAACGTCTGCCGAAGAGGGCGCGCGCGGACCTAAGCAAAAGCGCAGAATTGCACGCAAATCGACACACGACGCGTATGAAAATACGTGGAAGTGCGGTGAGCTAAAGCTTTATTTTTCCCCATCCGCCGGAGGATAAAAAAAAAGAAAAAAACTAAACAAAACAAAACAAAATGCACGCAA
This sequence comes from Undaria pinnatifida, assembly GCA_012845835.1. Taxonomy (NCBI): domain Eukaryota; class Phaeophyceae; order Laminariales; family Alariaceae; genus Undaria; species Undaria pinnatifida. The sequence continues at coordinate 4,468,680 of JABAKD010000025.1, read as the reverse complement.
ATATCACAAGAGATATGCCGTTAAAACGTCGCGCTTGGTTTGGCAACATCCACCCGTGGGAGTCATATATCTTCAGAGTAATGCATCTATAAAAACGGGCGGCCGGTGTATCACGCTGCTTGCAAAAATGAGTATCGACCCTTGAATTCATCGAGCTCACAGCTGACTGTAGTTCCAATAGTTTTACAAAATATGGACCTCAAAAGTACATGATCTAACAAGGGGCATACCATGCCACTGAAAAAAAAAACCGTTCAACTCTCGTCATTGGTTCAATTCAAGAGCACTAAGGCGCAACGAGAGCACATCACAGATAAAGAGGTATCGTGTCATGCGTACGCACAATGTGCGGACCTTGAATTTCACACCAAACAAGGGGCATACTTGGTGCCATTCACTGAACGAATACGGTCGACTCTTGTGGCAGGGTCCGGAGCTTGAGGGGGTGTACAGCACCTCGTTGACCGCGGACCGGGCCATCGAAGTCGCCACCGAACACCAGGCTACCAACGACGCTGACGGCACCGACGTCCCTCTCTTCCTGTATTTGGCCTTTCAGGTATGTGGGTGGGTGTCCTGGTCCCCCCCCGCCTCCCACCCCCTTACCCACCTCTATCCACGTTACACCCTCACGTCGCTATGCAACAAAGTACGCACAAGGTGCAGAAGTCGGCATCGCAAAGAGCGATTCTTCGTAGGATGCAGCTCACCCTTTCACGCGACTAGCCGAAGACCTCACGGCGCTTCACGCTTGGTACTACTAGCACTACCTGGTCGTTGAAAGCCCGGCGTGCTCCGCCCCGGCGGTGTAGGGATACGAGGGTCTGTGGCCATTCGGCCTCGGCCATGCATGGAACGATAACCCCCCCCCCCCCCCCCCCCCATTTATCGATGGTTACCCGTAAAAACTTGCTGTCATTCCCGTCCCGCTCTCCTTGGCATCGCAAAGAGCGATTCTTCGTAGGATGCAGCTCACCCTTTCACGCGACTAGCCGAAGACCTCACGGCGCTTCACGCTTGGTACTACTAGCACTACCTGGTCGTTGAAAGCCCGGCGTGCTCCGCCCCGGCGGTGTAGGGATACGAGGGTCTGTGGCCATTCGGCCTCGGCCATGCATGGAACGAGAACCCCCCCCCCCCCCCCCCCCATTTATCGATGGTTACCCGTAAAAACTTGCTGTCATTCCCGTCCCGCTCTCCTTGGCTTGGGCGTGTGGTTATGCGGTTGACCCGCGATTCCAAAGAATACCACGGATCCTCCTTAACTCGTTTGCAGGTTGCCCACTCGCCTTTGGACATACCTCAAGAGTCGCTGTTCACGGAAGAGCAGCTAAGAAACCTGGCGCTGATCACTTCGGAGGAGTTCATGCGCGTGGGGTTCGCCAAGATTGTGTACTTCTTGGATATAATGGTGAGATCACTGGAAAAAAAAACGGTGAGATCATCGGACATAATGGTGATTCTCTGGGCATAGCGGTGATATCACTAGCCGAAACAGTGAGATCGCTGGACATACTGATGATTCACTAGGCATTATGGTGAGATACAGGGACAAAACAATGAGATTACTGGGCATGATGATTCACTGGGCCTAAAGGTGACATCACTGGAGGTTATGGCGAGATCACTGGAGATTATGGCGAGATCACTGGAGATTATGGCGAGATCACTGGGCATATTGGTGATTCACTGGCCATATCATGGTGAGGTCACTGGAGACTATATTAAGATCACTGGCCGTATTGGTGATTCAATGGACATAATGGTGAGATCGCTTGGCAAAACGGTGAGATCACTGGATAGGTTGGTGGGATCACGCGCGTTGACAAAGTGGTGAGATCACTGGACAGGTTGATGACATCACTGGACATAACGATACTATACTGGGCATTATGGGGAGATCACTGCATCAAACTCGCGGTGTTGAGTAAACGCTTGTTTTGTTCAGTTGAACTCTGTTGTTGTTCCCACGCTAACTCGCTTAATCAAGTCCGTGGTCACAGGACAGGCCTAAGACGCTCTGGAGTGAAAGGATACCCTATTATTGTGTGGCTCGGCGTGCAAGCAGGTCGGTATGCACTATGATAACTCTTTTGTGTATGCTTTTCTTTTTTGCGGTTGCCCCCCAGCACTACAGTCCGGCAGGATCGCTTGTTGCCAAAGCCAGACGGGCGTGGTTCAGTCCTCCCGCGTGTCTCAAAACCAAAGAGGCATTTTTTGGTCTTGCGGTGGGATTTTTTGGTCAACGCACACGTAGCGCGGTGCAGACACCCGTCTCTCCCACAAAATACCCTACATAAACGTGTGCTACGATATAGGGACATGTAGATATATAGATATGGCGCCTATTTGTTCGGGATAATCTACGTTAGTTAGAGTAAGCCGTTTTGGAGTTTTTAGCGGGTCGGATCGCTTCTCGCGGGTCGGGTCGGGTCGGGTCGGGTCGGGTCGGGTATGGTAATCGGCATCGCCGATGGAGTAGTAGGTGAATCTCGTCACTGCTAACGTCAACGTTGTGGGTTCGAGTCTCACCGAGTGCATGCTCGTGCTCGTGGGGACGTTGCTATTGCAAAAACATTGACGAGCGGAAGAGCGCGAGAGCGTGTGAGTTAGCAAACTCGGATGAGAATCGACGAGCCTGAAAAAAAAGCTGAAAAGTGGGAATGTGCTGAAAACCCTGTTCTACGACACACCCGGTATGTAGGAATTATATATGGCGCCTGGTTTTGCTCGGGCAGATTTGTTTGTGGAGCTCTCTACCTCGCTCAAACGCTGATTTTGGTTTTTGAAGAATGAAAACGCGAACCCAATGAATATTGAATTCTAAATGTTATTGTGGCCTTGGCATGTAGCGAACCATGTAGTAAAGCACGAATGTTCATTGGAACGGTATTGGGATGTTCCTCGGTCGAGAAAAGGTTGGACGTTGTTCTACGGCAGCCCCCGCAGCTTTTCTTGAACGAAACCGCCGGTGTTGAAACCAGCTGCTCCCGGCCGTATCTACTGAAGTACGGTGGCCCTTGCCACCCCGACGTCATCGTTCGATAATGCTTCCTTTGCGAACGAGGATATATACCAGGTATACAGGTTTTTTTTTGCATGGCGTCCTTCCTCGCGTCGAGCAGCCATGAAACGTGCGTTAAAGAAAAACGCGGGTCTTGGCGGTGGCGGGTATCGTAGATTCAGTCTTAGGACAAAAATCAAAAGTACGACCCCCACGACGCGTGCCCGCCCCTGCATGCTCGCGTGCTTCCAGACACAAAAACGGGTTTTAGGGTAGCTGGATGGCATGGGCACATGACGGACAGCACTTCTGGTGGTTTATCGCGACTGACAAACGAATACCTGCTAATAGCTGTTAGTATAGTTGCTGTTAGTACTATCGACCAACTCGCACCTGCCTCCCTTTCTCTGTACATTCTCGCATGCTTCCAGATAGAAAGTATTTTCGAGCAGCTGGATGAGATGGGCCTGATGAACAACACGCTGGTGGTTATCGCGAGCGACAACGGCGGCTGTCCTGCAGCCGGCGGCAGCAACTATCCGTACCGCGGCTTCAAGCACACCCTATTTGAGGGAGGGGTGCGCACACCGGCCCTCGTGTACTCCAAGAATACCTCGATCATCCCGTCAGAGGTATATATGATGTGATATGATATGACATATGATACGATGTGATGCGATATGATATGAGATTATATGAGATGATATGAGATGATATGACATATGATACGATGTGACGCGATATGACATGAGATTATATGAGATGACATGAGACGATATGATGTGATATGATATGATATGATATGATGTGATATGATATGATATTTTATGATATGATATGATATTTCATGATATGATATGATATGGTATGATATGATATGATATGATGTGATATTTTATGATATGGTATGATACGATACGATACGATATTATGTGATATGATGCGATACATGATATGATATGATACAATGCGATGTGTTCGAGGGGAGGGCTGCGCCTACCGGCCGTTGTGTACTCCAAATCGGACTCGATCATCCCGCTGGAGGTACTTCGCGTAGAGTACAGCGCGCCTCGTCGCTTCCTGGCGTGTGCCAAGATAGGGAGGGGTGTACTGGGACCTACCTTGTATATCTGGTAAGTTACAAGGCTCCTCGCGTTTGAGGAGGTCGGTATATACCTCAACAACCAACTTGGCCTTGAGAAAAAACAGTAAGAGCTCGCTGTTCCATCCGATTGGAAGACCACCCCTTAAACCATTTCTCCGACTCCAAACATGATCCCATACTAGTTCCTAGTAGTTTGTCCCCAGAACGTGGGTGGATTCCCTCCCACTGCAAACACGATCCCATCCCATACTACTTCCAAGGGCCCTGTCACGGGTCGATTCGCTTTTCGCGGGTCGGATCGGAACAGGGTGACGTTGACCCGACCCGTGAGACTTGAACACCTCCTGACCCGACTCGACCCGACTCGACCCGACCCGACCCGACCCGACCCGAGTCGATCCGCAAGCTGTTAAAAAAAATTGACCCGACTCGAGTCGATCCGTGAGTGTTTGAAAAAAAAACACCCCCCGACTCGCGGGCCGGATCATGACCCGCGAACAGCCATCCTATTGCCGAGTATTTTTCCCCAAAAAAATCGTGGGCGGAGTTCCCAAAGGGGACGCGTGCTGCGGTAGGGGGTATGACAACACTTTTTTTGCCAAGTTAGTTTTTGAATGATGGGGCTTCCTTCTGAACTCAATTTCGTCTGAATGGCATTCCTGTTTTGCTATATCTAGAGGTATTTTTTTGTGGCTGGGCGATGGATGGGGATTTGTTCGTGAGGACACACTTTCGTTTTTTGTCAAGAGAGATCAGCTTTTGATGGTTTGATGTGATTGATTGATGGTTTGAGATTGGTGTGAAGTGCGGAGCCTGGGAAAAAAGACGGGGGCATCTCTATCGTACTACACAAGTATTACTATCGATACTTTTGTTAATAGTAGCATGTGTCAGTACGTAGTGTGCTCACCCTTTTTTTTGGGACAAAAGAAAAAAAGCGGTTGAAAAAATCGAGACGCGCGGCCTTATCGACCGTTCGCGGCCTTATCGACCGTTTTTGTATAAACGCACAGCAAAGACGAGCGGTACTATCATGCCGCAAACGTGTCGTAGTGACTGTAACTCGTTGGATCGTGCCGCAAAACTCCTTGGATTGTGTGGTACAACTCCTTGGATCGTGTCGTACCACGCCCTGGGGTTGTTTGGTACCATGCTTCGATTGGGACGTGCAACTCCTTGGGTTCCGTCCTACAACACCTTGTTTTGGGTCGGACAACTTGGGTCGCACAACTTGGGTCGTACAGCTACTTGGATGTGGTCGGTCAACACCTTGGTTTGTGTCGCACAACTCCTTGATTTGGGTCGCACGCCTCCTAGTTTGTGTCCGTACAACTCCTTGGATGCACTTGATTGCTACCAACGCTACTATTGTACAATACACCGGAACGTAATTTCTCCCCCCTTCTTAAGGTGGCAGCCCGCTTTGCTTCGTGGGTGAGGTACCTGCAGTGGTGAGTGTTTTACGTCAGTTTTCCCTTTGAAGCTCAAAAAGGGTTAAATATCAAACCTCACCGTTTCCCCCCCCCCCCCGCGCGATACCGGCTCCAACGACCTGAGCAGGCGAGAGGCACGAGTTACGACGGAATGATGCACGCGGTGGATTGGACTCCAACCCTGGCTAACATCACCGGCATTCCGACGGTAAGAAAACACGCCAAAAAAAAAACAAAAAAAACACTGCAGGCGTGTCTTTATTTTACAGAAAAATTTGTTTTTGGATTTGCCCCGCAGGTATACTTATTGAAGTGTTACGAACGAGTGCGAGTTTTGCTGTTTCTGGCGAGGACAACGAATGGGACCCCCTTCGGAGTTGCCTGAAGCGTCTGTCGTACATCAACAATGCATACGTGTTGGCTACAGTTACTGTTGTTTGGATACTCGTAGCACTATCCAATAGACCACTCAGCCACTAGACCACTCAATTGAGTGATCTGGTCTTGTGGGTAGTGCTATCACGGAGGACCCTAGTAAATAGGACCTACGGTGGACACAAAAACCTATATATTCATCTTTTTACCAACAATATTTGGTCCTACTTACTATCGTCCTCCGTAATAGAGCGTTTGTAACTGTTGTTTTTGTTATTGCGCTATCCACCTCACCTCCCAATAGACCATTAGACAACTCGATTGAGTGGTGTAGTGGGTAGATAGTGCTGGAGGGTTTGTAACTGTTGGTTTTATTATAACACTATCCATTAAACCACCCAGTGGACCACTAGACCATTGGACCATTCAATTGAGCGGTCTGGTCTAGTGGATAGTACGATTAATAGAGCGCTTGTAGCTGTCGGCTTTATTGTAGCACTATCCACTAGACTACTTAGTAATGTAACCGACTGGTCCAGTGGATGGTTCTACAATAATAACCAACAAGATGCGTACTTTAGAGCTAGTGACACCAATTTTACCAGAGCATTGATCTCCGGAGACCTCCCCCTGGCACTCTATCATATCAATGCATAGTATTCTTCAGCGCGCACTCTCAAGTATGAAGCTAACGAGATTCGAAGTCCGGCAGGTCCTTCGTTGGTTATTGTATAGCGCTATACTCTCTCGCTGTGACTGTGTGGTCTAGTGACTATTGTTATACAACCAACAGTTACAAATGCCCTATATCACGAGAGTCACTATCATCGGCCGAATTTACTATTAATAAAAATCTTTTCTGCTGTGTACACGTACTCGTAAAAACATTTTTTTTCTGGTGTTAATTTTCAGGGAGAAATGGGAAAACCGTTAAGTGGATTCGACCATTGGTCAGCCATTGTCGGAGACAGGCCCGAGTCGTTACCTGTGATCCGCAACGAACTCGTGCTGGGTCGAAACAGCTACGTATTCGATGATGATGCGGCTGCTATGGTCCTCACCACGGAGCCCAGAGGGGCGTTCATCTACGATGGTTGGAAGATCAACATTGGCGACAAGTGAGTTTCCGGGTTTTTCCCCGTCTCGAGAACGCCTACATAATATACTCAAAAGTTTTGTTTGGTTTTGTTTTTCTGTACGAAGCACCTACCTGAAGACTCACCCTTCTCTTACATACAAGGTATTAGACTGCTGCGGTTGTTCTGTATTGTTGACAGTTATCCCACGGGAGAGGGGTAGCGGAAGTTAGTTTCTGGGCCCTTCGTAACGCGAGAACCTTACTATCTCGCCCGAAAATTGACTTCAAAAGCCATTTGCTCCCGCAGTCAGGCCAAGCCCAACACTTTCTTTTACGCGCTTCTTTTGTAGTCGTGAAATAAATGTACTCGTATCATAATTGTATCAGAATAATCGGTAGGTAGTTCCTCGCTTGATGAGCTCAACCGGCCAGAGAAATGAGTGGCCCAGAAAGAGCAACCAGCCCTTACCGCGGGACGACTGTTGGGGCGACGGGACCCAGGGGCGCCTGCATCATACGATGGTTGGAAGATCAACGTCGGCGACAAGTGAGCTGCGAGGTGTCAACCTCGAGACTGCGTGTAGATCTGCTCACCCGGTGTGGCGACGAGTTGTTTTGGATTTTATGGCTTTTACGGGATCCGGCTCGCCCTTCGTGCGACTCGCCGGAGCCCTCACGGCGCGTCGCGCTTGGTGCAAGCAGTGTCCGCCCCTGGTCGGTAAACCCGCGCCGTGTTCGGTCCCGGCATGGTAGGAATGCGAGGGTCTGTTGTCTACGGGACTACGGCCATGCCGTGACATTATTTCACCCCTAAGAGATAGATGGCGACGAAACAAGGAGATGAGACAAGAAAAAAATGTGAAAAAAAAACGGTGGTTCGCGCTTGGTTGCGCGCAATGTCTTGCCTGTTCGTTGAAAACCCGACGTGCTCCGCCCCGGCATTGCGGGAATGCGAGGGTCAATGGTCTCGAGACTACGGCTGTACACAACATGAGTCCACCCCGCCCCCCCGCCCCTCCTCTCCGTTTTTTTTCCTTGACATGGGCGTTGCGTGGTTTGCTTTGCGCGTGCTATCTACCTCCCCCCCCAACCCACCCACCCACCCACCCACCCACCCACCCCCACGCGCCGTCCTTAAAGGGCCTCGTGGTCAGCTGTCAAATGGGTAAGGCAAAACAACAAGGCAACCAACAAATGAGTACGCCCCCCCCCCCCCCCTCCTCCCCCCGTTTTTTTACCTCGACACAGGTGTAGCGGCTGGTTCAGTTTCAACCCGATCGACGATTTGCTGGCCGATCCACAATGTCACGTGGGCGAGTGTCCGACTTGCTCCAACCACTGCAGATATGAAAATGCTCACCACAACAGCTTTCTCTTTCACCTCGAGGCGGACCCCCACGAGAAGGTAGGAGTTCGCTGCACTCTGGATAGTGAGCAAAGGGGGGGGAGGGCGTACTCATTTGTTGCTTGCGTTAGTCATTTGACCATTGACCACGCATCCCTTTCGAGAGGGGAGGGTGAAGGTGGTGGGGGGGATCATTTGTTTGCTTGCCTTAGTCATTTGACCATTGACCACGTATCCCTTTTCGAGACGGAGCAAGGGGGCGGGGGCGGGGGGGGCTATGAAACGAGCCACATTTATCGGGGGGGGGGGGCGGGGGGGGCTATAAAACGAGCCACATTTATCGGGGGGGGGGAAGGGCGGTACTCCCACGTGGGCGGTTGTCCGACTTGCTCGGATGACTTGAGAGCACATGAATGCGCACTGCAACAGCGTTCTGGTTCACCTCGATTCGGACCGTTACGAGAAGGCAAGAGCGCGCTGAACCCTCGTCGGTGAGGAGGGTGGGGGGAGGTACAATCAGCATGAAATGCATGGCCGTAGTCTGCAGGGCCATACTCGCATCGTTACGATTGGGGGGGGGGGGGGGGGGGGGGGAGGGGGTGCTCATTTCACGCATGACCATCGTCAAAGCGAGGGGGGGGGTATGAAACGAGCGGAAACGGGCACGGTATTGTATCTATCCGTACAGATTCCCGCGTTGAACTCCCGACAATGGGAGGAGGATGGGGGGGGGGGGGGGTCAAACATGCTGCTTTATGCACGGCACAATGGCTGTTACAGATGGCGGGTGCTATATTACGGTAAGGGGGGGTATTTTATGGCCAAACTAGTTCTGATTGACTGGGCTTGGAGATGGAAGAACTGCCCGATATCGGCGCAATCTCTTAATTGCGTGGAACGATACCATTCCTTTCGTTCGTGTGCCATGCATGGGATTGTTGATCCGTTTGCGCTCTTGATTGTTTTTTTTTTTTTGTCGAAAATACGTGACTACGAGAGGAGGTGCGAGCACCTTCTTTTTTTTTTGGCTTAAAATAGTTTCTGGATGACCGGGCCTCTCTATACTAATTCCAAGTAATGTTATCCCAAACGTTTCTGAATGACCGAGCTCCTTACCCCCTTTAGAATCCCCAAACCCCTCCCTATACTATTTTCGAGTAGTTTTGTCCCCAAAACGGGTTTCCAGTTGTAGAGGCGTTGACCGAAAATCGTCGGAATGTCGTGCTTGTCTTGAAGCGATACGATTTTACGTTCAATACCTAGGCCCCATGGGATTGACTGTTCATCGGGTAGCATTTTCGACGCGTGCTACGTTAGAGGTGCACCACTTTTTTATTAATACTACCCTTCAATTTGGGGAGCTTAACCCCTTCACAACTGGAAACCCATTTTGGGGACAAAATTACTTGGATTTAGTATGGGGAGGGGTTCGGGGGCTCTACAGGGTTAAGACCTCTCCCAAAAACACTGATATGGAGAAAAACAAAACTGCTACGAGTACCGGATGTTTTTAAATTCCCATGGCCTAGGTACACGAGGAGAATCGTGCAAAAAAAAATGAGCTGTTTTCCGACGATTTGGCGTTAAGGGGCAGCCCCGTCACTCGTGATCCTTTTTTTTTTTTTTTTCACACGAAAAGGGTTGCTTCAATCGTAGCACGCGTCTTTTTCTTTCGTCTTTCTCTCAATCAGCTTTTGCCTTCCTTCGATGGCATATAGAGTTCTTCAAAAGGTTGTGAGCCTCGGAAATAAGAATGGTGATGTTACCTCTGCCGTGCTACTATTGATAGTACATTGCTAGTAGCATGTGTGCAAAGGCAAGTCTTTTTGGTGAGGGTTGTAGAGGTCCTCAAGGTGCAAGGGGGCTGAGAATCATTTGAGTGCGCGCCCCTGCCGCATGGCGTGCGCATCCGTTTTTTTTGCGTTTGTCGCTCACCGTTACGAGGCAAAACCGCCGGTGCTCGACTCGGCGAAGTTCTTCGTCCTAAAAGTAACAGGGCGATATGTGCTACGATCGAGGTTGCGTTTTTTAGCTAAATTAATTAGTTTTATCGGGAAAATCGTCCGAAATAGGTTATTTTTTTGCAATATACATATATATATATTGTACACTTAGGCTAGGCCGTTTCTTACACAATCGGATTCCGCCAGTCGCAAAGGGCCGTTTTTCTTATCGTCAGTCGAGTCGATTTTTTAGTTTTTGTGCTGTTTTCTAGAGGCTGTTGTACTGCTGTATTGCTGTCGAAATCGGTTGGCAGCTCTGTGCTTCGCTCGTTCCCCGCGAGCAACGCGTGCTTCGCGCGCGACGAACCCTCGCCCAAGCTGGTTGGTAGCGTTGGACTTTAGCCGAAAGCCGCCAAAGCTACGTTTATGGCGTTGCACTCAACCGCGAGCCACCAAAGCTGCAGCAGGCGTAGCCGTTGTTGGCAAAATGGCGTCGATACCGGGCGCTGCTGTCGTCGTGTGATCCACGCTGCTGGCGAGCGGAGCTAGGAATGCGCCACGCTGACGTGCGGCGAGAAGCAGCAGCAATGATAGCCAAGCCAGCGTCGGCGTTTAATATGATACTGCTGTGTGGTAATTGGTGTGGGTGTGTGGGTGTGCGTTGTGGTGGGACGAGCGATGCGATGGGTTAAATAAACACGTGTAAAAACAATCGACCGAGTTTTTCGACTGGACTCCCCCCAGTCGGAAAACTCAGTCGAAAAAAGTTGCGTCGTAAAAGCGCTTCGTTCGACTGTGCAAGAAAGCCCGTCTTGGGCTTCAGCCAACAAGGGCCGTTTTCGACTGGCAAATCCGACTGTGTAACAAATGGCCTTAGGCCACCTTAGGCCACGAGATTTTCATCGAGTTGCAATTTCATGTTTATCAAAATCGGGTCTGGCGTGAGGGATAGAACGCCACAAGTAAGGAGCCCCAGGAACAAAATGGCACGCCTCCACCGTAGCTCTCACAAACGCACATTCTTTTTATACGCGCGTGTGTTTGAGGGTAACGACTCCTTGATCTCACGCCCCCCTGCACTCCCCACACCCTCCGTTTTATTCCTGCCGCTGCTGGTGTGCTTTGACTTCCTACCGCCGCTCGTGTGCTCTTGACTTTTATGATTCCTCCCCCCCCCGCTGCCCTCCCCCCCTCCTTGTATTTATTTATTTTGCCTACCGCTGCTCTGTTTGCTATACGTACCATCCTGGTGCCCACTCAGTACAATCTGATGGACACAATGCCGGACAAATTCGAGGAGATGGTGGAACGATGGAACAATGCTACTGTGGACGAAGTAAAGTCGAACTTTCAGCCGGAAGACCCCCTAGCTGTCGAGGTGAGAGAACCGCCCCCCCCCCTCCCCCCCCCCCTCCTCCTCGCACTATCCCCCGCACCTCCCTGAAACCCGACGTGCTCCGTCTCAGCATTGTAGGGACCCCCTAGCTGTCGAGGTGAGAGAACCCCCCCCACCTCCCCCCCCCCCCTCCTCCTCACACTACCCCCCGCTCCCCCCCCCTCCCCCTCCCCCCCCCCCCTGCTCCCCGCCACCACCCCCCTTTCCTCTCACCACCTCTGCCCGCCTCCGCCGTCTAACTCGAACCTTTCACGTAATGACCCCATGGGTATTTGAGGCGAGAGAACCCCGGCCGTGTCAGCCCCTCATCCCCTCCCCACCCGTCTACTCCTTAACCCCCCCTCTCCGTCTGGTCGGTGAAAACGCGACGTGCTCCGTCTCGGCATTGTGGGGATGCGAAGGTCGATTGTCTTGAGGCTACGGCTATGCACGAAATGAGTTACACCCTTTCCCACCACCCTCCTCGTTATATACCAGTATCGAATCGTCTTGCGAATCCGTGTGGCGCGTCCCTAACGATATTGGGCAGGTCCGCATTTAGGGAATCCTGTCCCCACCATGAATATTTCAGCCACAAAGCTGCTAGAGTACCTCTATGGTAACTCGTAGTCCTCGTACAGGCCACAGCACACCGCCCCTCACTCCAATGCCCCCCCCCCCCCCCCCCCGTTGCGTACGCCAAGCAATGCCTGCCTGGTTGGTGAAAGCCCGACGTGCTTCGTCCCGGGATAGTAGGGACGCGAAGGTCTATGGCCATACGACTACGGCCATGCACAACCTGAGTACCCCCCCCCCCCCCCCCACCCCCGCGGCCCCCGTTGCTTACGCCATACGCCAAAAAGTAAGCACAAGGTGCCGAAGTCCGCCTCACAGGTAGGGATTCTTAGCAAGGACGCAGCTCGCCCTTCATGCGACTCGCCGAAAACGTCACGGCGCTTCGCACTTGCTGCACGCAATGTCTGTCTGGTCGGTGAAAACCCGACATGCTCCGTCCCGGCATTGTGGGGGTGTGAGGGTCTATGATCATGCAACCGCGGGTATGCATAAAATGAGTACCCCCCTCCCCCCCCCCTTGCCCCCCCCTTGCTGGCCATACAACTACGGCCATGCGCAAACTGAGCCCCCCCCCCCCCCTACTCGCGGCCTTCATGCGACTCGCCGAAAAACGTAGCGGTGCTTCGCGCTTGGTGCACGCAATGTCTTGCCTGGTCTGTGAAAACCCGATGTGCTCCGCCCCGGTACTCCAGGAATGTGAGGTTCAATGTTCCTACGGACTACGGCCGTGGATGATGATACCATGATACCATGATTAACCCCCCCCCCCAAACCCTTGCTCATGCCCTAACCCACTAGATGTGGGAGAAGTTCAACAACTGGACGGTCGCCTGGAAATAGACGTGCGCGCGGCTGCAACAACAGCGGAGCAATCCCACGCTAGCTAGTGGTGCAGCAGATTCTAATTTTCTGAGCTCCTAACGTGACGAGCCAGCCATCGATATCAACATCACCCGAAAATGGCTTGGAAGGCGTTCGTTCGCCCAAGAACCCGACCAAGCGTCTATGCCCTTGTCCTGAAGCAAACTCTACTCGTAAAAGTGTTGTACCAACCGTTAGTTCCGTGCTTTCGGAGCCCAACCGATCAGAAGGCCAGAAACGTTTTGGTCCGAAAACTGCCACCCCTGCTGTGGGATGAGTCAGCAACAACATCGAGGCGTGGCAACAGCAACAATATCGAAGCGTGGCAACGGCAACAACATCGAGGCGTAGGAACGGCGACAACATCGAGGCGTGGCAACAGCAACAACATCGAGGCGTGGCAACGGCAACAACATCGAGGCGTGCCAACGGCGACAACATCGAGGCGTCGGCGGCTTGTATATCCCGCTCTTGTGTTTCGTCTTGCTGTTTTCGTAAATAGTTTAGCGCTGTGATTCGTTTGCGGGCTGCACACATTGTATTAATTTGAGGTGAACATAGGTGGACGGGGACTTTATTAAATAGGTGGGGAGGGGACTCATTTCATGCACAACCGCATAGGCTGTATAAAACAGATGGGGAGGAGACTAATTTCATGAATAGCCGCCGCACAGCGATATCGTATGGCCATAGACCTTCGCATCCCTACTACGCTGGGACGGAGCACGTCGGGTGTTCACCAACCAGGCAGACATCGCGTGAACCAAACGCGAAGCTTCGTGGGGTGTTCGGCGAGTCGCATGAAGGTTGAAGTTGGTCTTTTGCTAAGAATCACTTGTGAGGCGGGCTTCGACGCCGTGTGCGTACTTTCTTGCCTGTGGATGACAGCTTCGACTGGATTTAAGTTTCGTTCTGGTGTGGCCACTTTAGAGGAGGGAGGGGTATCACTCTAAGTATGTCCTCACGCAGAGGAATTAAACAGTACCAGGCACTTGGGGTGTTTGCGACATCTGGTTGGGTAGAAAAACATACCAAATCACGAGGTAAAAAGTAGTATTTAAACCGATGTATGTCACGACCAGGTTTGTGTTTGCGACGTCTGGTTGGGTAGAAAAACATACAATATTGCCAGGTACAAAATGGTACATATACCGATGAATGTCATGACCAGGGTTGTACTTAGGGCATGCAGCCGTGCGTTGGTGCGCATTTTTTTCGCGGGAATTCCGCTCAGCGCACCACGTGCCGGAGTCAATGTGCGGCTTGCCGCCCCGCATTATTTTTTGCCTGCGAAAAAGAAATGTGCGCCCCCCCTTTCGTGGCAGGAGATAAGAAAACTTGTGTCCGTTTTCGCTGTAGGCGTTTGTTTTTTCCCCGGTCATTTCGCCGGGGGGTGGGGGGGGATTTGGGTCCGTTTCGCCATCGGCAAAAAATTGTTTAGGTTGTTTTCCGACGCAGGCACTCTTTTGGTATTTGAAATACGTAACGTGAGGTCTTTTTCGCAGATGTATTTGTTGGGGCCTCTTTTTCCCATGTTTACGCTCGACGCTTGGCACGCCGACTCGAAACTCGAATTATTCATCATGCATTCTGGCAGAGCAAAGGCTCAAACTTGGGGTACTGTAGGTAGGTGCTGCGGGGGTATAACGGATTGCTGGTGCTGCTGCTGTGGAACATCGCACACAGCCTGCCAGTGTTGCTCTTGGTCTGACTCTGGCAGTAGGACTCTGTCCCAACGTGCTCCAATACCACAGCTGTGTTTCTCTCATGAGTTTGTCAAGTGGATGAGGAAGCTTGGGTGTTCGAGCGATGCTCGCCCTGAGCTAGGTGTACGTCCACGAGGTAAGCACTCGACCATTTTGACCGTAGGTCATGTTTTTGTTTCGATTTCGTTCTTGTTTTTTTCTTTTTGCCTTGGTACTTCCTTTACTTTGCACCAGTATAATATTGGTAGCGTTTATGTAGTCTAAAAGGACCCCTGATGCCTACTGCGAGAGGGCAAAATCAGAATGTACGGCGCACATTTTGAGTATTTTTACGATTATTTACGCATACATATAATGTGCCCAAATTTTTGTCTGCGGCGGTCCTCCGGGGGCCCTCCGAGGGCTCCTGGCGGGGCGCCGCACCCTGCCTCCGGCCCACGGTGAGGGCAAAAGGAGAGTGTACGGCGCACATTTTGAGTATATTTATGCATTACTTACGCATATATATACAATGTGCCCAAACTTTGGTCTGCGGCGGTCCTCCGGGGGCCCTCCGAGGCCCCGTGGCGGGGGGCCTCACCCAGCCTCCGGCCCGTGGTGAGCTTCGCGCACCAAGGGCCGGAGGCCTAAGTATTACCCTTGTCGTGGACGACCTAAGCACCGTGTAGGACAGTGTTGAGTGTTGGTGTTAGTGTGCAACACCCCTCCTAGGATGGGATGCTGAGTCGGTTTCCTCCGAAACCAGCGCCGCACGAATAACGACGGTGGGGGCTTTGGGAGGAGGAGGATGTCGTCCAGATCTTACCATAGACGTGTCGGTCCGGCGTTTAGACTCTACCGGTCGTCGAGAAATCGGCATATGCGAAACTCGTCCGAGGGGGTGTGCTGTACGCCGTCGCGCACGGTAAGGCCAGCCCAACCCGCGAAAACGTAGGTTAGAAATTACGACAATAACATCAGGATTTTTTTTTTTTTTTTTTTTTCTTTTCTTTTGGCCTTATTTTTCTTGGTTTAGGTTGGCCCCTTGGGTTGTGATATTCATCGGGTTCAACAACAGTGTTATATGGTGTTCCTGCCCAAAGAAAATTTGGTAAAATGCCGTAAGCGCCCTACCGACACTTGATTATATGCCATGTATGTGTTGATTCGAAGGGTGTGTGCATGACCCCCTCGAGCGCGTCAGTGACATTTAAGTTATAGACGCAATCATACTTTCGAGCGAGGTGGTCGCTAGGACTATAGTCTAGCCCAAGCAGGCTTGCTTCTGGCTGATAGCAGGCGACGCGCGCGACGGACGAATAACCCGAAGCAGGTGGCTCATGCGTCTGCAATTTCGGCGCAACTAGCCCCTAGTATTGACCGCACACACGACAGGAAACTTATGGGCATCGTCGTCATTTTTTGCCAGCTGACAGCATGCGACACCTCCCAGGCACCCGGCTCGCCACAACACAGAAGGGGGAAATGTCCTGCTATGCTCTGCCTGCCTGCCTGTTGTTGCTACTGTTTCTGAAACTTCTGCTCTGCTTCTGTTCGGCTGTTTCTCTGTTGTATGTAGATTACTGCTGCTTGACTGCTGTGGTGCGCGGTGCGCGCGCGTGTGTTTTTTTCTGTTCTGCGATACTAGACAAATGTTATAAGGCTTAGTTTGGGTAAGCTATTGGTTAACCTTTTGCAAGTGGTCAAACGCACTAATGCCTCACTAAACCTTAAAAAATGGCGTCGTCGACATACATACCTTGTTTTTTTGGGGTCGTGGGTTCAAGTCCCACCATCCACAATAATAAACTTTTTCAGACTTTCCTCATGTCGAACTTGAAAAATACTCTCCCCGGAAAATCCAGGAAATGAAACCGCTTGGATATTGACGCGTCCACCCGTATATCCGGCCGACCTGGTCTCCCGCCGTTTCAGGGGGGGGAAGTGTCATAAGGCCTAGTTTGGGTAAGCTGTTGGTTAACCTTTTAATTTGCAAGTGGTCAAACGGACTAATATCCCATTAATACCTTAACACACTCGTTTACATACTCTATCTTCAGTGAGCGGGGGATTCTCAACAGCGCCTATATGTGCCTCTTCAAAATGCCGGCACTATGTTGTTGTTGTGCTCACATTAACTCACACTAACTCGCGTAATCAAGTCCGTGGTCACAGGACAGGCTCCAGTCACTCTGGAGCTGAGGAATACCCCAGGGAAAAAACACAAACGAACCAAAGATGGTACACGCATATATCACAGCTGACACACTTCATGCCTCCACCAGAAACACATAAAAGTGAAATCGGGAGTCAGCCTACGGTGTGCCAGGTCCATACTGACTGGTGCATACGTCTCACTACTCGCGCCTGAAAAAACCGGCTATATCGCTTGCCACCCAAGAAAGACTACCACGTACATATTACACGTAGTATCTATCACTACGCATGCGCATGACAAGCGCAAGTCAATTGAAAAAAAAGAAACAAAGAACAGAAAAAAAGAAGGTAAGGGAAAGAAAAGAAAAGAAAGCGAAAAATGAAAAAGGAAAGAAAATACAAGAAAAGAGACAAAAAAGAAAAGCAAGAAAAGACAAGACAAGAAGAGGAAGCAAGGAAAGGGAAAAAGAAAAAATGTCATACTAGCAGACCCTAGGAACTGACTAAAGACGGCGTTGGGCTCATAGAGGGCATCAAGTGCATCATCAATGGCACTGGGGAGAGAACGCAACAATGCGAAGAAGTCAGAGTGGTCTTACGCTATCTTGTGACGGCCATTGGAAGGCCCACAAGTTTCAAGACGATGATGGCCAGACCTAGACTTCAGTCTCTTGGGCATATCGCCCCCCCCTCCCCCCCCCCCCCCCCTTCCCACCCACCCCCCTTTCCCCCCTCCCCCTCCCCCTCCCCCCCCTCCCCCCTCCCCCCGGCCGCTTAGAGATGCCGACGGTGGATGGCGCTGCCGCAGCCTTTGCGCGTCGCTCTGCAGCTTAGCGTCTTTCCGTCTCATGTCATTTCCGCATGAACAACTCGGCTCCCTCCTCTACTCGTCGAAACCATCTGATGGCCTTCTGAGCAGCCTTTCGCCACCCTTCGAATTTCATTCCAAAGACCGACATATCCTCCTTCAGATGAGCCAGCCAGTCCTTCTCTTGCCCCCCTGAGTAGTCCTTACCCCCAACAAGTTCCCCAAACATGACCCTCTGTGGCAGACGCTCGTCCCCCATACGTGCTACGAATCCCGCAAACAATATCCTCCGTTTGCGCACTATCGCCTCTATGCTTTCGGAAGTTGCTGTCTTGGCAAGCGCGTCGGCGTACGATAGGGTGTGGTCGTCGCGCTTCCATTTCCACCATCCGAGGCATCGAAGGAGCATGGAGTGGTGAACCTGTCATAGCCTGTCATAGTCAGGCTTGTTCGGGCTTCACGTCGTGCAACCGTATAGTAGTGTCTCGACCACCTCGGCTTTCAGCAACCGCACCTTCAACCGTAAGTGCACACCTGGGCGATCATAGATTTCCATCTTGTACCGCTGGAAGCACGCCCAGGCCCTCTGAAGACGCCGCGTTATTTCAATGCTAAGGTCTCTGTCTGCGGTGATAGCCCCACCCAAGTACACAAACTCGATTGTTTGTTTTTACACCTGGCCGGCTGCATTGATCGTGAAGGACACCTTCCTCCCGCTTTTGGTTTCCAGGCACATCATCTCCGTTTTTGCCTCGGATACCGTGAGCCCGAACGACGAGCACGCAGTCACGATCACCGTCATCATCCTCTCCAACCCTTCTGATGATTGCGATACGATGCCCGCATCGTCCGCGTACAGCATACCCCACAATCTCTGCACCTTCTCCTCCTCCTGCCCCCTCCGCCCGTCGACTTTACCTGTGCGTGAAGTGCCCTTCTTCTCGCCTTTCTCCTTTCGTTGGAGCTGCACCGTCCGTGATGACTGCATCAGCGAGGAAGCGTTTCTCAGCCACACGCAGTACCGCCGTGAAAAACATGTTGGATAGCAGTGGCGCGAGCACGCATCCTTGCCTGAGACCTTGCCCCACGTCGAACTTATCCGAGCACTCTCCATCATCCAATCGCCCGCATGCTTGCATGCCGCCGTGGAATTGGCGGATGACGGCGAGCATTCTCGGTGGCACGCCAAAACGAGCATGGACATCCCACAGAAAGGTTCGGTTGACGGAGTCATATGCTTTAGTGAGGTCGACAAAGCACAAGTACGAGGGGGTGTCTTTCTTTCGCGCCAGTTCCTGCAGTCGTCGTACTACGAACATCATGTCAACCGTCACGCGTTGGGGTCTGAACCCACACTGTTCCTCCGGCAGAATGTTCTCGCGTTCGCAATAGTCACACAGGCGACCCGCGATGACTTTGAGGAGTACTTTGCCGGCGTGAGCCACGAGGGAGATGCCACAATAATTGCCCCACTCAGTCCGATATTTCTTCTTGTGAAGCACCTTAATCGTTGCATCTTTCCATTGTTGCGGCACGCCACCTCCCCCCTCCATACAGCGGCGATGATATCGTGGAACTTTCCGAGAGTGTTGAATTCTCCTTCGTCGGCCAAAACCTTCAAGAGACCGGCACTATAATACAGGACACCGGCACTATTGGTGGGAATAGAGTTCCCGTGAGTAGCTACTCTGTGTACGTTGATTTTGTGGGTTGATTGCCGTCACGAGTGCCATTTATGCCGATAATTTTCGACTGAAAAATAGAGACTTGGTCGAGCGGCGAGCACACTAGAACGAATCAACAGACACCACCAGTATAGGCCTATACTAATATTAACATATGATTTTCGACTTAAAAATAGAGACATGGTCGAGCGGCCAGTACACTAGAACGAATCAGTATATATTTTACTCGAGAATAGTCAACACAGCTACCAGTATAGTCTAGTCTATACTAATATTGCTAGACTGCCGCAGTACACTGGGCGCGATCGTCTCATATACAGGGAGTTTTGGTTTGGAGCAATTGATGATGTAATGATGTAAACCTGTTGGGGACTTTTTCCGGTCCTGCTCGCCGAGCTCAGCGAGCAGGACCGCGAGACTACCCAGATGGCGGCGGGTGTTATATGCGGAGGCACCGCCGCGAGCGCGTGGCCGTTGGGGCCCTGAGGCGGAAGTTATCAGCAGCGGTAAAAACAAGTGCGGTCAAGAAAATATAGCCATCTCAGCAATAATAATAGCCGAAACAGACACTAAACCCCAAAGGGTTTTTGGATGTTTGTTCCTGAGCTTCGTGTTTTCGATTGACGCCGTAGCTGGCAGATCATGTTTTCCCGAGCTTCGTGTTTTCGATTGACGACGTAGCTGGCAGTTCATGTTTTCCCGAACTTCGCTGTTTTCGATTGACGCCGTAGCTGGCAGTTCATGTTTTCCCGAGCTTCGTGTTTTCGATTGACGCCGAAGCTGGCAGTTCATGTTTTCCCGAGCTTCGTGTTTTCGATTGACGCCGTAGCTGGCAGTTCATGTTTTCCCGAGCTTCGTGTTTTCGATTGACGCCGTAGCTGGCAGTTCGTGTTTTCCCAGCTATACTGTCTAACCCCCCCCCCCCTTCCCTCTCCCGTAACTATACTCGTGAAGGCATAACGCTACTCTTAAGCAAGGTAGGAAAAACGTCCTGCGATATTTCGAACGATAGAATGGGAACGATGATGGAGATGGAAGAAGTACATGCGAAGGGCAAGCAAGGTACTAGGCCTAACCGTAGCTCCGTAGACCATGTGCACCTGGTACGTTAGGTTGGATAATTCAAGGTGGGAAGAACGCGGGGCTAACCTCATACCGCTTCTTTCTTTTTATACTCTGCAGTGCATGTGCAAAACGCTCATGCTAGCACAGTATGGAGGAACGGATTGCGGGGAAAGCTGTGGGAAATTGGGATCACAGGAAATATATGGAGAATGATGAAAAATATGACGGAATGTGCGAGAAGCGTTGCGATCCTGCACGGGGAAATATCGAACCATGTTGACATATTACAAGAAGTGGCACTGGGATGTACGCCATCACCCAACACGTTCAAGGAAGATATTAAATGACATGATAGTAGCAGTCGAAGCAGCAAAGCAGGGGGTCACGGTGGGGGAAGACACGGTGTCGGGATGGACATTCGCGGACGATTTCGTGGGGATATCTGAACCACCCGAAGGACTACAAAACGAAACGCGAAGGCACTTGTTTGTGCCTCAAAATCCGCCTGAAACGGTATGCGAACCTTTGACGGCTCGCCAAGGTAAGGTTGCAGATGCGATACTGGTAAAGCACAAGAACGATTATGCTTGGTAAGTATCACAGAGGCCCCTATCAGGTAGGGGGCCACGGAGCCCATTTCAGCGTGTGCATCGCGAGAATGCCAACACGAATCTCGCACCTGGTTGGTTTGCATGCACCACGTGGTTGGTATTATAGGCTTTTCGACGATGCTACAGTAGGTGAGTCCTTTCGGACAAAATGTAATTGGGAAGGGTATTTGCTCCGCCGTCGTGAGCCCAATTATCAGGGGCCTCATTGATAGCGGAATTCCTCGCGTGTTGACCTAGGTTCTCTACTTCGAAAAAGTGGTGTTGTACATGATAACCTTCTTGTATTGTGTTTGGCATTATTCGCTGTTCTGTCGCCGACCGACTCCTCGACCCAACGTGGAGTAAAGCAATAATGCAAAAATACATTTAACAACCGCCCCCCCCCGCGCCCCTCCCCCTTCTTTGGTGCATTACGGTTCCGTGGAACCGGACCAAACCGACCCGACCAGAACCGAACGAATCGAGCCAAACCCAACCCAACCCAACCCAACTCAGCCGAGAACCCTTAAAACAGTCCTGTCCTCCCTTGCCTCAAAACCAAAGGGCCCGCTGCTACACAGAATCCTCGCAGATGTTTCGACCCCAAAACCAAAGAGCCTGCTACAACACAGACTCCACTCGGACGTCACGTCTTAGCCTCGCCCGCGGTCGGCTCCGCGCCAGAAAGGTCAGGCGCCACGAAGCCCCCGTCCAAAGCCAAGACGTCAACGCCTACTTTCTCTATGAACACCAAAATCTCCTCGACTTCTGCTAGTGCTGGCAATTCTGCCTGTTGGGGGCAGACACATGGCGACGTGCGCAGAGGGGGGGGCGGGGGGGGGGGGGGGGGGGGAGGCGATGGGGAGGAGCGGGAGGCGATGGGGAGGGGAGGGGAAGGGAGGGGGGGGGGCGATAAATATTATTAGTATGTGCACCAGAGGAAACACAGGTGCTGAATGCAAGAGGTCTGCCAGCAGCAGCAGCAGCAGTACCTACAGCCGAAATTCAACTACAGTCGAAACTGAACACTAAAGTTGAAAACAAACGCGTGGACTGCGCAGTTGTGCGCCGCCTGCTGGCAAATACCCCCGAAACCACATCACCCACCTCATCCATTCGTTTGACAACGCCTTTTTGTATTGCGGAAACCTTGTTCCCAGGCAGCAGTCGGAACTTGCAGACGATCTCCGTCGCGATATTCTTCGGCAACAGGTCCTTATACCTGGGGGCGGGGCCAACAAAAATTATCACGCGCAAAACAAAAATCACAATCGAGCCAGAGGCAGAACAATGCCTACTAGACAAGGAAACCTGTCGATTGACAGGATTTACACAAGGAAACAGTTCGGTTGACAGCGCTTACACAAGGAAATATGTCGGTTATTTTACTCTTGCCCCTCGACGGACAGCCGACAACGACCTACCTCTCGACCCTACAACGAGTGCATACAGTATTGCCTGACGAGGACCTGACGAAGCAAAGCCAGACCGTCAACCGACATTGACGTACACAAGAGGTCGACGCTCGCGTCTGGAGGACCGAGGCCCGTTGACACTCTTCAAGTTGGGAAAATTCTACAATATGGAGGTTGGGAAAATTCCAGAGGATCAAGGTCAGGCAATATCCTTCCGATCGATCGGGAATTCCCAGAGGACGGAGGTCCAAGAAATTTCTCCAGGATGGGAAATTTCTTTTGACCAACGGCGTTTCGTGTCAGGGGGTAGGAGGGGGGGAGAGGGGGGGGGGGGAGGGAGGGGATCATCAACGGTAACCCTTGCTCCAACAAGTGCAAGACCCTGTGGATATAGCGAGTCCTCGGAAAACGACCACCGCATGCTTCACAGCGTCGGCACAAGACTGGACAGGGTTAAACCTTTCCTTTAGTCTTTGACGCCGCCCTTTTGGCCCCATCAATAACCTATTTCCAACTCCTAAATTGATCCTAGTCTATATCCGAGTGCGTTGTCCATTTGTCGGGAGTGCGGTGCTAAAAGGCTTAAATGCTACGCTGCAGACAGTATCGAACCCCTTATAGAGCTGTGCCCGCTTTTTTTTTCAATGGGACAAAATCACTCGAAATTGTAGTCGGATGTTTTCACATGCCGTGCAGATTAGATTCCATTCCGTGTGCCCTCAAAGACGGAAAACAAACAACTCACTCTGTTATCAGCATAAAATAATCACATCACTTTTTCGCTTGGTGAAAAATTTCACGTTTTCGTTGTCTAGGGTGTGTTTACATGAACAAATATATAAATCGATTTCATTATCTGTCTAGTAATAATATCAAAATAAAATATTTGAAAAAAAACGTTCGGCAAAATTTCATGTTTTCAATGTCTCAAGTCTTGCATGAATAAAGTATTATTAATAAAATTCATGATCTGTGTATTTCACGGCAGACAGATCCTTAGTCTGCATATTATCTGCATACTTTAAATTGGTCATATTGCTCGGTGAGAGCCGGACGATCTGAAAGATCTAGCACACGTTTCCCGGGCTGTACCACACAGATCCTGCACGACAAATCAATGCGACATATTTGCGACCTGTAGGATATGATAATAGATCGTCATCTGTCTCATGTGTGGGTGTTTTTGAAGGCTAAACCCTGCCCCGCTCACTTCGTGGACCCGCCATCCTTGGCCAAAAGGCGAAACTTGTTGTGCTTCTCCTCCGCCCGGCGCTCTCCCTCCTCTATCTCTGCCAAGTTGTCGGCGATCGCCTTCAGCAGCGGCTCCTCTTGCTGCTGCCCCACGAAGAACTTGTCTATCGCGTCCAGGAACAGCCTGGCTGAAGCGGTGCAAAGGCCAACGGCGACAAGCAGTAGTGACACGTGGCAACGACAGTGGCAGCCACACAGTAAATCGACGCCGTGAAAAGGGATCCAGCAGCAGCGACACAGCAGCAGCAGTAACAGTAACATAGTGGCGACGGTGACACAACAACAACAACATCAACAACAACAACAACAACAACAACAACAACAACAACAACAACGACAACAACAACAACAACAACAACAACAACAACAACAAATAACAACAAATAACAACAAACAACAGCGACACAGTCAGTGACAGCGACACCGTATGAACAGCAACAGCGTCAAAATGCTATCCTAGCAAATAGAGCCCCCTCCCCCCCCCCTCAACAAAACATCCACCAAAACCAAAACCAAAACCACACACCTGTCCCTCTCGCCGCCCATGCCCCCGCCACCGCCGGCAAGATGTGCGCGTCCCTCCAAGCCTCCACCTCCCCTAGCTGCTCCGTCGTGAGCAGGGTCTGCAGTCTACCCGTGGTCTGCATCCCATTGCCTCCCTTCGTGGCGCTCCACACGGCCAAGGTCCCGCCGATGCTCCCCAGGTCGGCAGGGTCCAGCACTAACGCGTTCGTGTGTCTCGTAAAAGCCTTCCAGCCAAGATGAGGGTTGGGGGTAGGGGTGGGCGTAGGGCGTATGGGTGGGGGTTGGGGGTAGAGGTGGTGGGTTGGGGTAGGGGTGGTGTTTGGGGGTAAGGGTGGGTGTTAGGGGTAGGAGCGGGGGTTGGGGGTAGGGGTGGGGGCTGGAGGTGGGGGTGGGGGCTGGAGGTGGGGGTGGGGGGTGGGGGTCGTTGTGGGGTGGGCTAGGGGGTACTCTTTCGTTGTTTGCCTTGGGCGTTGGCCATTGATCACGCACTCCTTTGGAGACGGAGCACCGCTGCTACCCCCAACAGAGGCACGTCGTGACATTGGGGCGCCTATTACGTCTCTTTCATACACCAGTTAATACAAAAACAAAAGTACCTGCTATACATCTGCATCTCCTTGTTCGCCCGTCTGTGGTCACCAACTATACCCCCGAGGATAGCGATGGCTTTCTCGCCACTATCTACCATGTACTAACCTTCTCCATGTCACGTTCGTCTACTGTTCCTCATCTACTCCTCCGACACCATCCCGTTCCTTCTTGTACAAAATCACGTTCTCCCACAATGTGAGCTCTACTCTTGTCTGTACTGCCACAAGGCCCCCCTGATATGCGCGTTCTTCCTCCTCTATCCGTATACGTACCTCTTTCTTCTTTCTGGCAGGTCCAGGTCCCCTACACGAAATCGCATAGGACTGCGAGTCCGCTGGATTTCACGACTAGTAACTAATCCGCAGGTGCCGTTAGCCAACTAGCTGACTTCAGTTGGCAATTCGGTGGGAGAAGCCAGCTGATGGCCAGCCGACTTGCCGACTCAAGTCAGGCGAGCGAAGCGAGTCAAATCAGCTACCCCCGGCCGAGGTGGCCCCGGCCCAGAGCAAAAAAAAACATCCCGCATGAAACAGCCATTCTATGGAAACCGAAACAAGTCAGATAGTCGGCACCTCCGGGAAACGACTAACCCATTAGTCCGACTAACAACCACTGTAGCTGATGACTCAGACTATGTCGTGTCGACTCACAGCTCTCCCTATCGTGGCATTCATCTAGTGCGTGCTTTAGCTCTTGTATAAACCTTGCATAGCCCCCCGGTAACTCTTGCATAGCCGCTGGGTATATAGTCTAACTCTTGTGTAGCCCTTAGATGCAGTAGCGGCCCCTCTATAGTGCCGGTTGCCCGCCATACTGCCTGTGAAATCGCTTGGCACAAACGGGAACAACGCGTAGTGGCCGTATGCCGAGTGATGCCGGTTGCCGCCGCTATAGTGCCAGTATTTCCGGCTAGCACATACAGGCACTATAGAGGGGTCCACCACTGCAATCCGACGCGTCGAGTTGCATCGGAGACAACCCTGGCCAGCGCAAAAGGAAGCTCTCACCTGCGACTCGAGAACAAGCCCCTCCGCCGGCGCCAGCGGCACCCTAAGCTTATAGGGGGTCTTCAGGGCGGCGTCGACAAATCCTGGCATCAGGTCTCCCCGCGCCTCCCCGAGGGCACCGCCAATCATGAGACGGATTTGGTTCTGCAAATGCCGATACAGCGGGAGATAACAAACAATAAGAAGGCTACGTATAAGCCGTCGGTAGGCACTTGCTCAGCAGTATATGTTTAAATGTCATCAACTTGAGTGCGTTGGTTGATTCGCAGAATTTGGAGAACCGTATCTTGTTCATCTCAGTCAGTCGGACGGCCGATCGGTCGTAGAACCTTAGTTTTAGAAGGAGGCTTCAGCCAGCTCGAAGGAGGAGGAGGAGGAGGAGGAGGAGGGGGAGGAGGACGAAGAGGAGCTCAATATCATTTCAGTCTCAATCTCAATCTCAGTCTCAGTCTCATTCTCATTCTCAATCTCGATCTCAATCTCGATCTCAATCTCACTTTCAGTAACATTCCTACTCTCCTTGTGCTTCTCCCTCTTTTTTTTTTATTTCCGACTATTTTATTTCTTCCTTGGACGTGGTCTGGCGTGCTGGCTTGCTTGTTCTGTTCGTCCCCGCATTCATTGCGTTCGGCATTGCATGGACAAACCACCTGTATTAGCAATGTTTCATCTCTGTTTCGTAGTTTGTGGTCACACAGTTCATCTCTATATAGGAGGAGGCATCGTCACAGGACACTGCTGGTTATGCTGGATGTATACATAATAGATGGGTCGATAAATCACTTTAACGCCAAAAACACTCATACGCATATACGCACACACAAACACCCACAATCCCAATCTCAAACCTCAAAGAAAATCTCATTCCCAGCCTCAATGCCAATCTCAATCTCATTCGCATACGCAGTCCTAATTTCAACGTAATATAGACGGCAATCTCCACTTCAATCTCAATATCGAAATGTCGAATCTCAAAAAAAGTCAATCTCAAAATCAATCTCAATATCACAACCCCAATTTCAATCTAAACTCAAATCAATCTCAATCTCAACATTGTATCAGAATCTCAATCCCAATCTCAATCCCAATCTCAATCCCAATCTCAGTCTCAATCTCAATCTCACATATACGAAGGCCTTTCCGCGGATGTCGATGCGAATGAACTCGTCCGGCACTTCCTCACCCTCCCTCGTGTAGCTCACGATGCCTTCCAAAGCCTCGCACCGGTAGATGCTGACATAGCCGACAACAGATCAGCGATAAGTGGATAACATACGAGCGATTAGTCTTGGGTAATAACCGAGAAGCGATACCAAATACACGATATGTTGTTATCACGTTAACTTGCGTAAACAAGTCCGCGGCCACAGGACAACCTCCAGTCACTCTGGAGTGGAATAATACCCCAGGAAAAAAGAGGAAAGAAAGTCTATATATCAAATGAAAACACGCAAATATCCAAGGTTGTGTTCTGTAGGGTACGTACAAACCATACCCGGGTAATTTACCCCGGGTATTACCCTATAAAAAACTTCTGTAAGTTCTGTAGGACGGCCATACCCGTACCTGGAACTTGTGGAAGTACTGTACGACATTCATACCCGTACCCGGAACTTCTGTAAGTTCTGTACGCCCGTTGCCACAATACCCGGGGTACGGGTACAGCGTGTTTTGTACCCGCCCGGAACTTCTGTGAGATATGTACGCCCGTGCCACAATACCCGGAACTTCTGGAACTTCTGTAAGACTTCCGTACCCGTACCCGGAAGTTCTGGAACTTCTGTGAGAACCCCATACCCATACCCCGAACTTCTGTGATTTCTGTAAAGACCATGGCACAATACCCCGGGTACGGGTATACGTTTGTAACAACACCCGCAGTGGCCGGTGAAAATTAGGGTCGAACGTCTTCTGACATCGTGTCTCGTGTTATGCATACTGACGTCATGCCTTGCCCGTCACGCTGACGCCACACCTCGACACGTAATTACTCACAGAACCAAACCCCCTCGAAAACCCATACGACGTCGTATACGCCTTCCAGCTCTCTAGATAGAACCAAAGCCCATGTGGTACGTGACGTGTATGTATACCCGGTAGCATCTTTGTATAATGGTTGGAACCCGGCGGACGTCATCGTATACTCGAATCGTTATTAGATAACTGTAATTATTATATTAAAAAAATAAAATACACTCCATCTGCGAGATCGAACATTTTGTCGAAACTCATCTTTGCAAGCTGTGTGAGTGATACTCCGATCGCGCGTATTACTGGGTGTGTCCAAATTAAGGATATAGGTCGGCGACTCCCCTTGCAACTAGAGTATAGCATATCAGGGTCAACAGGGTGATGTTACGTAGTCAGTCTGTGCGCGGAAACTATAAAACCCGTTTTTGAGGGGGACAAAAGCTGACAGCTGTGGAAGGAAACGCATCAGTTTATCAAGTGTATCCTGGAATTATCATAATATAGTGTTAATGGCAGTCGCCGTGATCAGCATTGAATTCTCTTTTCCTAGTTTTTTTCTCGACTGGAAGGATTTTCGGGCTTTGTCATATTTATACTTCGAAGTATGTTCAATATGCAGTACGAGTATTTTAGTTTTATTGCAAAGTTTTGTTCTTGTGCAACAGTGTGGTTATTTTGGAGGTAACCCTGTGACCGCGGAGGAAGTGGTTCGCCAGGCAGTTGGAAAGGTTCAACTGTGAAATTTGTGGAACACAGTACCAACAGTTACAACACAAACAAACGGGTTAGTTAGTGAACGAAAGCTCGAACAGCAAAAACGGGCTATCATACAATGGGACGTATATGTTGCCAGTATGTATGAGATTTTCCCATAAGTGTATCAGTGTGCGCGCAGTATGCCAATCGCAGTAGTATTGGAAATGCTAAGTGTATGAGAGTGCATGCAGTATGCCAATAGCAGAGGTATTGGAAATGCGATGGCAATTGCGTCTTTCTTTCACCAGTCAATTGGTTGTTTTTCCGCCCCTTCGAGGCGGGTTTTTACAAGGGTATTACCCGTACCCGGAACTTCTGTGGGTTCTGTACAACCCTACCCATACCCGGGACGTCTGTGAGTTATGTACGGCATTCATACCCGAACGCGGGACTTTTTATTTGCGTTCTGTCCGTAGGGTACACACAGAACCGCATTTACTCCGGGTATTACCCTACAAAGAACTTGTGCAAGTTCTGTAGGGCACTCATACCCGTACCCAGAACTTCCGCGAGTTATGTACGACCCGTGCCACAATACCCGGGGTACGGGTACAGCATGGTTTGTACCCGCCCGGAACTTCTGTGAGTTCTGCATGCCTGTGCCACAATACCCGGAACTTCTGAAACTTCTGGAACACTTCCATAACCGTACCCGAAACTTCTGGAAGTTCTGTAAGACTCCCATGCCCTTACCCGGCATCCACAGACACTACAGCGCATAACCTTGCATATATCATAGTTGAAGCAAGTCGTACATCAGCCAAAGATGAAAAGCAAAAAAGTGAAATCGGAAGTCAGCGTACGTACGTATCAGGCCCACAAAAGGTACGCACGTTTCACGGCTCGCATCTGAACCCGAGTACACCGTAAGCCACCCAGGAAACCAGATAATGTATGATACAACTCCGAGGAGAAAAAAAAGTAAAGAAACCATAAAACACGAGAGAAATATAGGCTATGTTGGGCGGGTTGTTCTTAACATGCGCTGGTCCAAGGGGCGGGGCTTGGAAGCCTCAGTCAGAACACATCGGTGCTGTCCACTGTACGACCTCCAAAGGGCAGATACTTATGCACCACCATCAACCTACACCTTGGGGATCCTGTGCAAGACGCAGGCCACAGTGCGGTACAGCCACACGCACCAGGCACAAACGTGATGGTGCCAACACATGTCATCTACGGCAACACAAACGCACCTGGTTTCAAGCTCCCAGCAGATTCAGTGACAACAAATATTATCTACGGTGGCACAAACGCACCTGGTTCTGAGCTCTCGAAGCAAAAGCACCTTCTCCGGCCCCTCGTACTCCTCTTTATTCGCCACCCCTCCCCCCTGCGCAGCCCCGGCGTCCGCGTCCGCGTCCACGCCCGCGTCCCCCACTTCTACCGCTTCCTCCCCCACCACTTCAGCACTACCCACGGCAGGAGTCCCCTCCGACAAAGGAACTCCACTACCACCCCCTTCCCCCCCGACCACACCCGCCTCCTTCTCCGCCTCTGGCACTGGCTCTATCGCCTTCACTTCCTCCCCCTCTTTAGAACAAGATTTTGACTTTTTTCCATACCAGTCGTCCTCTTCCTTCCGACCGGCCGCCGATTTTTTCTGATGCCGGTAGGTGCGCCAGTCATCCCTCGGCCTCTCCCGCTTCTTATCCCCCTCGCCGGCACCGCCTCCCTCCACTCCCACTCCCTCTTCAAGACCAGGGGACGCCGACGAACCATCCCCTCCTTTCCCCGCCGCCTTGTCAACGCCCCCTCCACCGCCGGTTTTCTTGAGGTCGATGGAGGCTTGGACCCTTTTCCGTACCTCCTTTAGTTGTCGCCCCTTGGAGCTGGCGTAGTTGTGGAAGCTGTGGGTGCCCACGAAGCGCTTCAAGAGGACGCGGAACTTTTCTAGTGCGTCGTCGTCGGGGAGGAGCTCTTTGGGGAGATAGTAGGTGTACTCTCTGCCCCGTCAAGATAGGCACACGACGGCGTCGGATGATCGGACCGGCCGACGGAAGGACGGACGCATGGACGGATGGACGGACGGACGGACGTTCGAACAGACAGACAGACGGACGATCAGATGGAAGATGTAATCGTTGGTTTTCGGGGAGGTGGGAGGTAGGGGGCGGGAGAGGGCAGCGAGGGCGGGGGCAGGGCGACGGGGCTAGGGGGGAAAGAAGAGATAGCTACGGGAGGCGGGGGAGAAGTACTCATGGCCATGCACATCCGTAAACCCTCGCAAACCTACTATGCCGGGACGGGTGAGAGGTGGAGGATTAGGGGTTCTGGCTACGCTTGAGGTGGGGCTGGCCAACTCTTGAGGTATAATATTGCTGGGATGACCTTTGCCTAGCTGTCGCTCCCAACCCACCTCAGCGTGCACTCTTCCCGGCCGCGGAACGACTTCGGCACCTTGGACACGCTAAAGCACCGGATGTCGTCCGGCAGGTGCTCGTTCAGCTTGTCCTTGCCGAACTGCGACATCCCAGCCGCTGAGAATGTTTCCTGGGGGAGGAGCAGCTTCGCCGAGGCAACCGTCTTGGACGCGTGCACCCCCTTGTCGGTGCGGCTCGTCCTGTGATAGGGCGCAGGGAGTTGGTAAGGAAGGGGGGGGGGGGGGGGGGACGTCAAGGGATGCGGCTCGGTGCATGGTGCAGGCGTTGGTGGGGAAGGCGGGGGGAAGGGGTCGTGCATCAAGCATCAAGGTCATACTACCATTCGGAAACGCTCGGTTCGACCATTATACGTAACCGTGACCGGGAATGGCGAAAGGTGGAAATCATTTTTCTAACCCACTTCCGACTTGCCCCGAGCGATTCGAACCATACCCACGTTATGTACTTACATGTTCTCTCACAGCGGGTTGACGTACAGTACTACAAGCATCCCCTTCGGAGGCACGGTGACGCAAGGCTGACGATTTTCATCAATGATATAGTGGAAGGAGGATAGAACAAATAAGTGCATGGAGTGTTTGGCATGGAAGATGATTTGAGCTTACCAGCATTGGCGGTATAGACCATCGAGGCATCAGCACCGCGTGTGCGTTTGAAGACGCGTACAGTGGGGTTCGCGCATGAGGTGTGTTGCATTGCCGGTATCAAGTACTGGTATGCTCGTATAAAATGCATACCTGGTACGGTATTATACATTACTCAAGTAGTCAATGAAAACATAGTTGGCTGCAGTGGCGCCGAGCCGAGAGGACCATCTAAATATATAGTGCAGCTTATGCCTATGCTGCTGCTGCTGAGGCTGCTGCTGCTGATGCTCACTTGCTTCATCAAAAGTCGCCACTCGTGCCTGATCCGCCCTCCTTCTCTCCACCTCGACTTCCAGCGCCGCTTGCGCTTCACGCGTTTCCGCCTCCGCGCACTGCCTGCGCGCAAACTCCTGGGCCAACTCAGCTGCTACATCGCGCCTCAGCCGCTCTACTTAAGCATATGGCATTTTTTGCTGTTCAGAGGTTTCTCGGCCGACCGACGACCGTCGATCTCCTCGTGGCATTGAGCCATGGCCGCATCACGTGCTCGCGACGTGCCGTTGCAGCGTCGCTCCAACTTGCTTGCCAGTCAGCGTGTTCTCAGCGTACTGATTCGTTGCGGCTTCCGAAAGTGACATCTCCGTGCGAGCGTCGAAAATCATCATGTTCTTCCTTAGAGCTTTTATTTTGGCGTTCTTTGGAACCGGCTTTTAGCGTTGACTAGTTGCCATATTTCCAATTTGACTATTCTGGAAATCGTGGTTCTCCGTCGCGACTCATCGGATTGAGGTTACTGTTTGTTGTACACATACGAAGTATATGGCGCAGAGCAAATCTCAAGCTATTATCCATCGCTTGTCGTTTTTCTGTGAGCATAATGATAATGAGCCATTTACACGACAGGTCAAAGAGCCACATACCGATAAAAACGCCATTTTTGCCGGGGTCAAATGATCGGCAGACACAGATAACAAAACGTGTCGTATATTGATTGATTACACTGGAATAGGTGGGTTTACAGCTTTTTCGACACGCCGACCACCTTCGCACGGGCTTAACCCCTACATAAAGCTATATTGTTTTGTGATCTTGCGAACTCAAGTTGTTTTGGACCTCGAGGGATGGTCACCATTTTTCACGGGTTTGGTCCCCTGGTTGGTGACGATGTCAAACATCTCATGAAATTCATCATGCCACGTTTCGTGCCCGTTGGGTACATAACGCGCGCTTCTGTAGCCAAAAACCAAAAATCTCGGGGGGAAAAACATAAAAAATGCTCGGTCAACGTCACGCGGCCATCACAGTTTGCTGGGCACAACAACAGCAGCGTTTTTTAGTTAATAAACATCGGCTTGCCATTAGGCCACTTCTGTTTATGGTGCCCCCATCTGCAAGGCAGTAGGTGACAGATCTTCCTGATATTCGTTTCGCCTTCTAAAGATCAAGATGCCGATATAAGATTTCCAGGCAGTGGGTATGGTAAAAACGAGTCTCGATGCAGAAGCAATAGACGATAAACCTTGCTCAATACTGGTATATTCGAAGGCATTATTTAGGGGGGGGGTGCACGATTTCGAAACCCGAAACACAAACAAACGCGCCGGTCAAGCGACAGCCGCTTGGCAAATGGCCCAGGAGTCTGCCGCATCTCTGCGGTTTACTGCTGTTGGCTGCGTGTGAGCGCGGGGGCAAAATTGCGGCGACAAGATCTGGAGAAGAATCACCTTGTCCCGATTTCCGTCTGAAGCCGCTGTTATGGTACCCCGATGTAGGCCATAGATCTCGATCTATACAAGATTCGCCTAACGACAAATCCGTGTACATGCATGTGGAGACAAATGCCGGTTCTCACAATTTCCAAGATCGGGAAACCCACCGAAAAGGGGTGTTTCGTCCGCTGAGATCGGGACAACGTATTTTTCTCCAGATGTTGTCTCCTGGTTAGGCCGCAAATTTTCCCCCGCACGCACACACGCACAGAACAGCAGTAATTCGCGAAGATGCGGCAGGCCCCTGGGCCATTTGCCAAACAGCTGCCGCTTGACCCTCGTGCATCTCGATCGCCATGGTCTGTAGCGTGTTGTGGCGCTGCGGCGCGTTTGTGTGTGTTTCGAGTTTTCGAAATCGTACAACCACCTCTCGGAGAAATGCCAACGAATATATCGAACATTGCTGTCAGCTTCTGCATCTAGACTCGTTTTTACCATACGGTGTTTGGAAATCTTACGTCGGCATCTTGATCTTTAGGCGGCGAAACGAATGTCAGGAACATCCGTGACCTGGATCGGGATACCATAAACAATGGCCTGAGATCGGGACGAAACTCCCCTTTTCGGCGGATTTTCTATTTTGGAAACTGTCGGAACCAATATTCGTCTCCACATGCAGTGTACACTGATCTTACTTTGGATGGAATTCTGTTGAGATCGAGATCAATGACCTAGATCGAGTTACCGTAAGCAACGGTCTTCTACATGTATAACCTGTGCCACATGATCGCGAAGAACTGGCTAACCCACGGTTTATGGTACCCCGATGTAGGCCATAGATCTTGATCTATACAAGATTCGCCTCACGTAAAACCTGTGTACACTGCATGTGGAGAAGAATGTTGTTTATGACAATTTCCAAGATCGGAAAATCCACCGAAAAGGGATGTTTCGTCCCGATCTCAGCCTGAGATCGGGAAAACGTATCTCTTCTCCAGATGTTATCTCCAGGTTAGGCCGTAAATTTGCTCCCGTGCGCACACACGCACAGAACAGCAGTAATTCGCGAAAATGCGGCAGCCCCCTGAGCTGTTTGCCAAACAGCTGCCGCTTGACCTTCGTGCACCTCGATCGCCAAGGTCTGTAGCGTGTTGTGGCGCTGCGGTGCGTTTGTGTGTGTTTCGGGTTTTCGAAATGATACAACCACCCCTCTGAAAAATGCCAACGAATATATTGAACATTGATGTTAGCTTCTGAATAGGCTCAGGCCCATCATGCTAGCATAGCTTTTAGCATATTTGGCCTTTTTTCGCATAAGTAAAAGCATAAGTGGCGGGGAGCATTGTTTAAGCATATTATGCCTTAAACAAAGCATATTCACGTCAGCGACGAGCATACCCTGCTCTTTTTTCAGCATATCGGCTGCAAATGAGGGCACAAGGGGTATCTGAGATATTTCCACAGCGCCTAGCAGCCTGCAGTTATGCACAATGTCGACTACTTTGACTTCTTCGCATAAGATTACCGGATAACGCAATTATATATCTCAAAACCGAAAATAAGGAGAGTAGTTTAGCTTAAACGAGCAACGACACCGCACCGCACACAGCACACAGCACACAACACACAGAAAACCACAAGACCACACATAAAAAAAGAACAAGGGGAAAAGCCTTGCTTGGTACAACGTAACCAAAGACGTGGCCTTGATCCAACCCTCTTCTGCTTTCGTAGAACGGGTGTTTTCCATCCTTCGCAGCTGCCTTGACGGCCGGCAGCAGAATTGCTACCTCGACCGCATTTCGGCGGCAACTCTTCTCAAGTACAAAAGGGCATCGGAACGCCGAGGGCCAAGAGGCACCTCCGAGTAATTAATCATCGCAGTATGGTAGAGGGGCTGGGGCTTTCTGCTTTCTTGTGCTTTTTCGCCATCTCCTACTGACTGACGTAGCGCTGCTGTTCGCTGCGTGCTGATTGGTTTGACGAGTGACATTATTTCTTCATTTTTTTCCAAATTGGCAGGAGCTTTTTTGTGCAACGAATGACTAGTGCTGAATGCTGTAAAAAAAGAAGGTGCGAGTCGGCGGTCGACATTCTTCGGAAGCAAAAATAATACGAAGGATGAAATTCAGTTAGAAATAATGCACGTTACATCATCACATTGTTATGATCGGAGTACTAACTACCACGTTCAAGACTATTTTCAGACATGAAGCGCACACCATTGATTTGGTTCTGCCTATAGTTTTCGAGGCGAACGACCCGTACTCGATCGACAACGGCGTTCAAAAGTTCGTTGTCAAGCGCATGCAGCGCACATCCGGGGAACAGCAGGTTGGATATACAACACAACATGACCAGAAAGGTTCGACAGAGTTTGTGACACAAAAAGAAGGCTGGCCGTCGAGTATACCTTGCTATTTTAAGCATAAATGGCTGCTATGAAACGGAGCATAAGTGGGGCATAACACCAGAAAAAAAGCATAAGTGGGAGCATATTTGCCCTGTTTCAGCTAAGTTTTTTTTGGGGAAAATAGCATAAAATTCTGAAAAAAAAAGCATTTGGGCCTGAGCCTACTTCTGAATCTAGACTCATTTTTACCAGGGCGTTTCACTGGTCGGGTCCAATCTCGCGGGTAGGGTCGGGTCGGGTCGGGTCAGAATTTTGAGACGTCTTGACCCGACCCGACCCAACCCGACCCTACACAATCCGGGTGATCCGCGAGATGCGGGTTTCATGCGGGTCAGGTCGACTTCGCCCGTGACATTTCTCACGGGTCAGAGTCGAAAAGTCACGGGTCAAAGCCTGTATACCTCGGTCGGTTGGTTGGTCCTTGGTCCCTCGTACTTTTCCCAGGATGTTGTGTTCTCTGGTTCTTTCTACCGGTATTGTTCTTGTTTGCGGCAGCATTTTGTGGTGTGCGCGCGAAAAATGAGAAGGAAACCGCAACCCACACGCATGGGCAACTAGCCACGCCCGTAGCGCTAGACCACCGGGTCGACCCGACGAGCGACCCGATAAGCGAGCTAGTTACCTACGCAGTCTCCGGCCCCGGGAAGCAGCCTAGCTGAGCCGCCTCCGGCAGCAAGCCCGGCGGATCTGTCAGCAGGGGCTGCGATCCGCGAGAGTGCGTTGTCTGCTGCTGGTGCTTGCTGCTGTCAGAGTGCTGGTGCGGCTGCTTCGACGGCGAATGCTCTTAATCTTTTACGTTTGGTCACATTTCGTACTGGTATGATAATTCTCGAGCTAGCTACTGCTACTGTATCTATCCTTTATCTACTATGCTGTCTCCAGCCCCGGCAAGGAGCCTAGCTGAGCCGCCTCCGGCAGCAAGCCCACAACTGGGGCGATGGATCTGTCAGCAGGGTCTGCGATCCGCGAGAATCCGGGGTCTGCTGCTGGTGATTGCTGCTGCCAGTGCTGCTGCCGCTGCTGCTGCTGCTGCTGCTGCTGCTGCTGCTGCTGCTGCTGCTGCTGCTGCTGCTGCTTCGACGACGACTGCCCTTCCTCGCCTTTTTACGTTTGGTCACATTTCGTACGGGTATGAACGCATTATTACTGCTATTACGGCTTCAGCCGGGCACGGGATTCGCGTCACACTGCAGTATGCCTTGGTACGAGTAGCTACTGCCTGGTGATTGTTCTACACGCTATGATGACATATGATCGGAGCATCGGCACGAGAGGCAGGAAGTGGAAAGTCGACCCGCGGGGCGCCTGCACGGCAATGGCCCTCAGCTGTAAGTTTAAAAAAGGCGGACCCGCGGGCCAGATCCGCGGGTTTGACCCGCGGGTCAGCCGAAAACAACTCGCGGGTCATGATGGCTTGACCCGCGAGTGACCCGTATCTTGCGGGTCATGACCCGACCCGACCCGCGATATCTTGACAATCCCTTGACCCGACCCGACCCGACCCGCGAGATTTTGAAACCTCTTGACCCGTGAAAAGCTCTGGCTTTTACCATACATAGTGTTATTATAAGAAACTGAAAAACGTCAGATGTGAGTACGACCGACTGAATGGTTGCAACTCAACTTTGCAAGCTGCGTGGTACATCAGATAGTGTTTGGAAATCTTACGCCTGGCATCTTGATCTTTAGGCGGCGAAACAAATGTCAGGAACATCTGTGACATGGATCGGGGTATCATAAACGATGGCCTGACCCCACTCTGCTATACGACCTCGTGTACAAGTCGGTACAGCAGTTAGTATTAGTCTGGTATTCATGTTATATAAATAGCATGATCGAGAAGAAACAGCAGGAGATGAACAGCAGTAGATACCTGTACGCATGCTGGTGTGATACGATAGGCTGGGCTGAGCTCGTAGCTCCAATCCTGCCCATCAAGCATTCACGCAAAAGAGATAGAAATCCTCCTCCTCCTCGGGCTCGTCAAAACAGCGATGCGCTGCTGGCTGCCCAAACGTTAACGTTCAAACCGAGGTGCAACATACACCAAGACGCTCCAGAAACATTCGCCTAGCAAAAGCACAAGCACCTCACCTCCCCCAGCCGATCTTGTTCAGGTCGCCATAGTTACTATCCGCGATAGCCCCAGCCTTCCAAAGCGCAGTCTCCAGCTCCCCCTCCACCGTCCTAACCTCCCTGTCTGTGCTCTGCTGCCAACCGTGAAAAGCCGTCCCCACGTACCCCACTACTACGGCCACCTTTCGCTTGGTCGGCTTGCTCAGCTCGTTTCCGTCGGCATCAAACATCGGCGCGGCCGGCGGCGCCGGCGGGGGAGCGGGGCCTACCATGGGTGCTCGTGCACCTGCCAAGGATGTGCTGAGGTTGCGGTTTGCCTGGCGAGTCAACAGCTGCTGCTGGAACGCTAATGCTGTTAGGGGATGCCTGGCTCTTGTAAGCATGCACAACAGTGGTGGTTGCGTGAGGTAGCCGCGACAGCACCGGACCGCCAACAGCGTGGTTGTGGCAATTAAGCGGCAAGGGCGACGGCACAAGATCATGAAATTTTTATCCGAGGGTGTGTGCGATGCTGGGGCTCCTTCTTGCTTTGTCCGCCAGCCACTGCAACGCAACCACAAAGCACGGCTTGACGGCTGCTTGCGCTGCGCACAAAATCTTGGTTTCCCAGGGGGGGAAAACATAACCGTGAGCCCGATTAAAACACGCATTGCAAAATATGGAAACTCTCTCAAAAAAAAATTGGCCCTCTCACAACGGCGCTGCACAGAGAGAGTGGGGGTCATGCCCAACTGGCTAGCTTCGGAGCTATGTATGGTAGTATCCTTTTCCCTAGGGGCATGGAAGGTGAGGCCAGGCCTGTTGTCGAGGACGGCGTAAACTGCCCCCCCCGAGCCAGCCATACCATGTCTTGATTTGATCTTTCGAAAACTCGTGCCGTTTGAGCGTTTTCTCACTGGCGTTCTCCTAAAGTTGTCGCCCCCTTCTCCCCCTCGCATGATGCTTTCTGCTGCGTCTTCGTAGACGTTCAAGGTGCTGAAGCACGGTGGGACGGACTACGACCTGCTCAAGACTTGGTGTCTGCTGGGTCTTCTCCGCGTCTTCGAGGGCTACTTTGAGGTGAGTAACCCTACCCTAATATCGTGTGGCTTCTTCGTTAGACGTTGGTCGGCGTTACTAATATGACCTAATCTCTGATCTACGTAACCTTTCGCCTGAACCTGAAGCAGCAGTCTATCTTAGTGACATTTATTTTTGCTGTTTACGGTTCCCTATATTCCGAGCCCTTACCACCAGCCCTAGTCATCTGAAAGACGTCCACGAAAAAGTCTGCCAGAAATTTCCGGGCGAAAAAAAACTTCGGGAGCGTGTATACGAGTACCATGCTGAAGCTACTACTGCTGCACTCGTAGTGTGGAACACCTCCTTTCTTTTTGATAGGAATTTTTGACCTGATTTATTGTCAGATGGCTGGCCGATGCTCTATGGGTATGTATCGCGTAAACATGGCCGTCAAAGGAAAACGTGAAGCGCTCAAGGGCGCAGAGGGTCCAGTGTTCCCCACGACAATCTATCACGTGCCTGGTAGCTGTTTGCCGTCCCCTCAAGGCTAATTTCGAGATTGTCTGTCAAGGCGTGAAAGCAAGGGCAAGTGCTATTTCCTGATGTGGTTGCCTGGACCCAGGGTATCGTGTGCCAGAAAGAGCGTGAGTACCTACCTCCACCTCTTCTGCTGCTGCTACTGCTGATTGCCATTGCACCTCTGGTACATCGGTAATTGCGTAATAACAGACAACGCCCAATAATTGCAACAGAACGATCAAGCACACAGCAGTCGCCAAGACTGCGGCGTCGCATTGCACCAATTGTATTGCCCACCTCGCCCGTGCTCGAATTCTGAGAGAATCTGAAAGCGAAGGGCGAGGCCAAAGGGCAGGGCCTATTCGAAGTTCGTTAACAATCAAAATCGAACATAAAAGTGAACAGCGTTCCCGCCAAGTTCGGGATTGGGCGGGTCCCTTGCTAAAGCCATAAATTCAACATGTTATCGAGGCACTCTGGTCCTTTAGTCTAGACTAATAGGGCAGCAGTAACTGCTGTGTATATCACCACTAGTTAATCACCACCACTTCCCCGCTTGCCCTCGGCTAACCAATGGGGAACGCCGGGCGAGCGGTGGGAGTTGCCCCTCGGGGCAACCCCCCCATTCCCGCCGTACCCGGGGAGGATGGGACTCGTGAAATATTCTTCTCGATTGAGGTGCAAGTTGGTGGAGACATCACTGAGGACACAAGGAGAAGATCGACATCAGTTTTGTTGCCCGATTCGCCGATCATCACGAGATAAGGCCAAAACGAGATTACACGCTTAATACAAGTGTAACAATTATAATACAAGGGTAATGAGAAAAATTGTGTGTTGATCGACCACGCACCGCCCCATTTTACGCAGTTGGACATAACTTTTGACACAGCGTTGATATGCCCCCTCTGGCTTAGTTCAGCGCACCACTATTAGTAGTTGTAGATTTAGCAAAGAACAATTGCAGAATTCAGTAGATATCGAATGCGAGATCGGTTCAACTTAGTTCTCGAAGCAGCAGAAATACATCTCACAAGAGTATTCAACAATCAACAACCACGCACCAACACGACACCCGCTTCCAGTTGACCGGCAAATGCCCCAAACAGCAGCAGCGCAGACAGGCGCCACAGCGACAACATGCCTTCCACGCCTCTTCTGTTTCTCCAACAAGTCCGGGACGAAAGCGGTGACCTCCCGATACGATACCGTGACATTTAATGCCACCCCCCGTGGCTACATGTACGACCTTCGCTTGGCGCAGCTCTATAAGTAACAGTAAGGCGCGCGAATCGCACCGATTTGTGCGCTTGTAAAAAATAAAAAATACGACGTAGCCGTGAGATCGAGGATGTTTGTTTGCAGTGCAGAATATCGATTTTCTGTTCCATTGCACCTCAGAACGAAAACGAAGTGCCAATGTTTAGATTGTCGCCGACCAGGTGATGAGCTTCACAGCAGCTTCACGGCGCCGCTTTCTTCGTGGCCAGTCGATGCTCCGCTTCATTTCGCATTATTTCCTGCCAAGTATTATCATACCCTGTTATTTTTTTTTACTACAAGTATTAATAATAAAACAATGCGTGGAGCACAACCAAATCCCGCTTGGAGAAAAAAAAATCCAAATAAATAGAGCTGTGAGTCGGAAACATTTGACGACCAATAACTAATCGGTCGGGATCGTTAACCAAATAACTGCCTTCAGTCGTCAAGTCGGCTGGCGTGGCCAGCTGATGGCCAGCCGATTTGCCAACTTAAGTCGAGCAAGCGACGCAAGCCAAATCGACCCCCACCCTGCTCCCACAAAAGGAAAAACACGTGTCGCATTCAAAAATCCTTCCTGTAAGTATGGAAACCCAATAAATCGAGTAGTCGGCACCTGCGGAAAAACGACCAACTATTTTTATGACTAGTAGCTGGTCGGTGACTTAAGCCGTGCCGACTCACAGCTATGGCAAATAGTCTTAGACCCCACTCTACTTTCAAGAAGGTTGTCCCGGGGGCTTGCCTTGGGCGTCAAGGCGTCAATGCTTGCTGCACGATACAATACACGCAACATCGATTGCTTTTCGCGGTTGAAATATTACTCGTACACACGACTTGGGTAACACGGTGTGGTGTGTGTGCCGTGTCATGTGTAATTTGTGATGTTGTGATGCTCATTTCTCGATGTGCGGTGCTTTTGACGTATGACGAGTTCCGTCGTTCTTTAAAAAATAATGCAACACGGCGCCATTGCGGCGTTGCAGGTGCCGGTGGTAAGTTGGTGAAATAGTAATAATTCGTTGATTGGGTTTGTATAGGAGATAATATACGCACTTGCACTTGTGTACCAGGTACCTGGTAACACTTTGTATCGGGCTGGTGCAACTTGGCCGCGCTACGAATCGTATTCTCCCGTAGGTGATCGTCTTTGAA
The DNA here is from genome assembly GCA_012845835.1 of Undaria pinnatifida. Lineage (NCBI taxonomy): Eukaryota > Phaeophyceae > Laminariales > Alariaceae > Undaria > Undaria pinnatifida. The sequence continues at coordinate 4,426,971 of JABAKD010000025.1, read as the reverse complement.
AGCCTTGAACAAGAACCCGTCTAGGCGCCCCTCTCCCCCCCCCCCGGCGCGCACGGGCCTGTTCGCCAAGGCATGGCCTCGAGCCTCGAGCGACTGTTAATAGCGGCAGCTTTAATTTGGGATTTCCAAAGAACACCAGCAAGAGCATTCAAAGAATGCGCACTTGATAGCACCAGCAGCAAAGAACAACAGTAACAGTGACACAAGTGATAGCCGCGGCCGCAGCAGTGGCATCTGCCGACGCCTGTACGCACAGTGTACAGTAGTACCCAACAGTGCTTTCACTGCCTCGAATGCGCAGCGCACGGTGCGGCGGCGTGTGTTTTTTTATAGACATCACACCGGTACGGGTGCCTCGGGCGCGTTTTTTTTTCTCTTGGAAATATGTATTGTTTTTGAGATAGATGTGCTGTTCAGGTTTGCGTGCGGAGACGCCCCGACGTGGGTTGTGTGAGGTATCCGTGCGGTGGGGGGTAAGAGCGAAAAGTGTTATCAGACTGGCCGACTGATCCTCCCGAGGTGACAGGATTTTAGCGGTAATGAGGCGGAACCATGTAGGGAATGGGGGACCTGCAGTAGTACCCACGATTTTGTCATACCTACTGCTGTAGTACCTCCTACACTGTTTCACGTTGCGTACTTAGAAGGGCTCTTTTACGACTACCAACGTGATCCAACTATGACCCCAAACCTCGTTAGCTCGTGTTCCCGAAGAGTGGCTTCGGTACCACAACTTTGCGAACAGTGTTCTAGTAATGTTATGAAGACATAACACCAGCCGTTCGATGAATAGTAAACTAACTGAGGGTGTGCATTTGTTTGTTGTAACCGGTTTGGGACTGCACCCACATTTTTGGGATGAAACTGGAAGTTCGTGCAAGATGATTTTTGCGTGTTACCATTACATTTTGCAGGTGTGTCAGCCTTGAGTTCCACCCATCTTTAGCCTAACGCCCTCGTTCGCCCTTGGTGCATCCCTCGTCGTTCCTTTCGGTCGTTGTTCCCCTCTCTCTCTTCCTCCCTATCCCCTCTTTCATGTGCTCTGTTTTTTTGTGTGTTTCGTTGACGGTGTACGTTATGACGAACGTCCAAATTGCTCTAAATGTCGTCACGGCGCAGTTTTTGGTGTCATGGATACCTTTTTACTGGCTGAGCAAGTGCGTCGGCTTGGCGCTGCTGTTGATCCCCGGGGGAAATTTCCCTAGCGTGGTGTTCGAGAACGTCGTGGTCTGGGGCATGGACAATGCCCACGACGTCCTCAACACCCTCGTGGTGCCCAACGTTATCGAGTTCGCGGTGTCCCTCCCCTGGCGTGTACTGCTGGTGTTGTTCCCCGCGATGCCTCCCCCGCCTTTTCGGGGAGCTGGTTTGCAAGCGAAGAAAGGCGTTACGGGGAGGGGGAAAGGTCTTGCACACCGCCTGCAGCACCTGAAGGTACCGACGTCACCTGGTTCGCTAATGTCGCCGGGTGTTGCGGCTACCGGGCGGCGGGATCCGCCTCATCGTACGGGAGCAACGGCTGAGGTTACGCCGCTTGGGGTGGGGAAAAGAGTAAGGTCGAAGTCGCCGCCCCCACTCCCACCCCGCACCCCGGTAAAAACGCCTGAGAAAAACCAGGGAAACCTTAACCTTACCGGTCCTGCGGGCGCTGCTGGGAACATCGGCGGGGATGAAGCTCGGGATATTCGTGGGGACCGCGCGGCGAACACCACCCCAGAGGTTTCGGTCCACCTCTTTGAGGGAGCTGCGAGCCCGGGTTTTGTCGCCGCTACGTCGCCATTAAGGAACGAGGCTGCTGGCACAGAAGACAGCAGCCCTGAGGTTGGAACAAGGGGTTCGAGTAGGAGGAAGTCGTTCGGTGAAATGGTGCGCTCGGCATTAACGGGCAACTCGAAAGTGCGCTTGCGGGACCACCTGTTCGACCTGAACACGGCTTCTCCCGCCCCGCCTCTACCAACAACTCCCCGGGAGACGCCGCAGCCGGATCCTCCTTCCCCCACCGCCACTGCCGCCGCGGCTGCTATCTCGAACCCTCGGGAAGAACGGGAGCGCGAGAAACAACAGCGAGCTTCAGATGCTGCTGCCGCCGCCCTACCCGCCATTTTTGACAGCGGTGGGAGCAGTGAGCGGCGGGCGAGGAGAGAGGTGGATGCGGCACCTGAGGGCCCGGTGATGTCGTCAATTGCAGCGCGGTCTAGGTACTCGACCCGCCAACGCCCGTCCGATTTTTCTCGATCCTCGTCTTTCAGGACCGACGGAAGCGATGGCGTTGACAGCGGCGGCGCTGGAGGTGGTGGTGGAGGTGGTGGCGGCGGTGGTGGTGGCGATGGTGGGAGTCGTCGTGGCAGTCGTCGGGGTAGCGGCGAAGACGCGGGGATTGGGGCGGCCGAAGACTCTAGCAGAGGAATACGACGCAGAATTCCACCGGGGCGCCGACCATCGCAAGATAAAAACAACAGAAATCCTTACACCTCCACCGTGGCCAGGTCCTCCAGCGCTACAAACGGTGCGTCCGCAAATACTACAGCCGTTGCTGCCGCCGACTCCCGCGCGCAGAGGCTGGCGGAGTGGAGAAAGCGGCGGGCGGATCAGGCCAGCGCACAGCATAAAGACAGATCTCGGAAAAGCAGGATAGCCACCACCACCGACTCCGCTGCTGCTGCCGTCGCCGCTCCCGGCCCAGGTCCTAACCCTAGCCTTGGCCCCGCGGTTAACGGAGCCGCCGCCGCCGCCCCTAGCGGCCCCGGAGCGAGACGGCCGAACGCCGTGCCCTCCAGGAGATTCAGGCATGTGGAGAGGTTTCGATCTGAGATGGCGAACAATGCCGGGTCTTCTGCAAAGGAACCTGAAGATGCTGGTGGTACTGGTGATGCTCCCTCGCGCGCTCCGTTGCCGAGCTCGGCGGGTGTTGGCCGATCGCAGTAGTTGGTGGAGGTGGAGGCGGGGAGGGGGCGGGGCACCGGGTCGATGAGGGGGGAGGGGGGGTCAGGGAGTTGACCGGGGGGGAAGGGGGGGGTGGACCAGGTGGATGATGGCAGGCGGGAGAGGGGGGGCTGGACCGGGGTGGAGAAGGGTGGCGCAAGGGGGGGCTTTTGAAATTGGCCGAGGGATTGATTCGACGGAAGCCCTTCGGAAGCGGGCGGGGGGGGGCTTTGGACCAAAGGTCGATTGGCTGGAAATACAAGGAAGCGGGGGAGTTAAAGAGGGAGATCTTTGGCATGGGCAAAGGGATTGGTTGGCTGGCAAGCCTACGAAGGCCAGGGGGGGGGGGGGCAGAGAGGATTTGGATGGGCCGAGAGGTTGATTAGCTAGGAACCCCAAGGAGCCAAGGGAGGTGGGATCGCGAGGGGAGGCGGGGGGTTGGAATGAGCCAAGGTGTTGGCTTGCTGCAAAATCTGTGGAAGCCCCGGGGAGTGGTGAGGTGGGAGGAGCTTTGAAACGGCCTGAGGGATTTCGTTGGCTGGCAAACCCAAGGAAGCGGGAGGGGGGGGGTTGGAATGGGCCGTAAGGTTGTTTTAACAGAAAAAATCTGCGCGGGCCCGGGGGGGGGAGGGGGGGGAGGGGGAGCTTTGGAATGAGCGGAAGGGTATGTTGGCTGGAAAACCAATGGAGGCTGGGGGGGGCGGGGGGGGGGGGGTATAGAAGAAAGGAACCACTGCTGCTGTGTTGGTTTCGGATGGAGGCGGTCCTCGTCCCATTTGGATTGCCCAACAGTATCTGTGTGTTCATGCGATGTGCAAATATATTGCTGGAATCAGCTGTTGATTTATCCTGTAGTAGCCAAACAGCGCTCTGTACTTCCTGTCTGCCGCTGCCGCTACTACTGCGGGTTGGTTGCAATTTTGTTTTTTTGTAGTTGTTTTTTTTACTGTTTCGGGCTCGCGCTGTTTTTGTCGTTGCGGTTGTTGTCAACTGCGGTCGAGCGTAGTTTTATGAGTACCTGTTCCTGTTGTAAGGTAACGGCATGCCGTTTGATTCTGATGCTTGTCGTGGGTGCGTTGCGTTTTGGTTGTGACCTGTGAGCACTGTGAGTGCATCGCGTGCGTTTTGATTATATGTATCGTACCATAGATAGGGCTCTTTTGGAGCATCTCAATTTTGGCATGTCCCAGGCACCGCCGCCGTCGCGGCTGGTTTAGCTCCGTTTGAACTGCACACAGGTTTTTGGGAACGAACTGCATGGAATTTGTGTGGAGTCCGCGGTTCGCAATTCTAAAAGAGTTAAAAGTCTGGGAGAGTTCGAGGAGAGCCATGACCGCGAGGACTACTAAATAGTACCAGGTACAGTACTACTACTCACTGTCGGCAGACGCTTGCGCGAAAATCGTGTTGTTAGTTTTGTGGGTTTTTTTTGTTGCTTTGGTGCAGTTTGCTTTTTACGTCCGCATGAGAAGGAGTTAAAATTATACCCCAAAAAAAACGTTTTCATCTTTGCCCGCATTTGGCAGGCCAATCAGGCGTTTCCTTTTGTTCGTGGTGACCAATAGGACGATTGCGGGCAGGAAACACCTCTTTTTTTTTGTAACGGCAGAAAGTACCGGGGGGGGGGAGGTTGTAAAGGTATGTCCGGCCCAAGAAAAGAATTTCACGCCGGCATTTTCCCGGCCAATCAGGCACAGACCTGGTACTACTGCCGTATTGCCTTATTGACAAATTAACCAACAGGAAAAGGGCAGAAAACTTGGGGGATGGAAATCCGTGTTTAGGCAGGAAACACCTTCCTCTGTAGTCGACAGCAGGAAACTTGTAACTTGTAGATATTGCATCCCCACAGCATGGGCTTCACAGCGGTAGACAGAGGCACCGCGCGATCCGTTAAACTACCTCGTGGGGTACGACGGACGGATCGGGGCTACTCTAGAGCTTAACCAAGGGCTAAACGAGTTTCAGAATCGCCTTTTATAACCCTAGCCTGAGGGACTGAAAAGGGGAAAGTGTCGAGAGAAGTGACGTTTGTAGCATGGTCTACACGGCATAACCCGGTTGCTAGAATAGGGAGCGCGTACAAGGCGCACTGATAGGAGATACTACCAGGGAATATGCATATATATACGACACGCGCGCAATGTGGTGATCCTCGTACACCGCAACACGCTGTTTCTACGGATAAACTAACTCAAGCAATAAACTAGTAGTCTCGTTTGGGCTGGTCGGTGTTATTTGGCCGCCGGTTCTTGCTCGGTGGCTCTAATGGCTGTAATTATTTTTCCTTTAGTCTATAGTTTTCAAGAACATTTTTGTGTTATATTCCTGGCATATGATAGTCTGAAAGCTACAACCTCGTGTATGGGCTGGTTGGTGCTACTTGCCGGGTTGCTTGTGCGGTGGCTAATTTTTTTTTCTTGAGCTTTTTTGAGAGGCTTGTCACCCTTTCTGAGTTGTTACGACGCCCCCGTCGAGGATTTCAAGCCAACCAGATCCCGAAAAAAAGGGGGAAGCTTGTGTTGTAGCTCATAGGAAGGCGTTTGTCCCTCCACTTTTCAACCTGATTGAAACGTCCACAGGATTTCAAGCCAACCACGTGCTGCTGCATTCCGAAGGGCAAGCTTGTACGCTTCGATAATATCGCCCTGCTTCTTATCGTGATGTATGGATTTTGGCCGATGTGGGTGGATCCCACAATAGAGGAACGTTGCAGACCTAGTCTCTACATACATTGTCATTTTTTGTTACAATTGATTTTATTGTTGTGGCATCTATCTGGCTTTCGATGTGTAGCGCACATGTTTCAGCCCGGATACCTTGCTTGCAAACACCTTGTCAATATTGATATTGCCCTGTCACCTTACCTTTTTCCCCCGTAAGAGCAAAGTCCTCCCCCCTCTGCGTAAACATGTATTATATGACATCCTATGACATCCTACATTTGTGTTTTTTGGCTGTGGTGTATTGATGGCGTACCTGTGGAGCATGATGAGATAGATCGGTCATATACGGCATGCGGATCATGATGTCACATACATCATCAGCCGTGGATACAAATAAGTAAGTGAACGATGGAGTGCCAGCCAAGCCGTCTTCCCCCGCAACCCCCGTGTTGTAGCCCGCATTACGACAGAGAACGCCTCCTCCGTGTATGTTTGTATTTTTCTTTATATGATGTCATTTCAACTAGAAAAAACGAAAATGATGACACTGCCAGGCCTTGTCATTGATGTTAAGGTGTTAGTGGGGTATTAGTCCGTTTGACCACTTTGCAAAAGGTTAATCAATAGCTTGCCCAAACTAAGCCTTATAACACTCCCCCCCCCTGAAACGGCGGGATAACAGGTCGGCCGGATATACGGGCGGACCTGTCAATATCCAAGCGGTTTCATTCCCTGGGGATACCGGGGAGAGTATTTTTCAAGTTCGACACGGGGAAAGTCTGAAAAAGTTTATTATGGTGGATGTGGGACTCGAACCCACGACCTAAAAAACCCATGGTCCTGCCGACGACGCCATTTGTAAAGGTTATTGGTGGGGACACAGAGCGCGCCCTGCAGGTCTGCCAATTGAGCAGGTCCTCGGAGAGTACTCGCTTTGTTTGCCTTCGTAGAGACGTAGCTTTATTCGACTCCACCAGAGCCCAGGATGACTTCTGAGATCGGAGGCACGTGCCTCCGATCTATTTCCGAACTTTCCCGAATATAAAACGCCAACCTTATGATACGAAACCCATCCTATAATGATCTCAAATTCGGATAATTGGCCTTTCGAGGCCGTCTCTTAATATTGACCCCTGTTCTACCTGTAGTTGATTAATTATTAACTACCAGGTAATTGTTGTCACCCAAGCTATTATGCCTGTATATATTTTATTATTTGTCTAAATCGTTGGCGCAGCTGTATTGTAAAGGGGGATTGCGGACGGGCATGGAAATGGCCAGGAGCCCATTAGAACTGTGCGTAACCTGCAACCCACGTTTCCGGGAACAACACTACTTTTTTACTTGGGTTTAGCCTACGATAACAATACCTGGTAGGATATGGTGTTCGTGTCCTCTTCTTGCTCTGAGACCTACTATTAATATGGAAACATTTTGAGCGATTTGTTCTGGCGATTATTTTCGTAGTTTTAAGGCTCCAGAATAACTGCATCATAAATAAGAGGCGTCCATTATTATGGCTTCTGATTTTTGGAAAGTGGTTTATTTTGAATTGATAGGTCTTGTTTTGCCGTTTGCCTTTATTCTTTTTTTCTGGCACGTACATTGTCGCCGGCGACGTTAGGTCACCACCGCCTCTGCTGCAGTCTCTGCTGCTGTGCTGCTGCTGTGCTGCTGGTGTGGTGTGTTTGTGGTGGTTTCGATAGTGGTGGTGGTGCTGCTGTCGCGTTTGTGTGCGGACGAAGCTCTGTCTCGCACACAACAAGCGCTGTATGCTATCGTAGGTGTGTTTGTGATTCTTTGTTGTGGGTGATGGGCGACGTGTACAGCAGACAGATGTCATACCAGGTACAATATGTTGTTGTTGCTGTTGTTGTTGTTGTTGTTGTTGTTGTTGTTGTTGTTGTTGTTGTTGTTGTCTTTGTTGTTGTTGTTGTTCTCACTTTAACTCGCAGAATCAAGTCCGTGGTAACAGGACAGGCTCCTATGGAGCTGAGGAATACCCCAGGGAAAAATACAAACCAAAGGTGGCACACGCATATTCCACCCCCTCGAACACTCCACCCTCTCTTTACTCACTGATTGTACGACTTACCCCAGGATATACATGATAAACTGATGTATTATTTCCAAAACCGTCACATTTATCCCCTCAAAATAATGTATAGTTTCCAGGCACATATTGAGCTGCCCCTCCCCCCCCCCCCCCCCCCCCGCCCCAACCCCCCCCCCCCCGCCCCCAATAATATACTGATGCCAAAACCGTCAGATTTATCCCCTCGAAAGGATTTATAGCTTACATGCACAAATTGCCCCCTTTCTCCCCCCCCCCCCCCCCCTCCTCCAAACCCGCTCGCTTTTGATCAAAACCAGGCCCCCACGTCCTTCAAAACTCCGCCCCACCCCCTCACCGGTTATTCGACTTACAAGATTCACTTGATCAAAGGTTACATTTCCCTTCACAGCTGTCAGATTTTGTCCCCCTCAGAAACGGGTTTTATAGTTTCCGCGCACAGACTGACTAAAATCATCCTGTTGACCCTGATAGCTACACTGTAGTTGTAAGGGGAGTCGCCGACCTATATCCTTAATGAGGACACACAACTCGTAATACGCGCGATCGGAGTATCACACACAGCTCGCAAAGATGAGTTTCGACGAAATCTTCGATCTCACAGCTGGAGTGTATTTTCAATTTTTATAATATATCACAGCTGACGCAATGCATGCCTCCACCAGAAATATATAAAAGTATATTGGGAGTCAGCCCACGGTGTGCCAGGTCCATACTGGTGCATACGTCTCACTACTCGCGCCTGGAAAAACCGACTATTATACCGCTTGCCACCCAAGAAAGACTACCACGTATATATTTCACGTAGTACCTATCACTACGCAGTAGGTCCATACTGGTGCATACGTCTCACTACTCGCGCCTGGAAAAACCGACTATACCGCTTGCCACCCAAGAAAGACTACCACGTATATATTACACGTAGTACCTATCACTACGCATACGCACGACAGACGCAAGCCAATTGGAAAAAAAGAAACAAAGAAAAGAAAAGAAGATAAAGGAAAGGAAAGAAAAGGCAAGAAAGCGAAGAAAACGAAAAAGAAAAAGCAGACAAGAGAAAAGAAAAGAAAAGCAAGAAAAGACAAGACAAGAATAGAGGAAGCAAGGAAAGGAACAGAGAAAGAAATGTCATACTACTAGCAGACTCTAGGAACCGACTAAAGACGGCATTGGCCTCATAGAAGAGGGTATTGTTATAAGGCTTAGTTTGGGTAAGCTATTGGTTAACCTTTTGCAAGTGGTCAAACGGACTAATACCCCACTAATACCTTAACAAACCTGCCGTATGCCGCCGGTGTGGCGGGGGGGCAGAAAAGGCTCTAGAACCTGCCGCATGCCGCCGGTGTGGCGGGGGGGGGCAGGAAAAGCTCTACGGTAAACCAACCACAGAGAAAGTACTATGGCGAGGCGAGCCCTCGTCAATACGGAGGGGAACACAGGTGCTAACACAAGGGAGAAGTCATGCGAAAAAACCTCCCGCGGGCCATCGGCAAGGCGGGGGGTTAGACGAGGAAACGACGAATACCCGGGATGGAAGTTGTCAACACTTACAGCCCCGCTAGGGGAGGAAGTGTTTAGACGAAAAAAAAAACAAAGCAGAACAAATACAACACACAAAACATAAAAGAAGACACACAGACCCGTACACTGGTCGCCCCCCGCCTCTGGGCTGAGGAGGGCGTAGGCAGGGCGAAATTGAACAATGACAAAAAGGCGACAGCCCTGCGCCTCAGATAGCGGCGTTTTACCCGAACCCTGAACCGGCACGGAGCAGGGGGTTCGGCAGGACAAAAGAATAAATGGAAAGAACCGTCCCAAAACTCGACAAAGACCCTCAGGACACTACAAACAACTCAAAGACAAAGACGCAAAACTCATACCTCAAAAAAAATGAAGAACTATCGAGAAGCGGTGGTGGCTTGGAAGTCAACTGGCCACGGCCGCGCCTCGAGATTCGTCTACGTTACGTTGGATTCCCCGAGGAAACGCACTGGCGATGTGAACTTGCAAGCACCAAGAGCCTCGTACGGCTCCCGTTGAAGTCGTGTAGCGCGCCGGGGGAAGAGGGAGTTTAATCGGTCCCGGGTCGTCCAGCAAGCGGACCAGGTATACCTTGTCCTCGGTAGTGCTCGCGCTGGTTTTTCCAAGCCACCATAAACCATCGTCTTCCTTGTGCCAAAGTGGGCTCCCTTAGGGAGTACTGTGTCGTGGTAGCGACGGAGCCAATCGGCGCGGGGAACACAGGCGTAGCCCGGCGCTAGGAAACGTTCCCCGTTGTTGCGGGAGAGCTCACGCTGTGCCGCTCCGATCCGCATTCGGCGGTAAAGGCGGTTGGTTTGGCGGTGCTGGTCCGGGGTTCCGGCCCAATAACGCAAGATGTGGGAGCGGGAGAGGTGAAGGTCCATTTCCCGCTCCCAGGACGGTTCGGAGAGTCCCGCCCAATGCGTCTTGTATAGCGCCGCGATGACGCCACCTCGCCCCCGTACCGACTGATGACCAGTGATCTGCTCCACCTCCAGCCGTTGGAGGGGAGTCGAAACGTCGTCTTGAGTGACGTGGTACGGCGGGGACTTCTTGGAAAATTTGTTGAGCATATACTGTGTCAGCCCCGCCGGTAGGTATTTGGGCATGTCCCCGCTGTCGTGGGGGTTGGCACAAGGTTTGCAGCGCTCGATGGCCACACGCCGACGAGCGTCCGAACCAGGCAGGTCGGAAGGGAGATCCAAATAAAGGAGGTTTCCCCCGAGCGGCGAGCCGTCCGGGGTCTCGGCGGCGGAGCAGGGACCGACGGTCAGGACCTTGTATGGGCCCGTCCAGTTAAGCGCGAGTTTGGCCTTTAGTACCTTGGCGTCGGTATTCGCCTTCACACCCTGGCGGATGGTAGAGGAAGAATTGTATACCCATGCCCAACCACCCACAGTGAAGTTAGGTGCTGGACGCAGCGCGTCGGCGAGGGCGGAGTTTCTGCGGTTAACACGGGAAACGGTGAGGGCGTGGTGTGCGCGGACAATGTCGTTCGCGCGCTTTTGCCGGTCGGTGGCCAAATCGCATTAGGCCAGGTGGTCACGGGCCAGACTCTGGTGTCCCACGACACCTTTGCGGTCGAAAATCGTCAGGGGGAGCCGTGGGAGTCTGCCCATGTGGACCTCGCTGGGCGCCAAACCCGTCGCCGCGCTGACAGAGTTGTTGTAAGCGAATTCGACGTGGGGCAGATGCAAGTCCCAGTCGTCTTGTCGCTCGTTAACGACCATAGCCAGCATTTGTGCCATAGTGTAATTTACCCGCTCAACGCCCCCGTTACAGTTGGGATGGTAGGAGCTTGTAGCAAGCTTGTGTACACCTAACAGCTGATATACAGCTTGTGAAAGCTTGGAGCAGAACTGCAGTCCGTTGTCCGAGAGTATGGTGCGCGGGCACCCCCACAAGGGGATGTATTGGTTCACCAGGATATTGGCTGTACCTTCCGCGGTGAACTCAGCGGCAGTGACGGGGAACATGTCGGCCCGACGACTGAAGCGATCGGTGAACAGCAGGATGTAGGTGTTGCCTCGTGGTGTGACCGGAAGGGGGCCGAAGTAGTCAACACTGGCGGCGATACCTGGACCTTCCGGCAGAGGCATTGTGATGATGGGCCAGCGGACAGTCAGCCGTGGGGTTTTCCGCGCTTGGCACTTCAAGCAGTGGCGAAGCCACCACCGGGTGCACACACTCATGCCAATCCACCAATAAAAACGCTCCAGCATGCGCAACGTGCGCGTGGTGCCAAGGTGGCAGGAGGCCGTCGAGTGGCAAGCTTGCATGATCCAAGGGCGCATGAGCAGGGGAACGTAGATGCGAACTGGCTCGTCGTTTAGCAAGCAAGCAGCTCGCCCCACAGAGTTCGGTTTGTCAGAGCTTGTTGGCGGGAGTGTCGGGTTACGGACGAGTAGGACAAAGTCGTCGTCGGTTGTATGTAGTCGACCCTTACCCGCCAGCTCCTGGATGTCTGAGAGGGAGGGACGCTTGTGCGAGAGGTAGCACGCGAAAAAGTCGGGCGGCAGGACCGATGGCCGGCCGATAGAAACGTAACGCATCATGGCGTGGCACGTCGGCTCAGCGTGCTGCTCTCGCTTCCAATCGCCATGTGAGTAACGTGCGACGGAATCAGCGAAACGCAATTCAGCAGCGTTGCGAAGGGCGTCCGCCCTTCTATATGCGGTCGGCATGCCACCAGGAGAAGGCGTGAGCCGTAAGAGAGGAGTTCCCATATAGGCTCTGCGTGGTCGCGGTCGGACGGTAGTGGCACCGTGCGGACCGGCGAGTCGTCAAGAGCAGGGGTCGCGGCGGCGACGGGGCCGGCTGCGGCCGTGGAACTCGCGACGGGGTTGTGCTTCGTCCGCAAGATGGCCGAGGGGCCCCACCGGGCCCGAATCCATAGTCTACAGCGGGGGTGCATTTCCTGTTGTTGTCGCTGTTAGTCGGCACGTCGTCGACGACGGAGGGGCTGGAGTGCCAAGCATGGCGGAGACGGATACAGTGGAACCGGTGGTCGCGGCGGGGGCCGTTTCCTGTAAAGAACTCCGGGATAGATAAGTCGGCTGTGCGATGTGCGTCGCTGCAGCCAGGGCTTCTGCGGAGCCCGTGCCGCCCTCGATGGGTATGGCAAAAACCGAAGCGAAAACAGTGTCGGCGGCAGGTGAAATCGACCCGCGGCCGGTACAGCCTTCGGTAGTGGCGACGGAGGCAGAAACACGAGCGACGAATCTCCCCGGGGAAGCAGAAAGGCCGTCAATCCTTATACGTGGCTCGTGTGTGCGAAAATCGTGAAACGCGGTAGAGGTGAGAGGGAGCCCGCCCAAGGCAGCATGTTCAGTGCGGGGCACGAGCCCACCCAAGACAGTGCCTTCGGCGAGGGGTTCGAGTCCACCCAAAGCAGTGCTTTCGGTGTGGGGCACGAGCCCATCCAAGACAGTGCTTTTGACGAGGGGTGCGAGTCCACCCGAACCGACTCCTGGGATCGGCGAGGAGGGAGCGCGCAGCCCGCGGGTCCGTAGGAGGTGGATACCGCTATCTCCAACGGGGTTGGGGCTTGTTAACCCCACCAGGTTGAATTTTTTTCAAGCCACTGCGGTCGTACTCCGTAGCGGCTCTGGAAAACGGGCCGGAAAATCGGCGATGCCCTTGGCGCTGCCTTTGCGGTACTCGAGTGTGCAATCGAACGCGGTGACGAACTCAAGCTACCGCTGGACTCGTGCATTGAGGGTCCCCACTTTGCCAATGCTCTCCTATGTCTTGTGGCCTGAGGATATGCGGAACTTTGTTCCCCTCAGTATCCTCGGAGGCGTTTGGGAACCCAAGCAATGCTGCCGGTCCCCAAATCTAGAGGAGTCCAGTGCCTCTCCGAGTCGAGCGTTGCTCGACTGATATACGCGATTTTCATAGTGAACAAAACGTCGTCCAACGTCACAGTACCCTCGACGAAACAGGGGCAGTGTTCTGACATCGCGAGGTCAGGGCCGACGCTAGAAGCTATCTCCACAACTTCACGGCTTTTCATTGGCCAACGCGCCCGAGAAATAGGTCGGAAACGCCGAAGGGGAAGCTTTGCGAGCGCTGGCCGCTGTTGACGGTCCGGTTGCGGCGCGGACGAGATTTCTTGGTTCTTGCACTCGCAGTGCAGGTGCGGAACCGACTAGGGGAGGCCGGGTGCGCCGACCCGGTCTCATTGTCGCAAATAGCTGCGCGAACGGCAGAAAGTGCCTCACCGAGCAAGTTTTTCCTCTCCCCTGGCATGGGTTGTTGGCCCTGGGACCATCCGCCCGGAGGCCAATGCCCCACACTGGGTTCAGAGGGCTGGATTCAGCCAGAAGCTTGTTGTCAGAGCTCAAGAGGTTATTTTTTCATGGCTGGATTCTGCGTGAATTTGGCGTAGGTGCCAGGCGACACGGCGTTTTGCTTCTCCCTGTCCCCAACAGCGGAGTCAAAGTTGCGCACGCCTCGACCGATGCGTTTGCGTATGCTTGGACGAGGCGACGACATAATGAGCCCCACTGCTCGATGGTCTTGCAAAAACTTGGTCTTTTCGGCCATCATGTACTGCTCCGCGCAAGAATATGGTACATCGTCCACGGCAAGCGACGAAGGGCACCACGGTGGAAAATAGGATTGGGACTGCCAGAACAACACCATTTTGTCTGTGGAGTATTCGAGAGAAGGGTCAAACGCCGTGTTGGAATTTGGGGCTGCAATGTCCCCGTCCGGGAACACCAGGCCTCGGGAGCACGACGCGAATCCGAACCCGTGGTATCTCGCCTCGGGTCTTTCATCGTTCGTTGGCGGAAAAGCGCGAGAATCCGCTCTAACTGCGCCCGAAAAATGGCATAAACCGACGGTTCCAACCCGTCGGTAGCCTCGTTGGACATTTGTGGGTCTGCAATGTCCCCTTCTGGGAACACCAGTCCTCGGCTCTTTGGGCCTGTAATGTCCCCTTGCGGGAGCACCAGGCCTCGGGAGCAACATGCGAGTCCGAACCTGGGGTTTCTCGCCTCGGGTCCTCCTCACTCGCTGGCGGAAACTCGTAAGAAGCCGCCCTCATTACACCCGAAAAAGAGTCCAACACCGACGGTGCCAACCCGTCGGTAGCCTCGTTGGGCATTTGGGTTTGCAATGTCCCCTTCTGGGAACACCAGTCCTCGGCTATTTGGGCCTGTAATGTTCCCTTGCGGGAGCACCAGGCCTCGGGAGCAACATGCGAGTCCGAACCTGGGGTTTCTCGCCTCGGGTCCTCCTCACTCGCTGGCGGAAACTCGTAAGAAGCCGCCCTCATTACACCCGAAAAAGAGTCCAACACCGACGGTGCCAACCCGTCGGTGGCCTCGTTGGACATTTGTGGGTCTGCAATGTCCCCGTCTGGGAACACCAGTCCTCGGCTCTTTGGGCCTGTAATGTCCCCTTGCGGGAGCACCAGGCCTCGGGAGCAACATGCGAGTCCGAACCTGGGGTTTCTCGCCTCGGGTCCTCCTCACTCGCTGGCGGAAACTCGTAAGAAGCCGCCCTCATTACACCCGAAAAAGAGTCCAACACCGACGGTGCCAACCCGTCGGTAGCCTCGTTGGGCATTTGGGTCTGTAATGTCCCCTTCTGGGAACACCAGTCCTCGGCTCTTTGGGCCTGTAGTGTCCCCCTCAGGAACACCAGGCCTCGGGAGCACGACGCGAGTCCGAACCCACGGTTTCTCGCGTCGTGGCCTCTTCGCTTTTTGGCGTATAATCGCAAGAAAACTGCTCTAACTGCGCCCAAAGGGGCAGGGGCTCTGAGCTGTTTCTGCTTGACGAGAGGCGCGATTCTTCCGTAAATTTACGGGAATAGCGTCCAGCTGATTAGGCTGGAGGCCGTGGAGTCACCACTGGCCCGTCGCGCAGTGTCGGATCTTCTTCCTGTGCCACTGGGGCAGACGTAGCCTGAAACACGTGGGTTAGCGTGTTAAAAGACGAAGCAGGGTCCGTAAACCCTGTGGGCGTCTTCTGGAGCGGGGCTCGGGCAAGGCAATAATATTTTTACCCGAGGAGGATCTCTTCCGTTATGTCTCTTGGAGAAGGGAGACGAGGTAGCTCATCTTGTCGACTCCTCCTTGATGGAAAAAAGGACAGAGCGCCCGCTCTTATCGCGAGCAAACACCGGATCGACCCTCGCAAAAGATCTCGGTGTTTTAGTGTTGGCCTTCCCACACCTCAAATCGACCGCCACCTCGTGGTCAGAAAAAGTGTTTCGAGGGTCGACCATCCCACACCTCAAACCGACCGCCACCGCCTGGTCAGGGAGAGGGGGGGATGCACACATACGCGTAAAAAGGCGACGCGCCGTCGCTGCAGCTATATTGTTGCGCGGCGCGTACCTAGAGGGGGAGCGCGCAAAGCGTAGGCTCCCGTGCCATGGTTGATGGGGGCGGCGTTTGGAGCGCGTACCCCCATTGCTGAGTTTATGCCGCGGCTGAGGGAAACGGCGCTGGAAGCGCGGTTCCCGTTGCCGAACTCAGACCATGACCGAGGGGAACGTCGCTGAAAGCGCGCGTTCCATCCGTCGAAAAAGAAAGAAAAGAAAAAAAATTACCTGGCTGGAGGAAACCACGCTTGATGCGCTAGTTTCCGCCGCCGGTACTACGCCGTGAGAACCGTCCGCAGACGGCGTAGGAGCCCGTGGGCTCTTGACAGAGGCAATCTGTGCTGCATTACTGGACAGGCTAGCAACAGAACACGAGCATCTTCTGAAACCAAAATAGGTACCCCCCGACGGTGTTGTCGACGGTGCCGTACCGCCGTCGAGCTGTCGATTGCCGTTACGGAATGTGCCAGGTTGGCGCGCACATTTATTTTCGCCCGGGTTGTGGGCGGCTCCAAAGCGCATTCGAGAAGCGGGAGCGGGGGCAGAAGAGGTGGGCGAGCGCAGGATGCCATGGTGATCCGACGTGTATGTGGTATCGTTGTAACAGTTTACCTGGCCCTGATCCTGAAAGATGGCGACGATTTTTCTTGTGGTTATTTGGGCGAGAGGATTTGTCGTCTCGGCGGTAGCAGACCATGCGTGTTTGTCAACGTCGGTGTGCGTCATCGTCGCCAAGTTGGCCTAGTTCAGGGTTCAAGCAGCCACGAGGCAGTAATATAAGGATGCGTACAATGCTTGAAGGAATGGTTGTCTTCGTGGCAGTTGAGGCAGAGCCCCCGGTTTTCTCGGAGGGCATCAGCGCGAGGTGAAAGGAGGCCGCTCCAAAGGGGAGGGTCGTCTGTCTTAAACGAGGCCTTAACGGCGAAACCTTCTGCATAATGATGCTCTTCTAGTGGCCAGCAGTTCGATGTGTGATCAAGCCAAGGGTCAGATGAATCATCGATGGGCATGACAGTTGAATGATGGCTCGATCCCGTCTGCCACGAAAGCGACTGGGACGGCACTCGGCCCTGGCCGCGCCCATGATCGGCGGGCCGGGGCCCCGACAGGGCGCATGACCGCGCTCCCGTCGAAGAAACAGGGAGAGAAAAAAATGTTTCGCCGTTGACGGCAGGTGTCTTATTAGTCACTAAAAGCCCGCCACATAGCATCCAACGAGGCGTATGGCCGCGGGTTTGTTGCCTTCGAACCAGGGTACAACGCAGGCAGGAGAGCCGGAAATTGCTCATTCGCCGCCACCCGAACCACCTCCAACACCACATCCGTTCCCGGAGACAAAACACTCTCACTCCGCGTAGCGGTCGGCATAAGTACGCGAAACTCCACTGAAATCAGAAAAAGGCATGCCGTTACACATTCCAAAAGTATGCAACTTAGTGTAGCCCTCGTCCGTGTACACCCCGTCGAAGTGCGTCATCAGCAGACGCAACAGGATTAACAGTATCTAGTGCATCGTCAAAAATGTCATACTACTAGCAGACTCTAGGAACCGACTAAAGACGTCATTGGGCTCATAGAGGGTATCAAGTGCATCATCAATGGCACTGGGCAGATAACGCAACATGGCGAAGAAGTCAGGACGGTCTTACGCTATCTTGTGACGGCTATTGGAAGGCCCACAAATTTCAAGACGATGATGGCCAAATCCAGACTCCAGTCTCCTGGGCATGTCGCCCCCCCCCCCCCCCCATCTCCCCTCCCCCCTTCCCCCCCCCCCCCCTCCCCCCTACCCCCTACTCCCCTACCCCCTGCCCCCCTCCCCCCTACTCCCCTACCCCCTCCTCCCCTCCCCCCTCCCCTCTTCCCCCCTCCCCTCTTCCCCCCTCCCCCCCTCCCCCGCTCTTCCCCCCTTCCCCCTCCCCCCGGCCGCTGAGAGATGCCGACGGTGGATGGCGCTGCCGCAGCCTTTGCGCGTCGCTCTGCAGCTTTGCGTCTCTCCGTTTCATGCCGATTCCGCATGAACAACTCGGCTCCCGCCTCTTCTACTCGTCGAAACCATCTATCTGCCGGCCTTCTGAACAGCCTTTCGCCACCCTTCGACTTCCATTCCAAAGCCCTTCATATCCTCCTTCAGATGAGCCATCCAGTCCTTCTCTTGCCCCCCTGAGTAGCCCTTACCCCCAACAAGCTCAGGCAGTGGTGGCATGTGATACTTGGTACGAGGTAGTATCTAAAAGTAGAAAAAAAAAATCCCAGTTCTGAGAGGTTGGAAGAGCTATTATTTCTAGGCTCAGAAATCACCAAATCCGCGGATTTCTGGCCTCGATTATTTCTGAACTCAGAAATAACGATGATTTCTGGTGGATGGTTTTTATTTTTGGCGTCGGAGATCCTGCTATTTTTTGTCACATTGAAATTGGAAATAGATGCAGCGTGCGCTTCGTTTCTTCGAGTCTGATGCCTACCCTCTAGCCGTGCCGTGTGTTCCAACGCGTATATAGAGAACGCAGAGCACAGAGCCACCAGGCAATAGTTGCCGGTTGCCCCGGTGGCGTATTAGGTTATCTTCGAGCCTGGTATACTCGTAGGTCAGTTTCGTGAGTTCGAGCCCCGCCGAGTGCATACGTGTATAAATTCGTTGGGACTTTTTCTTGTGCACAAATTGACTTGCGGAAAGCGCGAGAGCGTAAGTTAGCAACACTCGATGAAAAATCGACGAGCAGTGGGATTGCTGAACCCTATGCGCGATAAAAATTGAAGGCAAGGACCGGGGGGGAGAAGGGACGACACCTGTGACCACCGCTTGTCCAGAAGCTGGAAAGTAAAAGTGTGAGAAAAAAAAAAAAAATTAAAAAAAGTGCGTCGTGCGTTGTATCGTGCCTGGTGCTGCGTGACGAGCGCACATACAACACCTGAGATTCGTCGAACTCACGGCTGACATCCTTTTTACATTATTTATAAAACACCCCCACACGAGTGATCTTCTCGACATTCCCCTCGCATTACTAATATTAATTAATTAACGCCTGCCTTCCTTACTTGGAGCGTTGGCCTTCCTGATTAGAACACTTGTCTACTCTTTGCACGCTGGCAGCTTTCTAACGCGTATGGTGAACACAGAACGCAGATCCATCAACTAGTTCATCATGCGTTGTGCCGTGCCTCGTGCAGAATAATGAGCGCACATTACAACAACACCTAGATGCATACAGAATACGCATGATCTGTGATGATCTGTGTGGTGGGTTTTTCGTGATTTTCTGCACATTTTTTTACATATTTTCCCGGATAAGTCACGCCTTATAATTTGTTCGAACTCCCAAAATTCGGTGATAGCTGCGTGAGCGTCGC
The DNA here is from genome assembly GCA_012845835.1 of Undaria pinnatifida. Classification (NCBI taxonomy): domain Eukaryota; class Phaeophyceae; order Laminariales; family Alariaceae; genus Undaria; species Undaria pinnatifida. Next base: position 4,408,095 of record JABAKD010000025.1, on the reverse strand, counting down.
AGCTCCTTTTTTGCTCGCCTACTTGTTGCTGTTGCACTCCTGCTGCCACCCCTTTCATAAATATGGCGCTTCGCGTTGCTGCCAGACGTGCCTCGGCCGGTGCTCGAGCAAAGTGCCAGGAGCCGTTCAGGCTCAGCAGCACCTTGCGCGCGACTCGCGCAGCAGGCCTTGTCGGATCACGATTGCCAGGAAGAGGGGCTTACTCCAATGGAGCTGTCGCGGAGCTTTCGACCTACAAGCGCACGAAGCCGCACGTCAACATCGGCACCATTGGTCACGTTGACCACGGCAAGACCACGCTCACTGCGGTGGGTACTGTGGCGGGTCTGTACTATCTCTCAGTGCACCGAGGGGTGTAGACTATGCATTGGCTCTGTGCTGGGCATGTTTTTGCTTGTTCAGTATTTTTTGCGGTGGAGGTGACTCACACGCTGCCGCCACTGTGTATCACTATTGACGTAAACGTAAGGCACGTTTTATATTTTATTTATCATATAACGGTCCTTATATTTAAGTCCATAGGTATATTGTGCTCCCGCGTGTATAGGAATGTTCTTGTCCATCGACATCCAGCTCACCAAGGACTTGATCCCTAACGTGCGATGGGAGTATGGTATCACAACAGCATACGAAGATGAGTTTCAAATAGTAAATGCCTCGTACAGAATTACTGTATGAGCTCTGTGGTCACAAACTTCGAGACAGACATATAGATGTACCAGGCACGTTGCCGTGTGATGCAGCAGCGAGTAAGGAGATGTAGCCAACCATTGCCACACGTACTGGATGCGAAGAAGGGAGAGGAGAGGCCTTGCATTTGGGAGACTCATCTCCTGCCAGCCCTGCACCCCCCCCCCATGATCATATGATTGCAGGTGCTGGCAAGTAAGTACCTGGTATATATGAGTCGATGGATGTCGACCTGCCTGATGGTATTGTAGGTCTGATACACCATTTTTTTAAAGACCCAGGCACAGCGACCGAACAATCGAGAACCATGGCCATACCACATGTCTACAAAGAGCATGCTGCCGTACAACATGAGCATCGACCCTAAATTTTCGAGCTCGCAGCTTACGTTGTTAGAAATAATTTTGGAAGTACCATCACGCTGCACCCGTGTCATTCGTCTCCGTGCGTTGTACTCGTTCAGCTCGAGACCGATCCCTGTGTTGTACTTGAGACACCTCCCCTACCCCAACAGCCTGGGTTGCTTCGTGTGGCCGAACCTGTAACCGCCATTCTTGGTATATGCTGTACATGCTCTCTATGCTCACACCTTGAACAGAACACGATCTACAGCAGTAGATCATCTACAGAAGGTCCTGTATTTGCCGTTGTGATATATTCGTGCAGGATCTGTGTGCGTAGAGTACCTATCTAACCCTGGAAGCATGTGCTAGATCATGCAGATCGTACGGATCCCATCCGGTAATATGGCAACATAAGCTAGACCATACAGATATTTCGTGATGTAGATTATCAAGCGAGGATCGGTAACCTATCCGCTGTGTGCCAACGTTGGACATTGTTTTCCCTCTGGAATCCCGCGAAGGGGTTCATGCTACGAACTAGTTTTGGTTCTCGGGGGTGTATCATATAATAGGAGCGCATCTGTCGACTTCTAACCCCTTTAGAGCCCCCGAACCCCTCCCTATACTAAGTCCAAGTAACTTTGTCCCCAAAAACGGGTCTCCAGTTGTAAAGGGGTCAAGGAGGGTAGGGTGTCCGAAGGTTGACGCCACGGTGTATCACTGGATCACCATCATATTCCAAGTTATGCACGTACATGCATTTTAATAATCGTTTGCTCTCCATCTCAACTCGAAAGAGGTTTTACCCTCGGCGACCTTCTGCACAAGCCATGGCGTGGTCACAGGTGTCTTCGCCCCCCCCCCCCCCCCTCGGTACGTGTCTTCATTTTTGTCTCGCGTAGGAGGGGTCAGCATGCCCGCTTTTCATTTTTTTTTATGCTCGTCGATTTTCATCGGGTTTTGCTAACTCATGTTCTCGACACTTTCCGCTCGGTCATTTTTTTACGTAACAAAAAAAGTCCCTACGTATGAGCACGAGAATGCACTCGGTGAGACTTGAACCCGCAACCTTGACGTTGGCAGGGACGGAATCACCCGCTACTCCTTCGGGGACGCCGCCACCACATCTAACGCTGCTGTGTTGCCCGCTCGCCGCCGCCGCCGCCGCCGCCGCCGCCGTCGCCGCGCTGCTACTACGTTCTTGGCTTGCGTAGGCGATCACCAAGGTGTTGTCTGACAAGGGGTGGTGCAAAGCGAGGAGCTACACCGACATCGATAACGCGCCGGAGGAGAAGTGAGTGCCGCCCACTAACTGGTATCGTGGGAATTCAAATTCAGGTCCCCAAGTATCGCGACAAAATAAATGGACAAGTGGGGTCTTGCCATCCGACGAGCGACAAACGACGCGTGCTACGACGGAGGTAGCATTTTCTATTGGCCAAAATATTTTGTGAACGATGAAGCTTCTTAACCCAACATCGTCGGGACCCCCCGACAAATATCTTCGCGCGCGCTCGCGAATCCTTTTCTTGGCCATTTTCCCTCTTTGTTTTTGTTTTGGGTATGCCGCCATCACCAGAGCTCGCAAGATCACGATCAACACAGCGCACGTGGAGTATGAAACCGAAAACAGGCACTACGCGCACGTTGACTGCCCCGGCCACGCGGACTACGTCAAGAACATGATCACGGGAGCCGCGCAAATGGACGGGTGAGTTATCGCGGCACTTACAATCAAGATCATACCAAGGTGTACATCATATGTAGCAGCGGACATTCGCGCACGAGCACGGGCCGCCTGTCTTTGGGTTTTGACTTGCTCGCGCTCTGTTCGTGGTCAAACTGTTCGCACCTCGGACAGATGACGCTCTAGATCATACAGATCATACAGATCATGTAGATGGTATAGATCATGTACAGTAGACCCTACATCTGCCGTCATGAGATGTTGTGCAAGATCTATATATAAAGAGTACACATCCAAGTCTAGAAATGTTTCCTATGGGTCTCGTATATACAGCGCCCACCCCGTAACATGAGCTACACTATACTATTAATAGTACATACATTTTCCTGAAGCATCTAGATCATGAAGATGGTTTAGATAGGTAATCTGTCCGACGCTTAAAACAGCTCAAGCTTGGAGTCAGGGCCGATACATGTTTGCTGTAGTACTACAGTACTACGTCAATGGGTTAGGGTTAGGACTACGGTGTAGTTTTTTGCTAACATTGTTGACCTGATTTTCGTGTTTGCTTGCCTTACCCCCCTTTTTTTTTGTGCCATGGTCTACCTGTGTATCGTAGGGGCATTCTGGTGGTTTCGGTGACGGACGGCGCGATGCCGCAGACCAGAGAGCACATCCTTCTCGCACACCAGGTATGCTCTTTGACACACCACACAGATAAGATTTTTCGGTTCCATTGATATTTACCAGGTAGTCTATGGTTTGTTTAGGGGGGGGGGGGGCAGATGTGCATGCCTCTGGTTTACGTTGACTACACGATCTATGGTATAATAGTAGACCTTTCTCGCCGAGTGAGATTAGATCCATTTGGCACGGCTCTTGCGCACATGTTTCACAACCTTCTCGCACACCAGGTATCCTCTTTGACACACCACACAGATCAGATTTTTCGGTTCCATTGATCTTCACCAGGTAGTCTATGGTTTGTTTGGGGGGGGGGGGGGGCAGATGTGCATGTCTCTGGTTTACGTTGACTACACGATCTGTGGTAGTAGACCTTTGATTAGATCCGTATGGCACGGCTCTTGCGCACATGTTTGCGCATCGCATCGTAGTGGTAAACATGGAGAGCGTGATCTGTACGGTATTTGAAGTGCGGGTATACCGGTACTATGCTACCCTGGGCCAGCCAGGTAGTGGATTGGATGTGCGGTGCAGGACCTTGCCGTAAGTGTGTATTAGGTAGATGTACGGCATGGTATGGCTAGGGCGGGCTGTGGTGTGGTGTAGGCTCTAGTGTGGTATGGGGTGGTACTGCTGCTGCTACTACTACTGCCACTGAGGCTTCCGCTGCTACTGTTGCTGCTACTGTTTCTGCTGCTGCCGCTGATGCCCTCTCTGCCGCTACTGCTGCTGCTGCTGCTGCTGTCACTTATGCCCCCTCTGCTGCTACTGCCTCTGAATCCTCTGCTGCTGCTGCTGCTGCTGCTGCTACCGCTACCACACCGTGGGCGTGCCCCCTCCCCAGGTGGGCGTACCAGAGCTAGTGGTTTTCCTAAACAAGGTGGACCTTCTCTCGGAAGGGGACGCAGAGCTGCAAGAGTTGGTGGAAATGGAAATCCGAGAGCTGCTGTCGTTCTACAAGTTTGACGGTGACGAAATTCCGCTGATTGCCGGGTCTGCCCTTGCTGCGGTAGAAGGGAGGGACAAGGAGGTGGGGGAGGATGCTATTATGGCGCTCATGGACGCGGTGGACTCCCACATCCCTACGCCAACTCGAGGTGGGGAGGGAGACTGGTGTTGGCGGTGGTGGTGGTAGATGGTGTTGGTGGTGGCGGTGGTGGTGAAGGTGGTGAAGGTGGTGTTTGGTGATTTGGTGATAACGATGATGGCGATGGGGATGGTGTTGATATATTAATGATGATGGCAATGATGATGGTGACGATGACGATGACATGATGACGATCACGAGCATGGTGATGACGATGGCGGTGATGATGATGGTGATGATGATGGTGTTGATGATCACGAGCATGATGATAATGATGATGGAGTCTTTTTTTTTCGATGTCTATGGTCGCTGTTGTTGCTGTGCTTGTGTTGCGCCAGCCCTGGACAAGCCGTTCCTGATGCCTGTCGAGGACGTGTTCTCGATCGCCGGACGAGGGACCGTCGTCACCGGAAGGGTGGAGCAGGGGATCGTCAAAGTGGGGGATGAGGTAAGCAAACCTTGACCCTTGCACAACAGCACAAACATCCCTACGTACTCGGAGTTCCATCTCTTATTTGCTAACCCTTACCAAGGGTGCGGTGTGATAAGGAGATACACTAGCCGCTACTTCAGTAGTCACTTTGAGGGTCTCTATTTTGGGCGGATCAGAGCTATTCGCGGGAATGGCCACCCTATGGCCTGTGCTTGGTGCACGCGATGGTTCCCTGGTCGGTGAACACCCGTGCTCCGAACACCCGACATTGTAGTGTTGAGAGGGTCAATGGTCGTAATTTAAGGCTATGGCTGTGCATGAAATGAGTACCCCTTCCCCCCTCTTCCCTTCCCGACCGACCACCCCCACTTCCTTTCCGCCTCTCCGCGTGAGAACAGTTGGAAATTTCTGGAATCGACTCTTCGATTAAAACGACGTGTACCGGAGTGGAAATGTTCAAAAAGCTCTTGGATCAGGGACAGGCAGGGGACAACATCGGCGCCTTGCTGAGGGGGTTGAAGAGAGAAGATGTACAGCGAGGGCAGGTGATTTCGAGAAACATTTCGTTGGAGCATTCTGGAAACAATCTCGATGCAACTTTTATTTTGTTCGTCTACACTGGTGTTGGTGTTAGATCAGCAACAGGCAGGGGACAACATCGGTTCCTTGTGTCGATAGTTGAAGAGGGAGGATGTAGAACGAGGACCGGTGGTTTAGTTTGAAGAAACATATTTTATATCGGAACATTCTCGGAATTTTTTCGGAAATATCTCGGCACGGGTGTCAGGCTGTTGCTATACACTGGTTGCAGTGATGTTGGATCGGGGACAGGCCGAGGACACCGGCGCCGTGCGTCGGGAATTAAGAGAGATGATGCACAGCGAGGGCAGTTGATTTGAGGAAACACATTCTACACCGAAATATTATCAGAAAAGTCTAGGAAAAATACTGGTGACGGTTTCATAGGGCGAAAACACATGGGGACATTCTCGGAAAGATGTCGGGAAAACCTTGGCGATGGTTTCTTAAGGCCGCACTTTCCTTTCTTGTTGACATCGGCGCGTCGCTTCGGGGGTTGAAGGGACAAAATAGACAGCGAGGGAGGTGATTTGAAGATTAGCTCGGTATCAACACCACTGCCAGGTAAATCGGCAAATGTTCGAGGACATACCTCCAGCTTATGCATGGAATTTACACGTCGGCTCTGACTTCCACTCAAATGGTTAACAGGTGATCGTCATTAGCGGTCGTTTCACGGCCGAATGATATCCTAGAAGAAAAAGTAGGGTATTATTTGTTATCGACGGAGGCGTGGTGTGTTGGCAACAGTTTTGGTTAGCGCTTGGGTCCTCTTTCCGTTCCAAACCCCCGCCTCCGCGCTGTCGGCTGCTGCCTGAATATACATGCACACATGTATTTCGTATACATGAGCTCTGAGTTCAATCCTATTGGTTTTTGGTTGTTGCTGGCGGTTTTCTCAGAGCCAAGACGGTTTTTGTTTTGTTTTGTTTTGTTTTGTTTTGTTTGTTGTCGGTAGAGGCGTCGTCGAAGTAGTGGCCCCGGTTAACACCTCGTCCTCCTTTCCCCGCTCCCGCCTTGTCGCTTTATGTTTGTTTTGTTTGTCGCCGTATATATGTCTGCGGCCTAAACAAAGGTGCTGCACGTGCCCAACAGCGTGTCGGTTCACAAGACGTTCAAGGCAGAAGTGTATGTGCTTAACAAGGACGAGGGCGGGAGGCACACCCCGTTTTTCTCCAACTACAGGCGAGAGGACTGCATCATGCCATTGGGTTTCCAAACAGTTTGGGGAGCTTTTCGGGACAATTTAGGGACTTTTTTTTTTTTCTTCTCCTTCTTTCAAGGTGGAAGTGTAGGTGCTTATCAAGAACGAGGGCAGAATGCACCCCCCCCCCGCCCCTTTCTCCAAATACAGGCGAGAGGGCTGTGTCATGTCGTAGGGTTTCCAAACAGTTTGGGGGCTTTTCGACACGAATAAGACGTTTTGTTGTTGTTGTTGTTGTTGTTGTTGTTGTTGTTGTTGTTGTTGCTGTTTTTCACATGTGTTTCAAGGCGGAATTGTGCCTTTCGCCGAAGTAAGTGACGAAATCGGAAGGCACACCCTTCTCTAACCCCAGGCAAGGACTTTATCGTCATATATATTCGCAGATTGGGCGTCTACTCAATTTTGGATATTTTGTTTTGTTTGCCTGTTTCACCAGTCTTTTTAAAGGGAAGTTGGTCTTGTCTCTCTTGTGACCCCGCTCCCTGCAGGCCGCAATTCTTTATCCGTACGGCGGATATCACCGGTTCTGTCAAGTTACCGGAGGGAACCGAGATGGTCATGCCGGGCGACACGGTCAGCCTAACCATCGACGTGAGTTCGCGCTATGGTGGTGGTGGTGGTGGGGTTATGGTTTCCTTCCGAGCGAATCGAGTTTCTATTTTACAAGTAACGACGGCGCCAAAAAGAGGGGGGGGTCGTTTTCGGCCTCGCGTGCCCGAAACTTCCGTGTCCTGTCCGGCCACCGGGCTCTACCAAAAAGAAAATTGAATAGTTATGTGATTGTGACCGGTTAAGAAAATTGAATAGTTGTGTGTTTGTGACTAATTTAGAAAATTGAATAGTTATGTGATTGTGAGTAGTTACTGCTTGCGTCGTGTTCGGCTTTTCTGCATCCCGCCAAAAACTCACACAGCAGTTGACGACAGTTGGAAATATCTAGCAGCGTGAGTTGTTAGCGAGAGCTACAGTTTTTTTTCTTTGGTATCCTTTGCCGGATGAGTGAAAATGAAGTGTAAGCTCACCGCACCCACATGCAAGGCTACGGTATTGTAGTGTCATACTCTGTCATACCCCGTTTGTTCACCACCGGACTTGAGCTGTCAATAATCACACGAATGACTCTGTACCTCGCTTGACAAAAATACTGGAGACGAATTGTTTGGCGCAGCGTAGCTAACCCTTCCATTGCGGATTCACATTGCAAATTTTATTCCGCACGGAAGCCTAAGACCGCAAGGAACACGCGGGTCACTCGCGCGATTGACTCCGAGCCACTGCAAAAAAGAAGGTCCCTTAAAGGGGGACCCTCCTACCGTAGGCTTAGTCCCGCACCTCCACGCATGTGTCGTGTGCCAATTTGTTGTCGGTTTCTGAAACATTGGTGTTGCCGCGTTGGTAGTGTTGGTGTTGATTTGGGTTGGTGTTGGTAGGGTTGGTGTTGCTGGGGTTAGGGTCGGTGTGTTTGGTTGGTGGTGATGGTGGTGGTGGTTGTGTTGGTATTAGTGGTGCTGGCGTTGTAGTGTGGTTGGTGCTGGTGCTGGTGGTGCCGGTGTTGTTGTCGTTGTCGTTGTTACCTTTACATTAAGCAGGTTGGTGTTTAGGTGGAAACGTGCGAGAATGCATCCATTTAAAACGACCCTGTCCTAACTTCCGAGCATGCGGCTTCTCCCGCCCCCCCCTCCCCCGTCCCTCTCCATCCGGAACCCTTTTCGCTTTATTTTGGCTTATCGCGCCAGTGATGATGCACGAGGAGCTTCGACTCGCCGTCCCTTTTCGAACCACCCTGACCAGTCTCCGCGCATGCTGCTCTCCCCCACCCCACCCCACCCCACCCCCTTTGGAAACCCGCTTCGCTTTTTTATTTTCTAGCTTATCGCGCCTGTGGTGATGCAAGAGGGGCTTCGCTTCGCTCTTCGCGAAGGAGGAAGGACGGTGGGCGCCGGGGTGGTAGCCTCCATCATTGAGTAATTAAACCAACCACCTACCCGCCAACCCCCCCCACTTACCCCCCCACCCCATGTGCGATGTTTTGAAACCTTGAGCAATCATGGTTGGGGCGGGGGGGGGGGGGGGGAAGACGGAGGGGGGGGGGGACCCGCCCACCTAGGGGGGGGGGAGGGGGGTACTCGATATTCATGCATGGCCGTAGTTGTTTGACCATTGACCCTCACATCGCTACAATGGTGGGAAGCGGACGGGGGGGGAGGGAAAGAGAGAGGGACACTCACCCACCAACCCCTACCCATGTGCTGTGTTGTGCATTGGAACCCCCCCCCCGGAGCCATATGGTCGTGGGGATGGGGGCGGGGAGGAGAGGGGAAGAGGGAAAAACTACAATAGAATGCTTGAAAGTTGTACGCCTGTTTTACCTGCTACTACAGTAGGGGGAGGTCTGCGATATCTCGAATGCGTCGTTTGTGGCGTTATCCGGACTTGTGTGTCCGGGTTACCACGGCACGGTCGTTTAGTCCCTTGAGAACTGCATCCACATTTTTATTTGGACAAACTACTTGGAATTAGTATGGACTAATGTTTGCAGTCCCAGAAGGGTATATTTGTGAGTCGACACGACTTTAGTCACCAACTATAATAGTTACTAGGGGGACTAATAGTCGTTTTCCGGAGGTGCCGACTATCCGACTTATTGGGTTTCCATGCTTCTAGGAAGGACCGTTTAATGCGGAGTGCGTTTTTTCTTTTTATTGGCGGGGCCCCCTCGGCCGAGGGAGGCTGATTTGGCTCACCTCACTCGCCTGACTAAAGTCGGCAAATCGGCTGACCATCGGTTGGTTTCTCCAGCCGACTTGCCGACTACAGTCACTTAGTTGGTTACTGGTACCTACCGATTAGTTTTTGTCGTGAAATCCTGCCGACTCACAGCTCTACCAGAAGGGTAAATCCCGTCGTAGGGGGCACGTCTCCTGAGGATGGCGCGGCACGTTCGTGATATCGAAAGGCACCAAAAAAGAAAAAAAACAAAAAAACTCAGGCAGGCGCAGGCAACAGCTAGGGCCGAGCTAAAAAGTCAGCTATTGTTGTGCGGTTGCACCGACGATTTGGGGACAATCAATCTGGAATGTGTTGACGGATATTTTTTGCAGCCAAGTAAAAGATACCAGGTACTGTTTTGGCTTTATAGCTGCACCCGCGGTTTGGCGATGGATTTCGTGGAGGTTGTGCGGGATGTTTTTTGTTATTGACTTGATCATTTTGGGACCCATTCATAAAACACCAAAAGGCGACGAGCGCGATCGAACTAAGCGTCTAGGAAAAACTTGAAGCAGTACGAGTACGGCCACGCCTAGGGCTTGCCTCACAGCTTCCTGCGTTGCAGTTCGAACACATCTCTTACACCAGCAGCTCGGATTACTTCACCTGGCCGATGCTGTAATCGGCATTTTTTTTTGGTCAATTTTTGCGTCTCAAGTCCAAGAAGGGTTAGAAGTCATTCCTATCGCAAGAGGTTACAATTCCTGCTAAAGATATCGCGATTATTCCTGACATGTTTTTTTATGTTATGAAAAGGGGCTTTTGCAAAAAAGACAATCACGTTTTATTTCTTCGTATCAGGAACCCTGCCATCCTTGATGAAAAAAATCAATGATTCGAAATAAGGCTTCCCGACAAATGTCACAATTCATTCGGCGCCGCATGTGTCTGGTTGTGTAATGAGTCGGTAGTACATGAATAGTTCCGCTTTTGCTTATAATGCTTTATGCGAACCTTCTAGGGTTGTTAGTATCGTACTTGGGGATTTTGCTTGCCCAACCTCCTTCGGCATTTGGGTGATTCCTTATGCTGGCACTCCCCCAGACGCAAGCATCCTCTCCTTAAGCCACCGTGCCGATGACCACGAAGTTTCAGCTCGTTTGGCACCACCTGTGCCTACCGTAGTCGTGCTGAGTCAGTAGCACGTGAGAGAGGCTTCTCCGGTTATTCCCCGTGGCACCTACTTTTTGTTTGCCCAATCTCCTATGGTATTTGCGAGATTCGAGATCCCCTGTCCTGGCACAACCCCAGACGTAGTAAGAATCCTCTCCATTAGTCACCTTAACGACGACCCTCACGAAGTTACAGCTCTTTCGGTGCCGCCTGTGTCTAGGTGTGTTGAGTCGGTAGCACGCGCGTGAGCCTTCTCGGGTTATAATAATTACGTGTGGCACTAGTTTGTCCATTGTCCTTTGGTATTTTCGAGGGGCTCCTTGTTTGTCCTGGTACACTCCCAGGCTCTAATATCCTCTCCATTCATCACCTTACCGATGCTCACATAGTTTGCAGCTCGTTTGGCGCCGCCTGTGTCTAGTTGTCACTAGTCGGTAGCACGTGTTACTGCCCACGAGTAATACTCATACGTGCGGCATGTGGTCGTCAGGGGACATCCGGGATGCATCCCCGGGTTTTTCCAGTATTTGATTTGCGTATCGATGGTGAAACGGATACTGCTGCTTGCTCTGAGATAATCGCGCACAGCATTCAATTCAGTCTGGGTCTTATGTAGTAGGTCGACCCGGGGGAAAGGGCCACCCCCCGGCTTCGGGTCGTCAGTCAGCAGTCTGTCAGCAGTCACAGGCGGCGGGTCTGGTAAAGTGCCTCCCCGCCTGTGGGTGTGTGTGTTTTCATCGCCTTGTGTTTGATATTTGGTCGTTGGCAAGCCTCGGATTTGACTGTGTAGGGTCTGTCACCCTGGTTCTCTGGTGTCAACTCTGATCATCTCACAAGTAGAGTCTAAAACCCGACAGACCTAACAGGCATTTGTTTTCCTCAACTCTTTTGGTGTTTGTGATACCATTAGATTCCCTTGTCCTGGCACACCTCCAAACGTAAATAAGAATGCTCTCCATGAATCACATGAAAGACGACCCTCACGAAGTTTCAGCTCTTTCGGTGCCGCATGTGTCTAGGTGTGTGGAGTCGGTAGCACGCGCGTGACCCTTCCCGGGTTAAACCGTGTGGCATTTGTGTGTCCAATGTCCTTTAGTATTGTCGAGAACCCCTTTTTCTGGTACACTCCCTAGCGCAAACATCCTCCCCGTTCATCACCTTACAGACGCTCACGAAGTTTCAGCTCTTTTGGCGCCGCCGGTGTCTTCTAGCTGCTTTGGCTCGATGGCACGCGAGCCTTCGCGAGCTATACACGTGTGGCATTTGTTCGCATAACCTCCTTTCTTTGGTACTGAGGCTTCTCGGGAGATGTTACGCGTGCCTTTTGTTAACCGAATTGTCTTGTCGATATATGACTAAAATCAAGCAGATTGTGACAACATCACTGTGTTCAGATAGCATTGATAGATATGGCAACACTCATTCATTCGTTAGATTATAACACAGGAGATTGTCTGACAAGACCACACAGACATTGCCGTTACATGACAACACTGCTAGTAGGAGACATACATGGAAGCACAGATATTCGTCTTAGAATGCACACAGATCGTCTACTGTACGAGTCGTGAAGTGACAACCCAGGTATGGTGGTTAAATATGACAACATCGTCTGTAGGTACAGATATGATCGCCCGCCAAAATATCATTTAAACAGCACCACACCACTGCTGTGCATATAGAGCATAGATAAACATCGCAACACTCATTTATTCGTTAGACTACAACATTGGAGGTTGTCTAAAAAAGTAACAGATATTGCAGTTACATGACAACACCACACGTAGTAGACATAAACGAAAGCACACATACTTAGCAGAATACAACACAGATCGTGCACGAGTCGATAAGTGACAACATGGTCGTTAAAAATGACGATATCGTCTGTAGATATTCTACAGATAAGATGTCGCCCGCTAAGGCCTCGGAACATAAAACTGTAATGCAGTCAACGATACGCGTTGCCCTGCTGTTCCTCAGCATGCTTTGAATCCCCGGTGCAAGATCGTTTCCGCTACACTATTCCGGATAACTTAGCATAGAAGACGTCCCATGCGATCAAAAAGACGACCGACCGACTCACAGATTGAGGTCAACACCGTGTCATATTACACCATGCCACGTCAAGACGAGCGAGTGAACAAATCTGAAACGGTTCTTACAGCAGGGGTTCCCCAGTGCGAGCGAACAAAAATTAAACGTTGATACAGCAGGGGTTTCCCAGTAAGGCCGTGGTGTGCGAGAGGAATATAGGGGGAAGCCGCCTGATTCATTCCAGGTTAAGAGTGCAATTCCTCAGTCCAAGAGATTTTGACCGCCGCATATTGGGATACCGCTATATTCAGAACGCCTATGGGGGACCTCTACCGTAAGTCCAAACCCTTTCAAGAATAATAAGCCGAGCGCAAGCCTGCGAGCAAACCAATCAAAGCAACGCAAGCAAGCAAAAGCAAGCATAGTAACAAGCCGAGCAAAACAAGCCAGCACGGAGGCAAGCAAGCGAAAGCGAACAAGCAGAGCAGAGCAAACCAAGCCAAACCAAGACAAACTCAAGCAAAGCAAGCGAAAGCGCTCAAGCGAGAATCAAGCAATGTTTTCTCACATACATTTATGACCCCGGGTCGCTCGCGCAGCAAACTAATTTCACGGCGCCGTCTTGTTCGAAGAAACTCAAACACAGCACGCCATACCTCCAAGTAACAGACCAAGAAAAAACAGGCACAAGGAAGGAAGCCCGGGGTATTTTCCTCCGTCGCGTGTTTCCGCGCGGTAAGCAGCAAAGCTGCACGACAAACCAAAGCGTTCATGAATGAACGCAAGACACAAACAAACACAAATTGCGTGGAAGAAAGAATAAAACGAACACCGTATGCGCTCGTTCGATCACAGTGCGCACGGCTAGAAGCTCTCGCTACCTCCGCTTGACCCATCCAAAACCGGGCCAAAGCAACTAAAACGCTACAAATATACAATACGGTAAAAACGAACAAAAACGAAATGCCTTTGGGACTCGTATGAACACGAGCTGGGATTTGATTGGAATTCTTCGTGCCCCCCCCCCCTCCCCCCTGTAGGATGCAGCTCACCCTCCATGCGATCCGCCGAACACCTCATGGCGCCTCGCGCAGGTATAAGCACTGTCTCCCTGGTCGGTGACAGCCCGGCGTGCCCCGTCCCGGCATGGTCGGACTGCGACGGTCTACGGTCTGACGGGTGTGACAGATTACGGCCGTTCATGGCAATAGTTACCGTCCCGGCAAGGCGTGGGTGTCTATGACCATACGACTACGGCCATGCATGAAATGAGTACCCCGCCCCTGCCCCCCGCCACGCAAATCTACTATTGTAGACACCAAACAAAAGTGCTGGTCTGCGCGTCTTCCAAAACCACTACTCAACTAAATACATTATATAAACACAGCTGTAATTGTGTGCCAGATATATACATATCAAGGCTTTCAGCACGTGTTCCCCTCTTTCCCCTGCTGTAGGAAAACATTCGGAAAACCTTCAGCGCAAAACCCCAGTATCTTTCCTTTTTTCACCTTTCCTTAACCCCCTTCACAGCCACTTTTACGCTAAACTCCTATTCTAGGAGTTTTGCCCTTAAGCGGCTTTGTGGACAAGCCATCGTCATAGCGCCTTCCCTTCTTCCTCTTGGGTTCTTTCCTTAGTATTTTTTTATAGAGCATGGGCTTTAATATTCCCACTGTTCTCATCGATTTCAATCGAATGTTTTCGTTTGCACATGCACGACGAAAAAAATAAACATGGCATATGCCACATTTTCTTCCGCTGCTATTTCTAGCGACCCATCATCTGAGGAGCACCAGGAGCACCCCCAACTTGCGCAAGGCCCACGCTACCCGCCTGCCCCTACTTAACCACGCCCCACGTCCCACGTAGGCAGGTTGATTCGTGCAGGCGGGGAGGGGGGTAGGAGGGGGAAGGGAGGGGGGGGGGGGAGGGGAGGGGGCGAGGGGAGGCGAGGGAAGGGCATGAGTGCTGGGTCGACAAGGGAACACGGGTGTACGGGAACCACGAGATAAGGCAGAATATTAAAAACTATTTTAGCTTCCTAACCTCTTACCTACGAGGTATTGGCGCGTAGATAGGAACAGGAAGCTTGCACTGCTTCCACCCCACAACAAAAAGAAACTAAAAATCAGAGACAAACTAGTTGGTCATTTTCGCATTACGGCACGCCACATAATCCAAGAGGCGGGGGTGGGAAACAACGATTAGCCCCCCCCCCCCCAAACCTTTCACCTACGAGGTACCGAAACGGCAAAAGCCTGCTCGCACTGCACCCAACATGAAAGGCAAAAAAAGAAGCAAAAACAAAACGAGGACACTCTGCCTGGATTTTTTTGTCGTTGCTCATCGCATCTATCATCATCGCACTGTTTCTTTCTCCTTCTCCCGAAACATAACTAAGACCCGCGGTCACTAAGCAGGCTCTTCTCCCCCCCCCCCTCCCCACTACGGTACGCGCCTTCATTTCTCTCGCCAAAATACTCACACACTTCTTCCCTCGTCGACTCGCGTCGAATAGAGCTGGGTCATCGTTGCCGTACAGGCTGATTCAAGATAAACGGCGGAAATTCTCTCCCCGACGAATGCCAATCGCAATATCTAGTCAAAGGGTGCATATTTGGTACCATACTGGCCCCGATTGACCAGTGTAACAGGGTGACATGGCCAGTTTGTTTAATAATCGCCTCGGGGCTGCCTCTAGGGGCGAATCTCGTATCGACCAACGACAGGCCTTCATTTCTTTTCAAAATATTCAGGCGTTTTTCAAGCGGGGGCGAAAAACAAATTGCACCGCATTTTGCACGAACCAGAGGCAGTTCAAGGCATGTCCGTAGAATATTTCAAGTCCACGCTATTTTCGAGAGATAGACCCTGACATTTTTCATACGTGTTCTACAGGCCATCCCGAGGCCTGACCTCCAGGTGTTCTTTATTTTATTTTGTTTTTTTTGCCGAAAATATGTTTGGTCTAAGGGGGTCCAAGAAATCCAAAAAAACTCAGCTGATAAAAAAAACAGGCGAAAAAAACAAAAACAAAACGACAGGTGAGGTCTTCGCAATGGCACACAGAAGATGCGGGCACAATTTCACGGTCTGAATCGAAAAAACGGCGTGGGCGTTCGTCGGGGAGTAAATTTCAGGTGAGGTCTTCGCCACGGCACACAGAAGACGTGACAATGTTCACCGTCTGAATTGAAAAAACGGCGTGGACGTTCGCCGGGGAGTAATTTTCCGTCGTTTAACTTGAACCAGCCTGTAGCGGCAGATATTTTTCGTAATCTCCCCCCATACGGAGCGAATATTTATCACCGCTCGTACAGCATCACGGTCTACTATAGATAATCCACAGTCATGCAGGGCCTGTACATACAGAGAACACATTCCACCAAAGGAACATGCGGTAGGTGGGTCATGCTGATCGCACACGGCTCCCACCCGGCACCACGAGGTAGAGATGATACAGATCATCCCTGAAAAGACCTAGATAACCAAGTGGGGACAGGCGATCGGTCCGACCTGGGAAATACCTTCATAAAAACAAAACTTGACGACACACAACAACCTCACCTGCATGAAACCGTCCCTCATCGCGCTCTGGAGAGAGGCCACGGACTGGGGGGCGTGGGGGAGGAACACCGTCGCCGCACGGGACGACTGGCCCACGTCGCGCAACATGTCGAAGTACTGTTGGTGTTGGTGGTTGTTGTCGGTGGTCGTAGTGGTGGTGGCGATTAGGGATGTGGTAGCGATGTTGTCGTTGTCGTTGTTGGGGAGACACACGGAAGGAGGAGAAACGACGGCGGTGGCGAGGGCGGGTGGTGTTTTGGTGGTTGTTGTCGGTGGTCGTAGTGGTGGTGGCGATTTGGGATGTGGTAGCGATGTTGTCGTTGTCGTTGTTGGGGAGACACACGGAAGGAGGAGAAACGACGGCGGTGGCGAGGGCGGCCGGTGGTGGGGGTGGGTGTTGGTAGTTGGTACCTATTATAAACATAATGTACTGTAGGTGGTCCTCCAAGAGGCGGTAAAGAGGAGGCGGAAAAAACCAACAATAACCCGCGTCGGAGCTCAATCAAACTGGGTAGAAAACACCCAAAGCGGGTGCGCATCTGAATCCTGGTCGACGCCAAAAAATGATGCGATTCGACTTTGTTAGGACGGAGTACCAAAACAGGGGAGAGTCATCGACCTTTCAATCAAGCCCTCTTAAGTAACGGCGGTATTCGTGTGGGCCCTCTGTCGAGTGTGGACCCGACCAGGCAAAAATGCTTTCACGGATATAAACCCAAAACAAAAACTGGGATTTTCTCTCCCCCTCTAATATATATATAATAGTTAGCCTCGGTTGGCACCGGCGCTGTAAAACATCATATGCATATTGGGGTTGGCGTTGGTTGGCAACGACGCTGTAAAACATGTCGATCACTGCATGAGCTAGACAACCAGGGTGCCGTTTTTCTGTTTTCTTTCTTTTTTGGCGGTCGCCATGATGGTTATCGAGCAAGGTCATATTGTGCGGGGTGGAGAACCCTAACTCCGCACATTGGGAATGATCGCATCACGTAGTGTGAATGTGGTAAGGTACCCACGAGGCAGTTACATAGCAGTACCCATTGCTGTCTCCGGAGTGGTCACACCAGAAAATAAAGTATAACTCATTGGCGCTGTCATCCATACGCAAGAAAATAGGCATAAGGTGCCGAAGTCCGTCTTACGAGCGATTCTTGCAAGGATGCAGTTCACCCTTCATGCGACTCGCCGAACACATCACGGGGCTTCGCGCGTGGTGCAAGTAATGTCTGCCTGGTTGGTGAAAAACCCGACGTGCTCCGTCCCGGCATAGTAGGTATGCGAGGGTCTATGGTCATGGGACTACGGTCATGCACAAACCGAGGTGAACACGAAGATAGCCCTAGGCGAACTTTGAAGTAAACCGTCCCCCAAACAACGCGGGCGCAGGGTAAGGACCATACCTGTACTGTCCGGATCGTACCTGAGTAAGGAGCAGCAAGTCCATCACATCCTTCGGCGAAGTTCCTGCAAAATAAAAAGGAAGAAAACAAAAAGCGAAAAAGTAGGCGGGGGCGGGGGGGTGGGGGGGGGGGGTACTCATTTCATGCACATCATAACCGTAGCCCTATGACAGTAGATAGGAACCTCGCATCCGTACAATGCCAGGACGGAGCACGTTGTTTTTTCGCCGACAAAGGCAGGCATCGCGTGCACCAAGCGAAGCGCTGCAAGGTGTTTGGCGAGACGCATGCATACAGGGCGAGCTGCATCTTGCTAAGAAAACGGTTGTGCGGCGAACTCCCTCCCGCACCTCGCGCGTACTTTCTTGTACATGGACGACAGCTTCGAATGAACTAGTTTTTTTTTTCTGGTGTTGCCACTTCCAGAGAAAATGCGAGGACGTCCTAATTTGTTGCTTGCCCTAGTCATTAGACCATTGACCACGTATGACTTTCGAGACAGCGGAGGGGGGGTAACAAGAAGTTATATAACCCCCTCCCCTCCCCCTTCCCCGATCCCTCTTGTTCAAAACTCCCCACCCCTGCCCCCCCCCTCTCCCGATCCCTCCCCCCCCCCCCCCCTCTTTTTTTTTCCTTTTTTCTTTTTTTCCGCCTAGTTTTTTCAAACGCCCCACTTACAATCGAAATCGGCCAGAGTAGTAAACACCTCTACGCAGTTGATATCACGTCATTATCTTCGTAACCGTCCATGACGTAGTTTTCATTCTTTCCCCCCATCCCCCTCAATCCCCCCCTCCAACGCCCCCTCTTTCCCCACCACCCGCACGATCGCCTAGACCTAGCACCACGCGTATAACAAGCCTCTACATATCTTTGATCTCACAGCCGGAGTGTATTTGAATATTATATGTGACCTAAACCTCCTACAAAACCCTCTCCTCCCCCCCCCCACCCTTCTCGCTCTCCCTTGCTCAAACGCCCCACCTAATATCGAAATCCGCCAGATTAATAAACACTTCACGCACTGGATATCACCTCTTTATCTTTCTAGAGCCATCCATGCCGCTGATTTCCCCCCCCCCCCGCCCCCCGCCCCCCCCCCCGCCGCGAACGTCCCCTCCTTCCCCACCACCCGCACCATCGCAAAGACCTAGCACCACACGTATGGCAAACCCCTACATCTATGCCACCTAAAGCCCTTCCCTTCCCCCCCCCCCCCACCTCCCCACCCCATTCCACCCCCACCCCCTCGAACACTCCGCCCTCTACTCACCGATTGTACGACTTACAGGATATACCGGTACATGATAAACTGGTGCATTCTTTTCAAAACCGTCACATTTATCCCCTTAAAAGAATGTACAGTTTCCACGCACAGATTGAGCTGCCCCACCCGCCCCGCCCCCGCCCCAACCCATGATAAACTGGTGCGTTTTTTTTTTATTTCTAAAACCGTCAGATTTATCCCCTTGAAGGATTCATAGTTTCCACGAACAAATTATCCCCCCCCCCTTCCCTCCCCCTCCAACCCCGCTCCCTTTTAATCAAAACCAGGCCCCCGCGTCCTTCAAAACTCCGCCCTCCCCTCACCGGTTATTCGACTTACAAGATTCACTTGATAAACGGATGCATTTCCTTCCACAGCTGTCAGTTTTTGTCCCCCTCAGAAACGGGTTTATAGTTTCCGCGCACAGACTGACTAACATCACCCTGTTGACCCTGATAGCTACACTGTAGTTGTAAGGGGAGTCGCCGACCTATATCCTTAATGAGGACACACAACCCGTAATACGCGCGATCGGAGTATCACACACAGCTTGCAAAGATGAGTTTCGACAAAATCTTCGATCTCACAGCTGGAGTGAATTTTCATTTTTTATAACACAATCGTCAGTCCTTTTTCGACAGTTTTTGGGTACACGTCAATACCTTTCTATTTCGGTCTAAAGTGCGTGTACCGTGTTGTATACATATATATTTTAGTGGACTTGCGACTCCTAAAATTATACTATTCAAACTCCCAAGTGTTTTGTCCTTGTGTCGGGGTGCGGTGCTAAACGGTTTAATGTCGTATTTGTT
Source organism: Undaria pinnatifida (assembly GCA_012845835.1). Taxonomy (NCBI): domain Eukaryota; class Phaeophyceae; order Laminariales; family Alariaceae; genus Undaria; species Undaria pinnatifida. Next base: position 4,388,419 of record JABAKD010000025.1, on the reverse strand, counting down.
ATTTCTTAGAGCGGGGAGTCGGCAGGAATTCACGACTAATAACTAGTAGGTAGCCAACTAACGGACTTTAGCTGGCAAGTCGGCTGGTGAAAGCCAACCGATGGCCAGCCGACTTGCCGACTGAAGTCAGGCGGAGAAAATCCAGGTACCCACCGGCCGAGGGGGGCCCGCCCAAAAAGAAACACATGCATCCGTATTACAAAAAAACTTCCCGCAAGTATGGAAGCCCAATAAGTCGGATAGTCGGCACCTGCGGAAACGACCAACTATTGGTCCGACTAATAACTAGCTCGTGACTCAAGTCGTGCCGACTCACAGTTATACTATTTTTTATTGAAACGCCAGTGTATGAGGCGGTCGATCTCATATCAGTACGTGGCATCTTTGCTCTGTTGGCCTGAAAAATCCGTCTGCAGACGCATGCTACCATACATGGGCACACCCATGGGCACACCCAATGTTCTCAGGCACTTACCTCACTTGAGCTAGCTTAATGTCCTACTCCCCCCAAACGCAAAATGGGAGAAAAAGAGAAGAAAAAAAACGTTCAGCGCGATGAAAAATCAATCCAAAGCCATTATCAAACCGGCACTATCGCGGACAACGGCACCATCGCGAACGTCGGCACAACGTACGAGTTAGCTCAGAAAACATCACGCGTATATAACTCTATCGTAGCAGGCATCACTATCAAACCGGCACTATAGCGGACACCGGCACTATTGGGTACAGCGCCGATACCGCTACCAGTATAGGGGGTCGCGCCAAGCGATATCACGGGCACTAGACCAGCAACAGGCACTATAATAGACACTTGCTATGGTAGAGGCGGCACTTTTCGGCTAACATATTTCTGAATCACGGTTTCCATTTAACCCATATTAACGAACAATCGTCGGGAGACGTCATTTTTCTTTTTGAACAATAATTTTTGGCATACCCAGGCCATGAGTCTGTTAATCAAGTTGCTAGAGCTGTGAACTTAGTCACCAACTAGTTCCAGTCGGACTAAATAGCTGGTCGTTTTCCGGATGTGTCGACTATCCGACATATTGGGTTTCCATACTTGTACACAGAAAGGATCGTTTAATGCGGAGTGCGTTTTTTTTTTTCATTTCCGGGGGCGGGGCCCCACTCGGCCGGGGGAGGCTGGCTGATTTGGCTCGCTTCACTCGCCTGACTTAAGTCGGCAAGTCGGCTGACCCTCAGCTGGCTGGTTTCGCCAGCCGACTTGCCGACTAAAGTCACTTAGTTGGCTACCGGTACCTACCGATTAGTTATGTTAGTCGTGAAACCAGCTCTACAAGTTGCACTTTCAGCTCACTCGAAAAACAGTTTTTGGGTGAGCTACGAGCATAGAGCTCTTCAAGTCAAGAGACTACAAAAATATTAGGCATACCTCCATCGTAGCAGGCGTCACTATCAAAATGGCAGTATGTGGGACCCCTATCGTACAGCGTCGCCATCAAACCGGCACTGCGGGGGACACCCCCACCGCTGCACGGCGTACTCTCGCAAAAGAAAGCTTACCGTCGATGGTCTCCGAGAAGGTTTGTACGGAGTCGCGAAGACCGTCGACGATGGCCTTGCGTTGCCGAGACACACCCACCCCGGACAGATACTTTGACTCGGCCTCCGCTTCTGCCGCTTTCACCTGCCATGACAGGAACAAAAACAACAAAACAACAATGGATATTGTAGCACAATTCGACGCGAGTCGACGAGGTCAAGAAAATGCTGAATTATTCTCGCGGTAAAAATGAAGGCAAGTGCCGTAGTGGGGAGGGGGGGGGGGGCGCCCGCTGTGTGACCCCAGATCTGGGTTACTACTAGTGCGAGGAAAAATAAATGAGATGAAGGAAAAAAAAAACTATCAGTGCGCAGAAATGCTATGGACCGAAATCGCCAAATGGGTTAAACGGTCCCGTTTACCCTGGCAACATGCAGACGACTCATTTATTGTCCACAGAGTAATACTACTCGTACTGTAAAAACGCGTGACCGGAGTATCACATACGCGGCTTGCAAATATGAGTATCGACCTTTGAATTGATCGAGCTCACAGCTGACCTATTTGAACCCATTCAATAAAATAACGTTTACCGATCAGCCGGCGGGGGGGGGGGGGGGGGGTACTCGGTTTGTGCATGGCCGTAGTCGTATCACCATAGACCCTCGCATCCCTACTATGCCGTAACGGAGCACGTCGGGTTTTCACCAATCGGGCAGACATTGCTTGCACCACCCGCGGAGCGCCGTGAAGTGTTCGGCAAGTCGCATGAAGGGTGAACTGCATATTTCCAAGAACCGCTCGTAAGACGGACTTCGGCACCTTGTGCCTATTTTCTTGCGTATGGATGGCAGCGCCAATGAGTTATACTTTGTTTTCTGGTGTGGCCACTCAGGAAGGGGGGGCAAAAATGGGCAATATGTTATATCCTCAAAAGAAATTGGGGACGAAAAAATCAGGTTTACACAGCCAACATATCTTTACAGTACCTGGTACATAAACACGTGCACGTTGAAGCGCACAAGGCAAAAACAAGTACAAGTACCCGGGTCCGTTTTCTATCAAAAACAGTTATACTCTAAAATCAAGTAAAACAATAACCTACAAGCCATCAGGCATTGGCCAAAATACCATCGTACCCGTTTCCGAGGGATAATTACCCACACACAAGTACACTCGCCGGCGGCTAATATGATACTTCAACGTGTCGTCCAGGTTCGGTGGGATCAGGGCGCCAACCTGTTACAGTTTTGTATCTCCTTCCCCACCGTTGTCCATACTGTGCAATAAACACAATTAACTGGTGAGGAAAGAACGGAGACAGACAGGAAGAAAGAAACGGAACAACCACTCAACCCACCAACCGACCAACCAACCAACCAACCAACCAACCAGCAAATCAACCAACGCACGGACTTGCCTGCATTACGCTATCTGCCTCGGCCTTGCTGGTGGCCGCCCCTTTCTGGCATATACAGCAGTAGTACGTCACGTGTACTACTGTACCCGGTATATATACCTTGGTTCTAAATCTCCCCGTTTTTCGTACTTGGTTCCTAAAGAAACAACACGATGGGTCGAGACAAGACGACGCACGCTACTAATAATCTGCTAATAATACATTAAAAACGGCAGAATGCGCACCCATTTTCTTTCCGAGGATGCTCATACGAGCCGCTCCAAACCTCCCCCAAAACGAACTCCAACCCAATCAAGAAACCCCGTGGCCGAGGAACAACCAACCACAAAAAAAAAGCGAAACTAAGTACTGAAATTCCGACGATATTGGGTTAAGGTGGTTTAACGCCTTCGCTACTGGAAACCCTCTTTGACGAAAAAAATACTTGAAGTTAGTATAGGGAGGGATTTTCGGGCTTTTAAGGGGCTAAGAATCCCCGTCGTTCATCAGAAACGATTTGGGATTTGAGCCAAAAAGTGGCATACCGATATTGCAGTTCACCGTCAAGACACCGACCAGGCGACACGGGCTGCTACGATTGAGGTAGCACTTTTTCGGCTGAATCGTTCATGAACGGCTGGTCTCCTTAACGCCTTCGACAACTGGAAACCCGTTTTCGGGGCTCTAAAAATAGCGTCGGAATTTCAGTACAAGTATTATATAAAAAATATTGCAATGACGTCAGCCGTGAGTTCGACGAATTTCAGGTCAACACTCATCTTTGCAAGCTGCGTTGTTGGTACTTGTAATGTACTATATGGGTGAGTTTTTATTGGTAAGGGTCCTATTTTTTGTCCACTATAATGGTAAGTGTTGGTATTTATACTTTAGGTGGGGAATTTTGAGCTAGATCAAACATCACATCTATTTTATACATTTATTACTGTAGTTTCCACTATACTGCTCTATCATATGTATGGTAGGTGGTTTATTTTGTTTTTTCTCCCCCCGGGCTTTAATATTGGGAAGAGTACGAATACAGAATATTATTAGTTATCTTATATGTTACTCTCAATACAGCGTTCGAGAATTAAAGTCAGCTACTCGCCCCCCCAAAAAATAAAAAAAAAAACTCTGTGGGACACGAACCCACGGTTCCAAATTGATACGCTGTCACTCTAACATTTCATAACAAAAAATATATATTTTCAGGACGTCAGGTATTTGCTTTGTGAAATTTTTGCTTTCGTCGTATACCCATGCCATGAGATTGCTCCTTCTCATTTTTCCCTCCAAAGCCACATCACTTTTTTGCGGTGAGGTATCCTATTAACAGTATAGAGCTCCTCAACAGGTTATGAGCCTCGGAAAACAAAAACGGTGTTTGCGCCTAAGCCGCACCATGGTTTTCCGACCAACCAACCAACCAACCAACCAAACGCACGAACGAACCTGCATGATCTTGTCCGTCAACCAACCAATCAACCAACCAACCAACCAACCAATTAACGCACGAACGAACCTGCATGATCTTGTCCGCCTCGGCCTTGTTCGTGGCCGCCTCTCTCAACCTCTTCGAAGCGTTGATTTCGTTCATGGCCTCCTTTACCCGCCTGTCGGGGTCCATGTCCGTGACCAAAGCCTGCAGAATCTGGTAGCCGTACTCCTTCATCACCTCCTCCAGCTGCTGTTTCACCGCCACAGCGATGTCCTGCGAAAAAAGATTCGGGCGCGCAACATATCGATGAATCGAAATCGAAAAAAAAAAAATACGTCCGACGATCAACCCATCTCTTCCAACACACCATGTTTTCTTCCGAAAATTTATGGAGTCTTCATGCAGCACCTTCGCAGGCGCGTTTGATCCAGGAAATAGCATTCATCTGATCCGCTTCTGTTGCAAAAGCGCCAGTCATTTGCGCGAGGCATCATCTACTTCCAACATCGTTTGCTCCTTCGTCAGGAGTGCAACTCAAAAACTCGTCTATACATTCCAGGTTCCTCTAAACCCTGTTCGGACGCGATTTATCCTTACAATTTAGAATATAGACTAGACGTGTACTTCGGCGCTTCGTACATTCTGGGCGAATTTCGGACTAAATCGTGGAATCGATCGGTGTCCGAATCCTGGGCCCATCTGATTGAATAACCACTCTTACCGTCCGCAGTGCAGTACTCCTATTGGTGGCTCAACAACGGGTGGCGCCGTGCGTGGCATTCCACAAAATCCCGCCGCCTCCTGGTCGAAACGAAACAAAACGCCCGCCCCAATCCCAACAACCTATTACTACAACCAACACTGTGTACTCAGTACTGAAGCTATTACAACAATGCAACATACAGGATTGCCAGTCATGCAGGGATTTATTGTGAAAACAGTAAACGAGCTGCCGGCGTATGATATGATAGATACACACATACCTCCTTCGAATCGAAGGCCTGGTCGAGGTCGAGCTTGGGCAAGGTGCCTGGTGACAAAAGGTGGCGCACGGACGGTGACACGTCAAAGGCAATCAAAGGGCGATGAGGTTGCCGTTTTGACGTCGGATGCACGCCAACAGAGCAACCAACGAAAAAAGATCGACCTCTCGCTTTTTGAGTGCCTGGTTATGGGTTTGTTTTTATTATCGGCTATTCGGTTGGTCGTTCGGTGCACACCGTACGACCAACCGAATAGAAAAAATATGAAAAAAAGAGCAATCGAACAAACCGACCGGACAACCTTTACCACACAACCAGCCAAACAAGTAAAAAATAGCAATCACGATCTAGGTCATCTAGATCATCTACAGTAGTAGATCGTATGCTTCGAAGTAGGCCGTCGTCATGACATGTTTTGCAGGATCTGAATGTGTATGTAGAGTACACATTCAACCCAGGAAACATGTGATACATCTCACGGCTCGTACGGTTCACACCCGGTAACATGGTAACATGAGCTATAGACCATACAGATCTTCCCTGAAAGATTTGTATCATAAATGAACAAAACCTAAAAAAAAAAATAACCTAACCGAACAGCTCCCTGCTTTAGCTACGATCAAGGCTCACTTCGTACGACGTCGTATACGTAAGAGCGGATCTGCGCCTGCGGGTCCGTAAGCCTGTAGTATGCCTCGTAGATCTGAAGCACCAGTAACACCAGCAGCAGGTACAGCAGCAGCAGTCACAGCGAACGCCAAGACATGAGAGGAGGAGGAGCAGGAGGAGCAAGATGAGAAGGAGACCGAGGAGGAGGAGATGGAGGAGGAGAAAGAGGGGGAGGAGGAGGAGGAGGAGGAGGAGGAGGAGGAGGAGGAGGAGGAGGAGGAGGAGGATAAGGAGGAGGAGGAAGAGGAGTAGGAGGAGGACGACGACGGCGACGAGGACACAATAAAACCTTCAGTTAGCTGACTTCTTTTCACTCTGCCGGTTGACGAGATATTAGAGCCTACGCATTCAATACACATACACTGCCACGTCAAGCCGGAAGCGGGAAAAGCAAGCAAGCAAGCAACACCAATCGGCATCAAACAACATCAAGCGGCGCAGCAAGCAGCAAAAATCGACAGCAGCCAACAACAAACGACAGCAACCGACTACAGTAGTATAGGATACAGTAGGGATCCCTCAGTGAGGCAGTGGTGTGGCATAAGAGAGCAACGTGACCGCCTTATCGGGGGAACCCGCCTTCTTCATTCCAGGCTACGAGTGCTATTCTCCAGTAGCGACAAGCGATTTTTACCGCCTAGTATCGGGATACCGCATTATTCAGACCGCACTATAGAGGAACCCATACTACTACTGTATCAATCAAAATCAACATAATTTGTTGACACGACGGCCACCAGTAGAAACCAACAGCAAATAAACCACGACAAAATTCGACGCATCAGTCGACATAATTCAACATCAATTCAACGTCAATCGACAACAACAAAAAACGTGTTGTGAAGAAAGCCATCGACAGGAAAACTACAGCCAATGGCACCAATCAGCAGCAACCAACAGCAACCTACACTATGGCATGTACCGACACACAAGCAAATCCACACAATAGCATGTACTGACAAGCAAATCCACACAATAGCATGAACCGACACACAAGCAATTCACACTATAGCATGCACCGACACACAACCAAATCCATACCATAGCGACGTGTAATCACCAACAACCGACACCGTCGAATCAACAGCACTTCCATCGAGAGCGCTTTTGCGCGTTGGTTGGGCACTCACGTTTCCCCTGATGGGCTGGTACTGGACCGACACTACCGCCGTCACGAACACGTTGTCCTTCGTCTGCGGTGGGGGTGGAGGTGGGTACTGGGGTTGGTTGGTGTTGAAGTTGGGGGTGTGGGTGGGGTATGAGTTTAACACGTCGTTCTTGGTCTAAGCGGCCGCACGGGCTACAGTAGGGTTGGGGTTGGGGTTGGGATTGGGGTGAAGGCAGGGCTAAGGGCGGGGCCAGGATGGGGTTGGGGTTGAGGTGGGGGTGGGTTCTGGGTGTGGGGTGGGGGTTGGGGGTTGGGGTTGGGGTGACGGCTGGTGTTGGTTTTACGTTTGAGGTTGGAGTGGCGGAGTTGGGGTTGGGCTGGGCGTTTGGGGTGCGGGTGGGGGCGGGGACAGGGGTGGGTATGAGGGTGGGTATGGGGGTGGGTATGGGGTTGGGTGTGGGGTTGGGGTTAGGGACAGCGATGGGGGCATCTACGTGTCTGTCTGCCTGCCTGCCTGCCTGTCAGCCGGCGTATACGTTTATATATATATAACAAACTCGCACCGTGGAACAAAAACGACGCCGCGGCTATCTCCCAATCCATGACAAGGTGTCAGTAGTAGTAGTAGAAGGAGCAACAGTAACACTAGTTTCTGGTGACGCCACCCTGACTAGCAACCTCACCTTAGTCTCCATCCTTACATCCAGCTGCTGGACGCGGGTCGACAATCTGGCGACGATCTGCACCACACAGCACGCACCGGCACAACGGCGAAAAAGGCAAGAGTTGGGCGTCGAAGGCTCAGTCTTTAGACATTGAGGGTATCCACTACGCTATGAACAGTGATTTTTATGGCACAACTCGTGAAGTTCTGCAATGCAAACTGTACCTATTAATAACTCTGATTCCACCGTGCCCGATAGAGTCGTTCCAGAGGGGATCACACCTCGAAACCATCCAAGACCATCCGGACAGAGTAAAAACCCAAGTACCTATTTGATGCATTATTATTCCTCCGGCGAATGGGGAAACACAAGGCTTAAAAAAAGCTTACCACGCCTCCACGTATTTTTACACATGCGTCAATCTAACTCAATTACATTCGCTATCCAGCGCTTACGTAGATGGGTATCCTTCAGTTCCCGTGGCAATACCAGCGCGAGCTGTCCCTCCCGAAGAGATACCCATTAATATGGTATTATTGTGTTTTTCAACCATTTCACCCCAGTGGCGTCGCTATGGCATCATCAGGGGGAAATGCGACCGGTATGTCCTATGGGTAGCGCTTACGTAGATGGGGTATCCTTGAGTTCCCGTGGCAATACCAGCGCGAGCTGTCCCTACCGAAGAGATACCCATTATTATTGTATTATTGTGTTTTTCAACCATTTCACCCCAGTGGCGTCGCTATGACATCATCAGGGGGCAGTGCGACCGGTATGTCGTATGGGGTAGGATTAGGGTTAGTTCTATGGTTGTGAAAACACACAATAATGGAAGACACCCCCTGACCGTCGGTCACCGCTACTACTCCAGCAGCGGAGTGATATCAATTACATCAAGGATTTCGGTTCATTGGCGCAGGTTACGAAAGTCTCTCCCCCCCCCCCCCCACCCGGCCCTCCCAAACCCGAGGAAAATCCTGGGGTTCTCTATCAACGGCACGGCTGGCTAGTACAGAGCGCCTCCGCCCTAGGAAAAATCCCGGCGCATTTTAATGATGACATGGCTAACATCAGAGAGAGCGATAGCTTCAAGCTCAGATAATCTCCGGTGGCAGTGACAGCCGAGCCAACTAGCAACAAAAAACAGTATTTGGCGGAATATGCGAGGAAAATTCCCAGCGTTCATGCCCCGGATGTTCATGCGGCAAGCTAAGTGCTGGTGACCTCCAGCAGTGTTTCCGACACGACTTGGTCCACACTCAACACATTGGTTGAAATATACTTGACTTTATCCTACACCTAACCCTAATCCTAATGCCACGTCAACCCTACCCCACCACCACCACCACCACCACCCCCACCCCCAGCTCCACCCCGTGCCGACCGGGAGAGGCCTCGGGACAACACGTGCGGAGAGTCGTTTTAGGGTTTTCACTGCATATGAGGGTGTCTTAGATTATTGTGTTTTCACAATGGATGGAACTAACCCTAACTCTAGCCCTAGCCCTTACCCATACGAAATATACCGAATGACTGCCCCCTGATGACGTCAATGTGGTAAACCGGTTGAAAAAACACAATAATGTGTATCTCTGGCATACGACTTGGTCCAGCTTCCGCAAAATGGTTGAACCATGCTTGCTCCTCGCCTGACTTACTGTTAGGACAATGTCGTGCACACATTTATTTATTTATTTTTTGGGGTCTTTTTTCACTTGACAAGCTCGATACTCCATACCGCCTTTCACAAAAAAGAAAAGAAAAGAGGGCAAACCGACAAAATATATGAATATCATGGCCTATTCACATTCGTTTATATAGGCATACCAGAGTCGAGAATTATTACAGCAGCACCCCCGCCCCCCAAGCAATACAGAAGTGCTGCCAGAGAAATAGCGTATCAATTTGGAACCGTGGGTTCGTGTCCCACAGAGTTTTTATTCTTTTTGGGGGGGGAGTAGCTGACTTTAGTTCTCGAATGCTGCATTAAGAGCAACATATAGATAACTAATAATATTCTGTATTCGTACTCTTCCCGATATTAAAGCCCCGGGGGGGGAGAAAAAACAAAAAAAAACGCCTACCATACATATGATAGAGCAGTATAGTGGAAACTACAGTAATAAATTTATAAAATAGATGTGATGTCTTACCTAGCTCAAAATTCCCCACCTAAAGTATAAATACCAACACTTACCATTATAGTGGACAAAAAATAGGACACCTCCAAATAAAAAAATCACCCATATAGTATATTACGAGTACCAACAACGCAGCTTGCAAAGATGAGTATTGACCTGAAATTCGTCGAACTCACGGCCGACGTCCTTGAAAATTAGTTATAAAATATATGACCGCTTTATTGGGATAAGCCGCCTTTTTCATTCCGGAGTATGAGCGCAATTCCCCGGTCGCGCCAAGCGATTTTGACCGCCATTTATAGGCATACCGCCTTATATAGGGATACCGCACTATTGGGGGACCCTCAATGCTGTAATTAGTACAAACACTCACGGTTGCATTCCGAGGGTGCCTCACCAGTTACTCGAGAAAATGGTAGACATACATTTACTTTCAACCTTTGTAGCAGCGCACTCCCGACATGGGAACGAAACACTTGGAGTTAGTATAAGCTAGGATCATTTTAGGAGATGGAAATAGGTTTAACTGCTGTATCTAACCCTATTCCAAACCCTACCCCTGATTCTAACCCTGGCCCAGTCAACCCCGACCCCCCGTCAACCAATGCAGGGGTAGATAGTCCCCTCCGCGACGTACACTCCTGTGGCAGTTGCCTCAACCAGTTTCTCGAAGTCGTGTTGAGCTCTATCATACATCCTGGATGTTGCGTACGTCCTCAGTTGAAGAGCCCAGCTACAATCGCACCTATAACATCATACCTTGTACCAGGTATGTACTTTATGCACAGCTGCTGCTCCCGCCGCCGCCGCCGCTGCCGCTGCTGCTGCTACTACTGGTTGCCGGTACTGCTTGCTTCTGCAGCTACTGATTGGTCTTCCCTTTCCCCCTGCCCCCCCCCCAAGCAATGTCTGCCTGGGTGGTGAAAACCCGACGTGCTCCGTCCGGGCATGGTGGGGATGCAAGGGGCTATGGCCATACGACTACGGCCATGCACAAACTGAGCACACACACCCATCTCCTCTCGGGGTATCGTTTCTTTTTTTCTTTTCTTATTTTTTTTGGTGCGGGGTGGAGAACTTTTACTCCGTCCGCACACGGGCAGTGATCGTATCACGCAGTGTGTATGATCGTGAGGCACTCACGAGGCAGTTACATAGTACTCCCACTGCTGTTTCTGGAAGTAGCCATACCGGAAACTAAATTTACTCATGGAAGCTGAAGTCCAAAAGCAAGTCCGCCTCACGGGCGGTTCTTAATAGAAATGCAGCTCATCCTTCATGCGGCTCCCTGAACACCTCATACCTCACGGCGCTTGGTGCAAGCAATGCCTGCCTGGTTGGTGAAATCCCGACAAGCTCCGTCCCGACATCGTAGGGGTGCGAGGGTCATACCACTATGGTCATACGACTACGGCCATGTCTGAATATCAAGTACACCCCCCCCTCATCTCTCCCATCTCAAGATTCTTTCCTCCTCTCTTCTTCTATCCACCTCCTGCAACACGCGCATACCGCGAATCGAGTCCTTCCCTCTCCGTCCATCAGAGATTACAACCTCGTGCAACTTCCCTTCTCTTCCCTTCTCTTCCCTTCGCTTCCCCCCCCCCCCTTCCTGCCATGCCCTGCATTCTCCTTCCCTCCGCTTAATTTTCCCCATATATCGACTCATCCATCCTAGTATATTTCGTACCTTGTCAAGAGGCCAGCATATCCAGTTGAAACCCGGCTGCGCGAGCGTTGTGTACCTTCCAAGTCTTTCCACCACACCAATCTCAGAGTTAGGGACGCACTGGCAGCAAAAGGCCATGATTCTTCAGTCGGCGCTGAGAGAAAAAGAACAGGTAAACCTGGCGCGGAACGGCAAAGCAAAAGTAAAACGAAGAGTGAATTTGTGCGGATGTTAACGAAGAGAGTCGTCGTACAGGAGGCGTTATGGGGTAGGGGACATGTATATATATGGGATATACGTACTGCGAGGGAGTGTGTGGGTGCATGTGTGCTACTCACACTGAACTGTTATTTCCAGGGCTTGTCATGGGCCGGCGCTGGTGGGGCGGCCCATCATTCTTTCATGTAGTGGGCCGCGGCGGCCCATCAAATCTTCAGAGGTCCCGCCGCGGCCCGGCCCGGCCCGGCAATTTTTCAGAGGATGGGTTGCGGCCCGGCCCGGCCCATCGAATTTCAAACTATATCGGCCCGGCCCGGCCCGGCCCATCAATTCTTCAAATTTGTCGGCCCGGCCCGGCCCGGCCCATGACATTCGCAGCGAGGCCCATGCGACACGGGCTCCACATGGGCCGGCCCGTGGATTTGAAGAGCCGGCCCATGGGTCGGCCCACGGGCTGGACCATGTGTTACCCCGTACTAAAAAGTGCGAATAGTATACGCTGACTCAACTCTCACTTTCGTCAGTCTTATTTACCTGTACACTTTCTCACTCTTCTTATCTTATTTCTGATTTTCAGCTGCCAGTCAATTTTTTTTGGCTTACAACAATTCGCAGTCTCGCTTCTCTACCCAGAGATACACATTACTGTGTGATTTTTCAACCATTTCACCCCCGTGACGTCATTTAGGGCCAGTCATCGGTATACCTCGTAGGGTTAGGGTTAGGGTTAGGGTTAGTTCCATCCATGGTGAAAAACACAATAATGTAGGACATCCCCCTCTCCCCTCTAACCCACAGCCTCGTTTCTGAGGTTCCTGTTATCAACCAACATCAGCTCTCAGACTCACTAACGAAGTGTCAATATCACAGATCAGTCTCACGTACGCGCATGATTTGTTCAAGTTCATCAGACTCAACGGAGTGCACTTCTGCATTTCATTGGGGAGGGAAGGGGGAGTGATCGCGGGGGGGGGGGGGGGGGTCCGATTTAGGGGGGTAGAGCGCCGCAGAAAATCGATCAGACAAAACGCCAAACCTCCCCTGTGGCTGAAAATACTTTTTTTTTGCAATTCGTGTCTGGTATTATATTAGAGGCGCCTGTACTGGATTTGTCCCACAAATCGTACCAGATAAAGTACCAAGTATATTTCACTTTATCGAGGTTTTGAAGCTGTTTTTTTTGTGTTTTTGTGTTTTTTATTGTCAAATCGCGAGAGGGCGTCGACCCACCCTAACCCTAACCCTAACTCTAAACCCAACCGTAACCCTAACCCCAACCGTAACCGTAACCCTAACCCCAAACGTAACCCTACTCCTAACCCTAACCCCAACCGTAACCGTAACCCCAACCCTGACCCCAACCCTAACACTAACCCCAACCCCAACCGTAACCCTAACCCTAACCCCAACCCCAGGCTTGGGCTCCGACCCGAGGGCGGCTTCGCCGCGCGTTTTGGAAAAACCGATAAAAAATGTGCGGACCACCTCAAACATGACAAATATATTCGGTACTTTGTCTGGTATGATTTGCGGAGTGAGAACATCGCGAAGGCTACTACTGTTATATTAGAACCTTGCAATTAAGGTTTCCCTTCGGGTTGGGGTTAACTTGGTATCCCGTGGGCATCGGAAGTCGAAAAGGGGGAACACAGACGCTCCAATGATATGTATGAGGGCCGTTTCTCGTAAACCACAAAAGCGTCAGGACTCGTGACGAAAAAAAAAACACAAAAAAAATACGAACTGGTTTTGCTAATGCTGTATAAAGGGGTAAGCGTGGCTATCAGTAGTATATGGTACGTGAGTCTCAAGCCTTGTACCAGGTGCATTGATGTGTGCTACATACAATTTGCCAAGTACGTACAAGGGTTTCCTTCGGGAGTTGTTGGCTTGGAATACCGGGGGTGTCTTAAGATGAAGAAGGGGGACAAAACCCCTACAAAAACTGAAGAAAAAACAACCAGCCAACGCCCTTGTAACCGGCCAAGTAACACCGACCAACCCAAACGACTGTATAGTTTAGCGTTTAGTCTATACCTCGTACAGCCTTTTGGTGCTTTGTTTGCTGGGGTCTGTGCCGTTCTTTTCGTTTTGGCTTCCAGGCGATGCCGAGGGTGACCTACGCAGCAGTAGCAGTATCATACGGTACCGACGCTTTCGCAAGAACAGGGCGGCACAAGAAACTCAGCGCAATATTTCCGGAAAAAAAAAAAAATCCAGGAACGTTACCATACTTGCAAAGTCAGTGTACACCCCACCACCTTTCCCCGATAACAAACTTAACACTGGCCAGTATCCCGGTTTCTTATTGCGGAGTGAAGACCCGGAAATAACAAATTCAGGAATGGTCATGCTACCTGGTAGTCGCGAAGTTAATACGGAAAATATTTGTTCATAAATAAGGAATCTATCCTACGGCAGAGCATGCCGGTTTCTTTTTCGAGTAGAGGGCGGATACTAAACGCTGACTCCCGATCTATTTTTTCATATTTTTCTGGCGGAGGCATTAGTTGCGCAACATATATGCGTATACTACTTTTGGTTTTAGTTGTGTTTTTTGCCGTAGGGTATTCCTCCACGCCAGAGTGACTAGAGCCTGTCCTGTGACCACGGACTTGACAACGCCAGTTAATGTGAGAACAACAACAACAACAACAACAACAACACCGCAAGTATTGCGTAACAACGGGAGAAAAATATAAATAAGAACGCGAAGGAAACCGGTGCAAAAGTACACTCGGACACTACTAATATCAATGCCAGCGAACACGCTCGTGCTTGGAAAAAAAAAAGAAAAGTATCCCGGCTTTTAATTACGAGCTTGGTTTTATTAGGAGGTCGTAGAGGGCCGATAACCCATAGCGCGGCGGAAGAGCGGGGGAAAGAGAACAAATAACCGATACAGCAGTTCGAGCAGGAATTATCGTTACCAGTATAAACTGTCAACGCTCCTGCACGAAACCGGAATACTACTCGTAGCGCAGGGTTGGTTTCGTATTAAAAAGCCGACGCTGCGTTCCACGCCGTTCCATGCGACGAAAGTTCCAATTGGAAACTTCAACTTTTAGAAGTTTATTGATCAAGGCTTGATGACATTGACGAAATGGCCCGCTTGATAAAACAGAACCAAAAAAAAAATCGAGAACCGTTTCAAGCCAATAGCGACGGTACGAAAACATATTAACCCTTTTAGAGCCCCGAAAATTCTCCCTACGCTAACCATACTAACGCCAAGTTGATTGTCCCCAAAAAAGGGTTTCCAGCTATTAAGGCGTCAAGCAAAGTACTAAAAAAAACTTTGGAAACGTTTTGAACTATCGCCCCGCCACTAGCATCGGGTCTTCTTCGCGAATGTCTTTTAGTTCCCGGGAATTACTAGAGCTGTGAGTCGGCAGGAGTTCACGGCTAACCACTAATCGGTAGGTACCGGTAGCCAACTAAGTGGCTTAGGTCGGGCAGTCGGCTGGCGAAAACAGCTGATGGTCAGCCGACTTGCCGACTTAAGTCAGCCAAATGCACGCGAGTGAAGCGAGCCAAATCAGCCTCACCCGGCCGAGGGGGCCCGCCCATAACAGAAAAAAACGCACTCCGCATTAAACAATCCTTCCTTCAAGTACGGAAACCCAATATCTCGGAAAGTCTACATCTCCGGGAAACGATTGGCTATCAGTCCGACCACAGCATAGCTGTAGTAACTATTAGTAGTTGTTGGTAACTAAAGTCGTGCCGAATCACAGCTCTAGGAATTGCACAAGGCTGGCTTTCATGTGCTGCGTGGGGGCTGTGGCTCTTCCTTGTTGGACGCTGTGGCGGGCGGCGCATCGGCGCAGACGCGGTACCATACCGCGCACAACGCCCGGCGGCATCACCCGGCAACACACGCAGCGCAGCAGTCGAACTACGCAGCGCGCGCGAAACCTGCCAAAAACCAAAGAAAAACGTCCAGAAATCCAGCAGAAGCCCAGTAATACTGGTGGCCCAAACTAGATTTCGTATTTCAGAAAGTGTGTTCCAAACTGTATCTAGCATACATTATACACTCGCTCCCGAATTTCTTATTATCCTGAAAGTATACGTCATCATCAGGCTGAGTTTCCTATCGGTCTTATACTTTTCCTTGACAGTTCTGGCTCAGCACAGGGCCAGTACGAGAAGGGTTCGTGCCGAAGAGAGAGTTCCCGCAAAAAAAAAGGTCCAGAAGTCCTGTCAAAACTAGATATTCGGGTATTCATGCATGTATAGCCGGTCGCCCCGGTGGCGTATCAGGTTATCCTTGAGCCTGGTATAGGTCAGTCTCGTGAGTTCGAATCCCCCCGAGTGCATACCCGTATAAATTCGTGGGGACTTTTTCTTGTGCACAATTTGACTAGCGGAAAGCGAGAGAGAGCGTGAGTTAGCAACACTCGATGAAAAACCGACGAGCAGTGGGATTGCTGAACCCTATGCGCGATAAAAATTGAAGGCAAGAACCGGGGGGGGGAACGGGACGACGCCTGTGACCACGGCTTGTCCAGAAGCTGGAAGAAAGTAGATGTGTGTGAAAAAAAATATGTATATGTATAACTGTGATTTTTCTTTTTCCTTCGGGCGCATATCTTCGTGTTCGCACCTTTGTCCCAAACGTCGGGTGGGGTGGGCACAATTCGACCGTCGGGCTCACGTTGCTGGAGGTTTGGGCGCGATCCGTGCAGTGTGTCGCGCGTGGCAAGCCTTTTAAACTTTTTTGGCCTTAGGCACACTTAACGCAAATCCCCGGGTTTCCGCAACATCCCCGCGGGGATTGGGTTTCTGCATCCCATATCCCCGCGTACGCACGTAAAATTTGGATGCAAACCCGGCTTTTCTGCTCTCGTAGAGGGTACACGTTTCTTTCCCTCTTTTTGCACAGAGCACCACGCTACGATCCTGCCGCCCAGCAGCAGTCCAGCCTCCTGGCAGCAGCAGCCTGCAACTGTATGCGCGTGTGGCTGCTGTTGTAGTAGCTGATTCTTTGATCGGAGCGTGGCATTTGTTACCCCATCATACCCCATCTTCCTGGTGTGCTGCCGCTTCGGACGCATCTCAATTGCATGTCCATAGATCGAGCCAATTTCGTCGGTAATATAGCAACCTTTTTGATAATAAGTGATATACTAACCCATCCTTACATTGACGTCCAAAGAGCAAGTATTTTTCCGTACTACATACCAAAGGGGTGTTGTTTTGTGTCGGAGATTTTGCTCACGCCACAGATGACAGGTACCAAACATGAGGACGGCACAACGCTACTTGTACAACCCTACCGCACAGCAGCAGTAGTGGGATACATGCGTAGCGAGTCCTCGCTATGCTGAGGCGAGTTGCTTTCGTCTCCGCGAGGGGACGATTTTGAATCGGACGACGATCAAAACAATCCAGCGTAATTTTGCTTGACTATAAAAAGCAAACATCAGTGGATATAGGCGCTGATGGCACCACGCTACGATCCTGCCGCCCAGCAGCGGTCCAGCCTCCTAGCATCAGCAGCCTGCAACTCTATGCGCGTGTGGCTGCTGTTGTAGAAGCTGATTCTTTGATCAGAGCGTGCCATTGGTCACCCCACCATACCCCTGTGCTGCCACTTCGTGCGCATTTCCATTGCATGTCCATATATCGCGCCAATTTGGACGGTAATATAGTAAAATTTTTGATTGTAATTTATCTACCAACCCATCCTTACATTTACGTCCAAATAGACACAGTGTTTTTACGTCCGTAACAGAGGGGTAATCATGTTATGGGTCGGAGATTTCGCTCACACCACAGATGACAGGGACCAGACAACATGAGGACAGCACAACGCTACGCGTACAACCTTGCCGCACAGCAGCAGTGATAGGATACATCATGTATGTGCGCGTGGCGAGTCCTCGCTTTGCTGAGGCGAGTTGCTTTCGTCTCCACGAGGGGACGATTTGAATCGGACGACGATCAAAACAATCCAGCGTAATTTTTTCTTGAATTTAAAAAGCAAACAGCAGTGGATATAGGCGCTGATGCTCCATGAGAAAGGGCTTCTCTGTCTCGGCGACAATAATAGAAGCCCTACAGTTCCTCATTCCGCGCACTCTCTGCGACGAACCGGCGGTGAAGGGGGATGATTGCCCATCCTGGCGTGTATCACTCGTCGTTAAGTTCAATATCTGGCTCAACAAGACACGAAGAGTACCTATTCTGAAATTAATGATTGCTGATTTCCATACGAAACAACAGGAAACAAAGAAAAAACATCAAAACCACGATAGAAAGCCGGCGCACGGAACAACTGGCTGCTGATTTGTTATTTTGCCGGTTGAAAATCCACTTACTCGTCCTTTTATTTTCACCACGCATATTTTACTGCATAAGAGTCGCCCGTATAAAAAGTCCCCATCGTACGAGTACTGGCGCTTGACACGTACGTACTGATGGGATTACCACTTATTTTCGGTTCTCCACCACGACGGCGAGAGAGCGAACTGTACCCGGGAGGGCGCCTCCCCACACTCCGCTTCTCGAGCTGTGGACAAGAGCATAGTTTTTACTACCACCAGGCACATCTTATTTGCCCACGGACAGTCAGATGTTGGATGCTTGGGCTTCGTTCCTGCGCCACTCCTTAAGCACTTCCCGGAGGGGAACCTTGTACATGTATATATAAATATAAAACTATATACCTAGACCTCGCCCCCCTCGGACGTCTCGCTCGGCATATCCTCCCCCCTCTCAGCCCTTCTCAGCCCGTAATTGCCGAAAAGAAAATTAGTTGCTGGGGAAAAGAACCGTCCCGAAGTTCCTTGCCTTCCTGGCTTTCCCTAGTCTCATTCTTACTTACTTTTTAGCTCTCATTCTCTGATCTTTACTGCTTGCTCTCTGATATTTTTATTTTGCTTTTTCAGCAACTTCTTTTTTGTACTTTTATTTGAAGTTGGCCAATTGCTGGCTGTTGAGAGGGAATTGCCGTTGACGGCTGCAAACAATTTGAATTTGAAATTTGCCGGATCGGCAATAACAATTTGAAGTTGAATTTGCGAAGCGGACCAAGGCTAGTGCGGGAGGAGGCTCCGCCAACAGTGGGGGTGGTGGAGGTTCAGGATCAGGCTTGTGGAAGCTGGTCGGGCAAGAACGGGACTCAGCTTCTTCTGGCAATCCTGATTGGCCGTGCCCGAGCAAGGGTTGTGACGGCTTCCTCATCGCACGAAATAGGAAAAACAGGAGTTCCCAGTACGCTGTCTGCGACACCTGCAGGAGTGACGAGCCTTCCACGTGCCAAGCTCTTCACAACCTTAACAACAAGCACTGGGGAAGCGGCGACAACCCTCGTGTGTGTGACTGGTGTGACGCGGACACCTGTGATTCACCTTCGATCGGCGTCCCTAAGGAAGGAGCTGAGAGCTTGACGAAACGTGAGTTTCATTTCTGTTGTTGTGCTGTGATTTCTTTTTCATGCGGGGAGTGATAATCTCGCAGACACAGGCGGAATCTAAACCTCGCCCACGGGTACATATAAGAACCATCCCCGGGTTTTCACCGTCGTATTACGGTTCGCTGTGTTTGAAAACTTGGTGCTGGCTGCTGCTGCTGGCTGCTGCTGGCTGCTGCTGTGCCGGTAGCTTAAAACTAGCACCAAACTACCTGGTACCGTTTAGTATATATCATGTGCTTGCTCATCTAAAGTTTTTCAGATGTCACGGTTGATTGTCAGCCAGCCGTGGTTCCCTCAATGACGGAAATTGTGGGCTGAAGTTGTACTGTAAATGGGTGCCGAAAGCTAGCTGTAAGGCAGCTATTTGGCACGTGTTCCTCTTTTCCTCCACACGTCCATTACGCACTGCTGTTGTCTACTGCTGTTGTGGGTGGGTTGTGTAATATTCAAGTTATAGACTACACTGCTGTGGGTGCGCTTGCACATTGTCCTGTTATAGTTCCTGGATACAACAGGCACGTCAGACTGACTCTATTCTTGGGCACCTACGGAGAGCAAGCGTGGGATATTCTTCCCTCTGCGGGTGCGTGATGTGTGTAGGCTGCACTACTGCTGTGTACTGTACACGTACTGCACATGTATGTATGCATATGTACTGCCTGCTGCATGCATGCAGCGGTCGCGGTGTCCACAGCACGTGCAAATAAATCGTCCTCGATTTCGACGATTTCTCAATCGTAGGGGCTGAAGTCCGGCCTTCAGTGTGTGGGGTATGTAGTCTAGGTGTGATATTGCTGCATGTAGTGGGTAGTGGTGGTCGTGGGGCTGTAGGAGCAACGCCAGCACCTACGTGTGTGGGGCTGCACTACGTACTACTGCTGCTGTGGCGGCCTAAACAGCACCTGCAAATCGTCCTCGATTTCGCCAATTTCTAGCTTTCAGGGGCTGAAAGTCGAGCCTTGAGTGTACAGGGGTGTCCAGGTGTCATATTGCTGCCTATCTCGGTGGCCATGGTGCTGTAGGGGTGGTGCCAGCACCCTCGTTGATGCCCGCGAATTCGCACACTGCGAACCGTAATATGACGGTGGAAATCCGGGGATGGTTATTTTATGTCCCCGTGGGCGAGGTTTAGATTCCGCCTATGTCTGCGAGATTATCACTCCCCGTACAGCCAAACACACTTCATGTATGTACGACTACGAATACGGGGCAGTCCCGTCATCGGGGTAAGCGGGGGTTGAACAAGTGGTCCATGCAGTGACGCTTTGTGCTGTGATATAAACACACGTTTTGGATGTACGACTACGACTACGTGGTATCTATACATGTAAGACGCAATGAAATCGGGCAAGTCTCATCACGGGGGTCAGCCAGGGTTGTAAAAATGGTCCATGCAGTGATAAATAACACAGCAGCATGATACCTCAGCACCAGTCGCAGGTTAACTTCAGCTTCTGTTTTTTTTGGCACTGCGCTCCTTTACATCTTAAGTTGTAGTTTTCCTGTCTCTATCCTTGACAAGCGCGTGCCTGGTGTTTATGCACTGCGATAATTTATTATTGATGATCGACTTAGAGAGAGCTATTAATAAGTGTACAGGACCTAGGTGCTACCTGAGAGGTGGAAGGATATGCCAAGCAAGTCCTCCGACGTGCCCATCATGGACTGGGCGAATGGATGATAATAACAAACTCATAACCATAATCGTCTCTATCCTGTACCGTTGTACTATATATGGACCTATTGGCATTTTCAAGTCGCCAGTTGCGCCATTTGTGCTTCTTTTCCGCCTTTCTACTAAATGTCCATTCCTCCTTCCGCAAGCGTAGCGGGCGGCGCCCAGCCGCCCGCGAGCGAAGCCCTTGTACTTACTAACTTCTTTCTGCTGAAGGTGCTCTGTTGGTGCACCCCTGGCATTTCCGGGGGTCCCACTTCGATACCGCCTCCGCGCGTTACTTGCGGAACGGTCCAGCTTTTCCTTGGATTCTTGCTCCGCCACATTATTTTCAGGGTAGTCCTCGGTACCGTTTTTTTTTACGGTACCAGATCGGACGGTATTGCGAAATGACGGTACTTTTCAAACGGTTGACGGTATTTCGATCTCTCACGGTACCACTTTTGGCGGTACACGGTATCGCCGAATTTGACGGTACTTTTTCGGCGGTATCGAAAAGTGACGGTATTTTCTAGACGGTAGACGGTTTTTCGATATTTGACGGTACTTTTTTGGCGGTACTGCAAAACGACGGTACCGGTCCCGGTACTGCCAAATTTGACGGTACTTTTTTGAGGGTACTGAAATATGACGGTTCCGCCACTGAGAAATACTCCGTACATAATTACGAATGACGAAATACTTGACAGTACCTGCCGGGCGGCGATCAAGCATGCCGGCACCACCCCGCTGATGTTCCTGCATACCTATATAGAACGGACGAATAGAGGCTAGACTAATCGTCGAACCGTCAAGCTGACAAACTCACCAGCCTCACGCGAAACAACATTTAGACATTTAGCACCAAAATAAGACAATAAAACAATACTACTACTGTAAACAATAAAACAATAAAACCTAAAACATGAAAACATTCAATGAAAACCATCACCCTACAATCTTTGACGGTTCTGAATATGACGGTTTTTCTAAACGGGAAACGGTACTTCGCTTATTTGACGGTACTTTTATGGCGGTGCTGCAAAATGACGGTACTTTTTAAACGGTTGACGGTTTTTCGATTTTTGACCGTACCGCCTTCGGCGGTACACGGTTTGCCCAAATATGACGGTATTCCGCCGAGTACCGGGACCGACGTACAGCACGGGAAAATTACCTCGGGAATTTTCCCGAGAACTACCCTGATTATTTTGGTTCGGCGGAACGGTCCAGCTTTTCTTTGAATTCTTGCTCCGCCACATTATTTTTGGTTCTGCTCGTTTTGCCAGTTGTTTATAGACTTTTTCAGTTGCTTCCTCTAATAAAGTTGCTTGCTGCCAAAACGATTATTTTGAACCCTTCCGGGATATGTGTTTCTTGACCTTTCAGCTGCTTCCTGCAGGTTTGTTTTTTCTGCCAACACGATTTTGAACTTTCGCGATTTTTTCCTTCTTTTTGCGTAGTAAGTTGAACTTCCTACCATTTTTCGCTAATTTGCCGCCTGTGCATTAGTTGCGGAGCAGTCCAGCTTTAGCTTTTCTTTGATTTCCACCATTTGATTGGTAGTTGAACGTTTCATCAGCTGCGATCTCGGCTTGGCTCATCAGCTCAACGCCGCCCAGCACCCCACCGCAGCGCTATAGCTCAGCAGCGCAGCGCCGTGCAGTTTGGTGCCCTGCGATGCCCTGCCGCGCCCTGCAACTTAGCTCAGCAGCGCACCGCAGCGCTAGCTCAGCAGAGCGCAGCGCCGTGCTTTGCCGTGCTGTCTTCTGCCATGCTGCGTGCTTTGCTGCATGTGCTTTTACTAGTTCGTACATGCCAGTAACATTCGAAGTATCATACCAGGAACTGGTACTGTTAATACTACACCAGGTTTGCACATATTACGTTGTTGGATCACAAACAATGCACCCCCAGCTCAGGTCAGCCCGGCTATATATAGCTCAGCAGCGCAGCGCAGCGCAGTGCGGTGCCGTGCCTTGTGCCCTTTGTTTTGCGGTGCCGTGTCGTGCGGCGCTGTGCGTTCTTTTGAACATACAGCAGTAGCAGTACCAGGAATGATAAAGGTACCAGGTTTATGTACGTGTTGTGTACTCGTCTTTTTGCTCTCTTCAGTTGATTGTCCTCTCTCGGTCCCCATGCCCCCCCCCCCCCCCCCCCCCCCGCAAATACTACACGTACTGCCGTTCAGAACGTGACATCAACAAGCACACAGCACAGCGCAGGGCAATTAGCTCTGCACATGCACCTCTTGGCATTATCAAATCGCTATGCGCACCAAATAATCGCGGGCCTCTTCTTCCTACTCCATTTACATGTTTCAGGTGCATTCTTTCATGTGCGGGCGTAGCTTTTCTTAAAACCACACACGATCGCTGCTCTCATGATGATGATGTGCGTGCCGGTCGTGGGTCTCCGTGTGCCACCCTCCTGCTGTGGTTCTCTGTGGCCACCTCATCGCCTTAGCTCACTCGGCCCGCTCCTTCGCGCTTGCTCTCGTTCACACTCAATTCCAATCGGTTCCCCTTTCCCCCCCGTCCAAAGAAAAACAAAATGCTCCACGCAGTTTGCGGTGCTGATCTGAAGAACAAAATTTCTCGTTCAGGGAGAGTTCAATCCGTCTCTTCCCCGCCCGTCGACGCTCAGTCGCCCTCCTCCTTCGTCATCGAATCCAGCCTCCTGCCGGCGCAGACCCCTCCACGCAAACCGAGACTGCGCCGTAGCGTGGCTCGTGGTGGCGTCTGCCTCCGCGCACGTGCATCCCGATTAAGAATTGCTGCTCCGCCGCTGCAGACGCGCGAATCGTAGGTGACCATGCCTAACGCACCACGTACGACCCAACTCTACCGCCACGCCCAAGCCTCGCGGCCACACGCAGCAGCAAGAAGGTATCATTCACTCCTTGAGGGTGAGTCCGGCCTTACACCCGCCAGAAAGACCCCCCCACACTCGCTACAAGCCTGCTAGGGCATGCCTCGCAGCATGCCTTACCGAGGCCGCAAGGGGGAACGAAGAACGACTAAACAACCTACTCCCAGCTCGCTCCCAGAAGACCTACGAAACAATGTGGTCGCCCGCATCTTGGAGGGCTCTCTCATTGTCCGAGGGCTATGCGGTGGTCCGCAGATCGGAAGAACAATTGATAGGTAAGCTCACAATAATCTGTTGGCATGTTCGGCACGATAATCGGTTCAGTTCATGACTGGCTATCCCTTGCGCTGGAATAGTCACACGAGTAGAGCTCTCAAATGGCTACTGGCATTATGCCAAGAGGTTTTATGTTTTTGTGCAGTTAATTGAAGGCAAGAACCGGGGGGAAGAAGGGACGACACCTGTTGTTGCACTGCTGCTGTGTTGTCTTGTCCGTGCAACAGGCATCTGTTCCTCAAGAGCACGTATTCAAAATGAATAGTAAGGTGTTTCTCTGGCAATTGCAGCCTCTCCTTTCCTTTCCGTTCTTCTTGACATTCTTCGATCACACCTACCTGTCGTTTGTTTTGCTTTGTTTTCTTTTCGTTTGTTGTTTTTTTTCCTCTTTTTTTTTGTTTTGTTCTCCTTTTTTTTTCGCGGTCTGGTTTGTTTTGTTGTGTTCTCGTACCCGGTACACAATTAACTCTTCTTGATGAATTGCGACTGCTTTATTTCACAGCAGTAGTCTGACCACAGAAATTGCATCTCTAGGATGAATCAGGACGGATTCTTGATTCTGGGTGTACTGATGATGTGTGCGTGTTGTATTTACCCTACACCGTTTTTTTTTCCCAACGACAAACTACAATTTTGTCGGTAGGGTTGTCGTTGGGTAGAAAGAACGGTCCAACGTGAAGACAGCACACACACTGCTTGATGCCTGCTGGACTACTGCCTGCTGCTGCCGTTGCCGTTAAACTGCTCAATTGACAAGCAGGCGGACACGAGAAGAGAGTGTATCAACTGTTCGGAGTGCGGTCCCGAAATGTGGAAAAAACAGTAGTAGATGGAATTAGATAAGGAAAGTGTAGTAGGTGGAAACGCGATAAAAGCCAACTGCTCTGCTGCTGTGCTTGATTGACTCTTCGCTTCAACCTCACTACCGCTGTACCTGGTACTTCGTATTCTGGTATTCCTCAGGTCCAGAGTGACTGGAGCCTGTCCTGTGACCACGGACTTGATTACGCGAGAAAAGCAACAGCAACAACAACAACAACAACAACAACAACAACAACAACAACAACAACAACAACAACTAACTGATGAACCTGGCATGAGGGTCCACTACTGTTGGTCGTAGGGGGGACGGTTTGAAAAGTTGGTACCAGCACGCAGGCATTTTTGCAGCTTGCAGCACCAGGGAACATGCGCTCTATCTGAGCAGAGGACCTCTCGCTATGCACGGGTTCTCGCGGAGTTGTTGATGAGGCAACAAGAGAGACGAGCAAACTGTTGGCGAAATCAGTTCAAGAATAATAATATCTTCGACTGCGAGTGAAAACAAGGGCCAACAGATGCGGGGTGAACAGAGAGAGGTCGAACGGAAAGACAGGAAGTCAAGAAAGTCAACAGACGGCATCCCGTCAACGACTTGATAACATCACCACGGCAATTGCATTTGTTGCATTGCTGCTTGGTGGGCACAGCCATGCTGAGTACCCCGTGGTTAGCCCATCAAGCATGTGCGCCCAGCGGCACCACTGCTGCTACAAGGAGCCAGCAGCAGTCGTCCTGCTGTGCTGGCATCGACATACAAAGTTCCAAAGTTCAGTCAGCACCAACATTTTCAGCATGCATACCTGGACCTGGTAGGGTCTGCCTGGTAGCGCAGGGAGAGAAGAGAGAGGGTTGTCGCGACGAGCTAGTAAAGCAGAAGAAACCGAACAGCAGCTGAGTTTGATAGGTTCCCGAGCTAGCCTGTGCTGTGCTTGTCGTCGAGGTAGATTGGTCCAGACGATGGCAGCGAAACCTAAACTCACTTGAGTATCGGTTGTTGGCCGAAAAAAGTTCTGCTGTTCCGCTGCAACTTCTGCACATGCTCGGTAAAAAAATATACCGCAAATTAATACGCAGCCCCGAACCCCGACCCCCGCGTTGGAGGAATGAATCTGGAAACTCTCCGAATCTTACGGAAATTTCTCTGAAAAATATTATGAGTTCTTGTTTTTCGGGTTATTGGCACTCTCCACCACCTTCTGTTTAGCCAGTCACTATTCTTACGTAGCTTCCACCGCCTGTTCTCCCCACTGCACACTGCTGTCTTCGAATCGTGCAAGTCGGCGGTCCTACGCGTACCACTTCTTCTGCTCTACGTATTGTATACCACGGCAGAAAACCCGAATGCTCGCAGTTGGGTGATCGAAACGGTTGGCTCGGGGCTCGTCGCAGAAGAACGCCTTCCAACTTAAAAAGAACTCCTCAATTCTCTCCTTTGTTACAACAAAATCCAGATTGATACTTCGTCCCAATCTTCCACGTAGGTGTTACCTTTCACCCTTTTACCAATAACCCGGGTACTCGCCAGTACTACCCCGCTTGCTAATACTCGTCACGGGTACGAGTAGCACTTCATACTCGCCGAGTATTTGGGGTCCGGGTACCCGGGTACCCGGGTACTCGTCAGATTACGTTCGAAATCCCGGGCATGGCAACTTATCATCCCCTAGATCACGTCCCCTATGTACTATTTAGTACGATATTCTCCACGAAGCCCTTCTCAAAATTATGAGGAAGTGGACAATGGGCATAACAAAGCAGTAGTAGTAGTGTAGTGGTACTAGTCTCCAGAGTGGGGGATGCGCGGTTGGTCGGAGTTGAGAAGCGTGCTCCTTATTGATTCCAGTGTTTTCATTGGCCTCTCATGGCTCGCTGGATAGACTCAAAAAAAAAAAGCTAATTATACCTGGTATGCATTATTTCCCTGCATTAAAAATGCTAAAAGACAGACTGACATGACAGGGCTGCAGAGTAGCGCAGGGTAGAGCAGGGTAAAACAAGGTAGAGCAGGCGGTGAGATTAGGGGCGTCCTGCTTGTCCCATCTTCGTCACCTACATTGCCGCCCATCTAT
The DNA here is from genome assembly GCA_012845835.1 of Undaria pinnatifida. Classification (NCBI taxonomy): domain Eukaryota; class Phaeophyceae; order Laminariales; family Alariaceae; genus Undaria; species Undaria pinnatifida. The sequence goes on along the minus strand of JABAKD010000025.1, from coordinate 4,361,503 downwards.
GATGGCCTTGACGTGAATGTGACATCTAATATCACGTGGTTTCACCACAACCATGACATACATGGTTTCATGTCGAATCTATAAACTATCCTTGTACGGAGGGCACTCCATTGCAACAAACAGCAGTACGACTAAAAATGTTACGTAACGTATGCTACTCGAGTTGTTTCCTTCTAATAAACTCGTTTTCCACCACACGTTCTCCCCCACTAAACCTGACATAAATCTATATATCTTAGTTCGCTTATCACATATGCACATCCTTACGTCTGCGGATATCTCCCGCCTCTGACCGCCTTTCCGCGCGGTTTCTTCGCTGAGGCGTGCCCCTGCCTCGCCTGCAACCACCGGCTCAGCTGATCCGCCCGCTCGGCGCCGTAGCGCGCGCGCGAGGCCTCGACGTCGAGATCTACGACGAGATCTCCGAAAAATCGTGCCCTGTGAGACGTTTGGTGCGTAGTCTGCACACAGGGCTAATGTCTTCGCGTTATTTCTTCGGTACGTGTTATCTGACCTCCGACACACGGGGGGGGGTCGATTACCTGGCCGGCGTCGCCATTGTAAAGGCCACTAAGCGAGGTTTGTGCTAGGATCTGGGGAAGAAAAGTTCGTAATCCCCGAGAACACATGCCACCCAGGCGTAGCGGAGAACTGCGAACTCTCAATATTTTTGAACCCCCGGTAGTCTACAGCAGCACGTATACATGTACATGATGTACAGCAGTAGTAGCTGAAGCTATGATGAGCCTGCAGCATCACGAAGCTACAAATGGTATATGCACAGCAGCATCACGAAGCTACAAATAAATGGTATATATATGCACAGCAGAATCACGAAGCTACAAATGGTATATGCACAGCAGCAGCTAGGCGTCGTGGAGAACTGCGAACTCTCAATATTTTTGAACCCCCGGTAGTCTACAGCAGCACGTACATGTACATGATGTACAGCAGTAGCTGAAGCTATGATGAGCCTGCAGCATGACGAAGCTACAAATGGTATATATATGCACAGCAGCATCACGAAGCTACAAATGGTATATGCACAGCAGCATCACGAAGCTCTAAATGGTATATGCACAGCAGCAGCTGTGGCCGCGCCTTTCTGCGTAGCAACGCAGAGCGTCACCCAGCTGGGGTGAACCGCCATGCTCTCCCATAATTTCCAGGCTGCCTTCTCGCATTGTTCCGCCGCACACGGGAAATCGGGAAAATTTTGTCGGCATTTTCCCTTTCCAGTATCTCAGATATATGAATTAACAAACTTCGTCTAACTCTTGGGCATTACTTCTTACCCTCTTAATATTACTATCCTGCGCTGCGACCGGCGGCCGTCCAGGCCGCCGGCGTAGCCCCTTGTATATCCCAGATTATGTCAGGAACCCCGATGAGATACCCAGTATCCAACGATGCGACTTTTTCGGTATTTGGAGTGACTTGCAATGACACCATGTTGCTCTCATCGTTGTTTTTAACTGGTTGAGTTTTACATGTTCTTGAACGTGAGGAAATCCCTTTTTTTTATATCTTACGGGATGGCGGTGAGAATCGAAACAGCGACCTCACTCTTCATAATAATCTCACGTCCTGCCGACGACGCCATTGTTAGGAAGCAGTAGACTAAAATTATACGCATCGTACTATTTATATGCTACTGCTCGATCGAGATGTTTCCTTCTAAACTCGTTTTTCCACCACAAAATGAAAATAAATTATCAGTATACAATACTTATAATCATCTGATGAGCACTTCGTTTAATCTCATTAATTGATGCTACATTGGGTATCAGTAGGGTACCGGCTTGGGTTTCTTGGGTGATCCGAGCAGTAACTATTTAACAGTTTCGGAAAACGTTTTCTTTTTGTCAGAATTTTCATGAAAAAATTATAAAAATAATTGTAAAAATTGAAAAACGTCAGCTGTGAGCACGACTGATTGAATGGTTAAAACTCAACTTTGCAAGCTGCGTGGTACATCAGATTCTATGTTTCGCTAATACACAGTAAAAAATTGAAAAACGTCAGTTGTGAGTACGACCGATTTAAAAAAAATATACGAAAAAATGAAAAACGTCAGCTGTGAGTACGACCGATTGAATGATTTTTTTTTTTTTTTTTTCTTTTATATCCTCCGGCGGATGGGGAAAAATAAATTAAACTCAACTTTGCAAGCTGCGTGGTACATTAATGAGGGTTTGGGGTAACCCAGGTTTGACTCGCAACTTGCAACTACTTCTCTTCTTGTCCTTCGTTGCGTGGAGGACACGCGGGGTTGGAGCAAGGTTCGACGGCGAACCAAGCAACGGTAACGATAGAAGTGCCTCGAGGCAACGAGAGGCGCTTCGTAGGGAAAACAGAGAGTCGACAGTGATTACTTGTCAGCGGGAAACGTGATTACCCACCTCTCTGTCATCAGAATCTACGGAGACTCCACGACCACTTTTAGTACAACAAGACACCATATCCAATACCTCTGGAACGGCTACCGTTCATACAAATCTTCACGAGAAGATCTGCCTATACGTAACGGTAGAAAGTGTACCTGCGACCCATATCGCCCCCAAATGTTTGAACGCTACATCCTTTTATCGACGCCAAATGAGGGTTTGGGGTAACCCAGGTTTGACTCGCAACTTGCAACTACTTCTCTTCTTGTCCTTCGTAGTGTGGAGGACACGCGGGGTTGGAGCAAGGTTCGACGGCGAACCAAGCGACGGTCACGATACAAGTGCCTCGAGGCAACGAGAGGCGCTTCGAAGGGAAAACTGAGAGTCGACAGTGATTACTTGTCAGCGGGAAACGTGATTACCCACCTCTCTGTCATCAGAATCTACGGAGGCTCCACGGTATAACAAGACACGATATCCAATACCTCTGGAACGGCTACCATTCACACAAATCTTCACGAGAAGATCTGCCTACGTAGCGGTAGAAAGTGTACCTGCGACCCATATCGCCCCCAAATGTTTGAACGCTACATCCTTTTATCGACGCCAAATGAGGGTTTGGGGTAACCCAGGTTCGACTCGCAACTTGCAACTACTTCTCTTCTTGTCCTTCGTAGTGTGGAGGACACGCGGGGTTGGAGCAAGGCTCGACGGCGAACCAAGCGACGGTAACGATACAAGTGCCTCGAGGCAACGAGAGGCGCTTCGTAGGGAAAACTGAGAGTCGACAGTGATTACTTGTCAGCGGGAAACGTGATTACCCACCTCTCTGTCATCAGAATCTACGGAGACTCCACGGTATAACAAGACACGATATCCAATACCTCTGGAACGGCTACCATTCACACAAATCTTCACGAGAAGATCTGCCTACGTAGCGGTAGAAAGTGTACCTGCGACTCATATTAATTTTTTTATAAAAATTGAAAAATGTCAGCTGTGAGTACTTGAAAAACGTCACCTGTGAGTACGATCGATTGAATGGTTTAAACTCAACTTTGCAAGCTGCGTGGTACATATGTTCAATTAAAGGTGGGCGACACAGAGTGCCCCCTGCAGGTCTGTCAATTGAGCAGGTCCTCGGAGAGTACTCACTTTCGTTCCTTCGTAGAGATGTAGCTGTATTCGTTTCCACCAGAGCCCGGGATAGCTTCTTCTGAGATCGGAGGCGCGTGCCTCCGATCTAATTCCTAACTTCCCCGAATATAAACCGCCAACCTTATCCTACGAAACCCATCCAAATGATCTCAAATTCGGATATCTACAGGCCTTTCGAGGCCGTATGTTAACACTAGCCCACCCTGATGAATCGCATATATATGCAGAAATATGGGAGATTCGGGGAAACTCCGGTTCTACGAACTAGACCATGAGTCGAAGATGCGGCTCCTCAAACCCCACTCCCACACCTCTAACCGTCTGGCTATGGAGCAAGGAACACGCGAAGAAAAGCAGTAGAAAGAAAAGCAGACCCTACAGCAACGCAATAGTCACCCATCAAAAACCTGCCGCATGCCGCCGGTGTGGCGGGGGGGGGCAAAAAAAGCTCTAGAACCTGCCGCATGCCGCCGGTGTGGCGGGGGGGGCAGGAAAAGCTCTACGGTAAACCAACCACAGAAAAGGCACTATGGCGAGGCGAGCCCTCGTCGATATGGAGGGGAACACAGGCGCTAACAAAAGGGAGAAGTCATGCGAAAAACCTCCCGCGGGCCATCGGCAAGGCGGGGGGTTAGACGAGGAAACGACGAATACCCGGGATGAAAGTTGTCAACACCTACAGCCCCGCTAGGGGAGGAAGTGTTTAGACGAAAAAAAAAGAAACGCAGAACAAATACAACACACAAAACATAAAAGAAGACACACAGACCCGTACACTGGTCGCCCCCCGGCTCTGGGCTGAGGAATCAGCTACATACTGCATTTATTTATTTTGAAAAAATGAAAATACACTCCAGCTGTGAGATCGAAGATTTTGTCGAAACTCATCTTTGCAAGCTGTGTGTGATACTCCGATCGCGCTTATTACGGGTTGTGTGTCCTCATTAAGGATGTAGGTCGGCGACTCTCCTCGGAACTACAGTGTAGCTATCAGGGTCAACAGGGTGATGTTATTCAGTCTGTGCGCGGAAGCTATTAAACCCGTTTTTGAGGGGGACAAAATCTGACAGCTGTGGAAGGAATGCGTCAATTTATCAAGTGTATCCTGTAAGTCGTATACCCGGTGAAGGAAGGGCGGAGTTTTTAAGGGCGTGGGGGCATGGGTTTGGATCAAAAGGGAGCTGGGGGGGGGGGGGGGATGGGCGGGGCAACTCAATTTGTGCGTGGAAACTATTAATCCTTCAAGGGGATAAATCTGACGGTTTTGGAAGGAATGCGCCAGTTTATCATGTATATCCTGTAAGTCGTACAACCAGTCAGTGAGGAGAGGGCGGAGTGTTCGAGGGGGTGGGGGGGGGGCAAAATGTTTTTCAACAGCTTTAGGTCGCATAGATGCAGGGGTTTGCTATACGCGTGGTGCTAGGTCTAGGCGATGGTGCGGGTGGTGGGGAAGGAGAGGGGGCGTTGGGGGGGGGGAGATGAACTGGAGCAGCGGCATGCCACATGGATGGCTCTAGAAAGATAATGAGGTGATTTCGATGTTAGGTGGGGCGTTTGAGCAAGAGGGAGGGGGGGGGGAAAAAAGGGGGGGGGGGGGGGGAGCGGGGGGGTTTTGGGGGGGGAGGTTGGGGGTGAAGGGCTTTCAACAGGTTGAGGTCGCATACATGTAGACATATATGTAGGGGCTTGCTGTACGAGTGGTGCTAGGTCTAGGCGATCGTGCGGGTGGTGGGGAAGGAGGGGGTGTTGGGGAGGGGGGGGGGCGTTGGGGGGAGGGGTGGGGGGGGGGTGAATTAGAGCTACGTCATGGATGGCTAGAACGATAATGACGTGATATCAATTGCGTAGAAGTCGCATCCTTGCACTCAGTGGCTGCGCCCTTCGTGTTTTCGTAGGGCGATTGCTACTGATATACCGTAGGTACATACCCTTTCTCGAGCTCTCGGTTATTGAGCTTCATCATAGGGTTGTATATCTTGCAATGAGGCATTTTAAGCCTCATTATTACGAGGTGTGGGGGAATCTATAGCCTCATTTTCTCTTGTTTCGAATAGCCGCATCTTCGATCCCCTTTCCAATTCTGGATGTTTTGTTGACATCCTGTGATTGGCAGGTGATCTGCATCTACGACTATTCAGGGTGACCTAGTGTAATGGAGTGCCCTCCGTAGAAGGATAGTTCGACGTGAAACCATGTCATGGTTGAGGTGAAACCACGTGACATTAGATGTCACATTCACGTCAAGGCCATCATAGATGGGCGATAATGTAGGTGACGATGATGGGACAAGCAGGACGCCCCACATTTCACTACCTGCTCTACCTTGCACTGGCCTGCTCTACCCTGCCCTACTCTGTCTCGTCTTGTTTTGTCTGTCTTTGAGAGTTCAATGTAGAGGAATCAATGCATAAGCTTTTGAGTCTATCCAGCGAGCCATGAGGAGAGATCAAACAAGGGCACTGGAACCCATGAGGAGCACGCTTCCCAACACCGACCAACCACGCATCCCCCACTCGGAGTACCGCTACAAGTGTTTATTACTCTGGCTGATTTCGATTTTAGATGGATCGGTCGTTTGAACAAAAGGGAACCGAAAAAAAAAAGAGAGAAGGGAGGGGGAGGGGGGCGGAAATGAATTGGAGCTACGGCATGGATGGCTAGAAAGATAATGAGGTGATATCAGCTGACTGGCAATGTTTACTACCCTGGCAGGTTTTGATTTTAGGTGGGGCGTTTGAACAAGGGGGATCGGGGGGGGCGGGGGGCGGGGGGCGGGGGGCGGGCGGGACACTTCAATATGTGCGCGGAAAATGTAAACCCTTGAAGGGGACAAATCTGACGGTTGTAGCAATAATACATCCCTGCCTTTGTATCACCTGCCTGGTATTGTTCATTATTCTAGCAGATTTGATGCTATATATAGCTTCATAATTTGGTATTGTACATGATGGATCGCAAGATATAATATTTTAATCGATAGGTACAACCATGTAATTACCGTGACTTTACCGTTTCGGTGTGGGGCTCTGACATCGCCAATTATAAGAAAGATATACATATTGCAAAATGCAACAGGCGAGGTGATGTGGTCATGCAATGTCACCACCATTGAGCACGAGGGGGAGAAGCGCAAATCGTCAGTGTTTTGAAAGGAACGCTTAGTGTACCCGCGCTCACTTACGTTACTTCATCAAGCATGCTTCGTTTAGCATATTATCAAGTTGGGAGGCGACCATGCAGACGGTAAGGACGAAATACCCTACGAAATAGGTTGGTAGTGTAGTCTACCGCAATTTTAACACATCTGCCTGTACTTCCTTTCCCCATTATTATTAGATCATGTACGATGTTACGCCCGCCCATGATTTTAACCGTGCCGATGTGGGGCTCTGAAGTCGCCAATTCTAAGACAGATACTTGTATACATATTAGTCTACAGATACAGCAAGCGAGGTGATGTGGTTATTATGCTATGACATCACTATTGAAAACGAGGGGGAGAGGTGCAAATCGTCTTTGTTTGAAAGGAGCGCTTGATGTGCCCGCGCTCAATGACGTCACTTCGTTAGGCATACGCTACTGCGTTTGGTAGAGGTTGTCAGGCGATCATGCAGACGGCAGGTAGGCACGAAATGCCCGCAGTAATAGGTGTTATGCGTTATAATTTAGTTGGAAAAATAACCTCACGGCCAATTTTAAAGGAGAAAACTAAATGGGTGGTGCGTCTTTTTCCAAAGCTCAGCGTCCATGACTGACTACTTGCTGCCAAAACACAGCAGCAGCAATAATTGTGGACGGCCGCGCTTCACAAGCCTTGTGGACGGCCGCGCTTCACAAGCCTAAGCATCCAAGCACGGGTCACCCCACAACGTTCGGGTTACGGTTATTATACGGTTATACGGTTGGTTACGGTTCTGTGGTCGGGGCTAGCGCTGCTTCTTCCCCTGACTACTCTTCTTATATCACCTTGCGCATTTTAAGCCTATCGATATAGTCTAGTTCAGCAGTAATATAGTACGGAACCAAAGAATTTCCTGGAAACAGGTTGGTGACACAGCCTCCTCGCCGCACACGTTGTTACTATCATCACACACTCGTTGGTATTGTCGTATTCCTTCGTACAGGCACCGTTGCTGCTGCTGCTGTCGTCCCCACTGTGACACACTGATCTCTGAGCAAGTGCGTGCTTTTTATATGTCCACGTGTATTATTTGTGAACAACACCGACCGAACAAATAATAATAAGATAATTATATGCAATTCTAGTAGGCATTAGGCCTGTACTACACGCAGTATGGCGCGAGGAATGCCTACGTATTGGTATTGTAGCGAAGGAATGTTGGATTACCTCTAGAGGAAATGGCATTGTTGAACTTATGCGTGACATGGATAAAAAGGCAGCTTCAGTTACCCCGATTGGTGAAAATAAATTACCTCACCAGTTAGAAACGTTTGGTTTTGTAGCAATGTACCCTAACATCCCAGTTTCGTGCTTGAAAAGAGTTATGAAAGAACTTTTGGAACTGGTATTCACGTATCAACAAGTAACTTATGGATATAAATCCTTATACGTGCAATTCGGGTACAAAAATGATGAGGTGACAGCTAAAGTAAATGAAGTACATTGGTCTGAACACCCTCCAGTTGAAGCATCTGAAGATCCTGAAATTAAACGGAAATTTTATTTAGGAAGAGATAAATTATGTGAATGGATAAAATTTGTTCTAATTGAAGGTTTGGTACATTTTGGAAGAAATATATGTAAACAATCGTCCGGGATATTCATATGGGAACTTCTCCTGGACCTGATTTAGCGAACGATTTTGCGTTTTTTCATGAGTTCATACTCTTAAAAGTTATGATAGATGAATTTGAACATGCGAAGAATAATGGTAATGAACCCCTGTATCCGTATTTTTTTTTTTTTTTTTTTTTTTTTTTTTTTGCACACTTTCACTTTCCAGCTTCTGGACAAGCCGTGGTCACAGGTGTCATCCCTTCTCCTCCCCGGTTCTTGCCTTAAATTTTTATCGCGCATAGGGTTCAGCAATCCCACTGCTCGTCGATTGTTCATCGAGTGTTGCTAACTCACGCTCTCGCGCTTTCCGCAAGTCAATTTGTCCACAAGAAAAAGTCCCAACGAATTTATACGAGTATGCACTCGGCGGGGCTCGAACTCACGAAACTGACCTATACCAGGCTCGATGATAACCTGATACGCCACCGGGGCGACCGGATTTATAGTACAGTATACTGTACATTCATAGAACAGTTTGCAAGCAGTACGAAAAGGTTTATTGACGATATTGTTACAGTTTCATTAGGATCACAGAGCAATGGTCCAAAGTTTGAAGAAATTGTTGAACAAGACGGGAACATATATGGTGGAATATACCCGGTGTATGTTGAAGATGTTGACGGAGAAGAAATAGCAAACCCTGTATCTTTTGTCAAGGAACAAGCACATAGCTCAGTACACTTCCTGGATATATGGAGATTTTACAAAGTACGCCTGGTGTTTCGCAAATCAAAAGGTATGATAAACGAGACCACATGGGAACGTTGGAGGATTCCCGAAAATATCCTCATATAGAAACTAGATTGTCTAATAGTTGTAAGTATGTATGCCACCCTCCATTGCCAGTTAATATATTATGTAGATTTGCAATTATTAGGTGTTCAGAAAATGAATTTTTCCAAAACGCAGCAGCAGAACTAATGAAGGATATGATTAGTAATAGGTATAATAGAGTGAAGTTGAGGAATAAATTGCACAACTTTAAAAGTTCCTTCTTCGAGAGATCACCTATCACAAGAACTATAAAGGGAGTAAAAAACCCGACAGTTCGTGATAAGTATTGGTTTAGAGTGGAAAAGGAGATCTTGAATCACATAGACCACGTATGATGAGGGGGCTGGATAGAAGACTGGATAGGAGACAGAGAAGTTTAGAAACTACTGTATTTAGAATATTGATGCGGTCAATGGTGGCAATATGATTTGTTGACACAAAGGGCTTAATTATTGCTTGGTTGTTGCAATTATTATTGCTGTTATTGTTATGGTGACTGTTTTGTCATCATTGTTGTAGTATTTCTGGTTTCATTGGTGATAGTATAGTCGTGATTGTCGTTACTATTGTTGCTGTTTTGTACCTATTGCTATTGTTATTGTTGTTATTATTGGTGTGATTGCTGTTACTGCTGTGGTTGGTTGTTGTTGTGGTTACATATGTTGATCATATTATGGTCCTTATTTTATTTCATTTTATTTTATTTTTTATTATCTAAAAAAATGTAGATTTATTTAAGGTTGAAGGATTATTGAAGTTAATAAAACAAATGAGATTGAACGATTGTTAAAGTACAGGAGCTTAAATAAATGCATCCATTATCCACTGATGGAATACATCATACACCAAACTTCAAAAAATTATCTCCTATTTGTAACGCATAGCACAATCAAGGAAGGTGTTATACACCAATATTCCTGAGGATATTAGTGCATACTACCTGAATTGATTGTGAGGGGGAACATTGAAAACCCGAATGTCCCTCACCATTTGGTTAAGAGATACGAAATGATGACTTCCCAATATCTAAGATGAAACTCTATCTTATTTATTTCCCAACAGAACCAACCTCAAGATTGTACTGTTGTCCCAAATTATTTGCCTCTTATTGTCTAGTACGTACCCACGAAATATAGCCGTGAAACGAATTAACTAATAATTTTGTATTTCCGTTTCGCACACAGGAACTTCAATCAAGATCATGGAAAAACAGCTACACAAAAATTAGCAATGCACTTGTACATTCAGTCGGTATTGGTTCCTTGCTTCAACCTTCGTTGTGTGCGGAATCAAGGCTTTGAGCTCAGTCTTTTGTGCTACAGTACCGTCCGGTAGTGACTGAGGGGAACCAGGGAACCTTAGGGACATGTTCAAGTGCATTGCTAAGCTGTCCATGTGCTGAAAAACTGAAAGACTTCCTTCATCTGCGGCAAACATACAGGTGCACATTTGGTGATGATGGAGTTTAGTATATGAGTGAGTAGAACTGAAAAGAAGTGCGGTCCAAGAAAAACGAGGATGACATGTCATGGACGGGATACAAGCACTCATATTGGAGCGACCATAACAAGTCAGGAAGGATGGGACGGACTGGATATACACGGCTGCTGTACACTGCCTATACAAGGGAAGTACCATGAGTATACCATAACTTGCCGGTGGTGCTCAGTAGTCATGCTCAAAATTCATCAGCTTGCAATCCATGCTCACACAACTCGTCGATTTGCCATGATGAGTACGAGGTGTACTTCCAGTTCATCGATTCTTCATATATATGACGTCAGTAACCTAGTACAAGTAGCCAGTGTAATTATCAGGTGATAAAATTTATTCTCCATGCGGGGGAACAACTTCGCAACTTTTGCATGATGTGACCCAGTAATATAAATGGTACCATATAAAGATTAATATTCAGTACGATCAGCTACTACTACTGTTGTGAACAAAAGCTCATTTATAAAAACATAATTTACAGAAACGAATACGTGGTAGCTGTGGTCAATGCGTTAGTTTGCCAGCTTATTACTCTGGAATCGTGCGTTCGACCCGCGCCGGTCTCCGTTTTTTTTTTTTTTCTTCATATTAGAGACAACGTATCAATTTAGAGCCGTGGGTTCGAGGCTCACTGACTCCGGTTGTTTTTTTTTTTTTTTTTGGGGGGGGGAGGGCGATTGGATTTTTTTTATTTATATTAGGATGACAGCGTATTACTTTATGCTCACCGACTCCTGTTTTGTTTTTCAAGGGTGGAATTTTTTATGTTAGGGTGATGATAACGTATTAATTTTAAACCGCGGGTTCGTGGCTCACCGATTTCCGTCTTTTAGGGTGGGACTTTTACATGAAAAATGTTGTGGTGATAGTATAATTAATTTTGTTTAATAATTTTATTTATCTGACTTTATTTTATCTAATTTACAACTTTTAAGGTTAAACTTTTACATGATATTTAACAGATCACTACTACGGTCTTCATACTCCCGATATAAACCGCCATTATAGTGAAAAATAAACTAAATAATAATAATATAAAACCACCCCCAGGCGGAAAAATCTTACCTACGCACTGGACCACAAGTCAAGTACCAACAACCATGACCAAGCCATCCATCCGTAAACCATCCACCACACACATGGTAGAGCAATATAGTGGAAATTACATAAATAAATTTATAAAATAGACATGATAGATTACTTCAAAATTCCCCACCTAAAGTAAAAATACTAACACCAATCAATGTGGTGGAGAAAAACATTTGTTTATAAAAGAAAAGAACCCCTCCCAAAAACATTTCACCCACATAGCATAGTAAGTACAAGTATCAGCAAGCAGATTCAAAATTCGTCGAACTTACACTTACTTGATGTCCTGAAAATGTATACATGCATTTAAATATTAGAGTAACGGCGTATCAATTTGGAACCGTGGGTTCGTGTCGCACAGAGTTTTTAATCCTTTTGGGGGTGGGAGTACATGACTTTAATTCTTGAATGCTGTATTAAGAGCAACATATAGATAACTAATATTATTCTGTATTCGTACTCTTCCCGATATTAAAGCCCGGGGGGAGAAAAACAAAATAAACCGCCTACCATACAACATACGATAAAGCAGTATAGTGGAAACTACAGTAATAAATAAATGTATAAAATAGATGGGATGTTTTACCTAGCTCAAAATTCCCCACCTAAAAAAGTATAAATAAATACCAATACTTACCATTATAGTGGACTAAAAATAAGACACCTCCCAATAAAAGCTCACTCATATAGTATATTACGAGTACCAACAACGCAGCTTGCAAAGATGAGTATTGGCCTGAAATTCGTCAAACTCACGGCTGACGTCCTTGAAAATTAGTTACTCCGGAGTATAAAATAAGTATAGACTACAATAATACAGTATCGTCAAGTCGCTCGTGAGAAAAGAGCGCAGGTAGGTTGATGTAAGAGAGTGTCAGTATGGCTGGCAATAGATTCGGTAAGATAGCCGGCAGAGTCATGGTCTATTGGCCACAAGAAGCTTCTCTTAAACGGAATATTCTGAGTGGAGAATATAACCCGTAGAATCAAGCTAGTTTATACCACAAGAGCGTTCTCGAGCGGTAATGGAACGTTCCTCCTCTGGACAGGATAGATAGCTGTAAGCGCATTAACGCCTTTACAACTGGAAACCCTTTTGGGAGACAAAATTACTTGGACTTAGTATGGGGAGGGATTTGGGGTTCCAAAGGGGTTAATCGCTCATAGGATCTACTAGGAGAACGTTCCTTGTACGTTCCATAGGTAAAGGTCCAGAAGAGAGCACAGCAGCAATGCTGGGGGGAAGCGAACTCTGTGAGCCTCACCCCGCCCCCATGCTCTCACTCCTCCTTTCCTGTCTCCTCGAGCTTCTAAATAGCTCAACGCCAATAATAAGAAATCTGCAAAGAAGAACCGGTGTTGTCTCCAAGCTATGCTGATACCCCCGCGTCCCTTCCCTCACACCTAACCGGCACCACGACTCTTTCACATTGAGCAGTTACTGTTGTTGTATGATTTGTATGCGCCAATCATCGGTACGGGCCACACCTCTACGACTTCGTAGAGCCAGAGCGCAGCCAGCGAAAACACGCAGCGCATACAAGCTGCAGCAGTGTTACGAGCATCGCATGTTACATGACGACCAGAGGACGGCTTCAAACAATGAAGCCCCGTCCCCCGCGAGACAGGATCCTTCCACTGCAGTGATGCGCATGATATAGGAGCCTGCGTGTTAGGTACGTTTTTTGCAACCGCTCTTTGTACCCACCGTCATCCAGCGTGCATATTATCCAGCATTCTCTTTCTTCTGTCTGTCGACATTCAGCACACCCAGTGTCCGTGCCGGTTATTTCTATCCTAGATAGGCGAGAGAGATACACGCTCCGCGGTCACAAACTACGAGAGGCTGCTTGTGAGGTGGACGGTAACAACAACTAACTGGAGCGGCGACGAAATTACGGGTGAAGCACGAGGGATGAGGCACGAGGAAGGACGAGCGACGACGAAACGAGAGACGAAATGCTTCACCCTACTTTGCTCTGTACTTGTACTACTGCTTTGTGACTTCGGGCGATTTTTGGTCGATATGATTTATTTGTAAGCTGTGCAGCACGCCGGCCCCGCGAGCGTTCCACGTGTTTTCCTTGCGAAGCGTATGGATGAGCGGGTGACACTCCCACGGTATAGGCTATAACTATTAGGTCTGATAATACTACAGTAGTAGTACTCTTCTACCAGCTCGTGCAGAGTTACTAACTAACTGAACAGCAGCGTCACAGCAACAACAGAACGATTTTTGTTCGGCAGGAGAGTGGAAAGATTCGTTAGGTTGATCGAGTGTCTTGCGGTTGCGTTTCGAGGACATCCGACGTTTCAGTTGTTATCGGTTTTGGGCGCCGTACGAACATACGGCCCGCACGGAAAGCGGAGACGCTGCATTTTTTCGAAATTCGTAGACTCCCCGCAAGATCCGCGAGCAGCAACGAGCAATGCGTGCACTGTCATGGCTGTCTGCAGCGACGCGTGTGTGTATGGTATCAACCAACGACGCAGAACAAGAGAGTGCCCACATCCAAGGCGAACCGTTCGCGCACAAGCACGAGCAAGCGAGTCATCGCTGTGAGTGAGTGTCGGTAGTGCTATAGTCTATACGATACCGGGGTGTCCACATTCCTGGTAAACCACGCCACCAGTGTTAGGATCCTTGCCGTGGTGTGCCGAAGAAGGTCGTCGCAATGGGCGGAGGCGAGGCTGCCAAGGACGGCAGCGACGAGAGGCTGATTGCAACGGACGCGGCGAAGGCTTACAAGCGAGGTCTCGCGCTCTGCGGGGATGGGTCGTACGAAAAGGCGCTTATTGTAAGCCCGGGGACGGCGTTGCTATCTATGTTTTCGCCTGCCGGTCTTGTATGATTTGTATGATGGATCGCAGTCGTATCCAACACGAAGTATGCAGGCCCGAGCTTGAAGCAAAGATACTGTAGGCTCACCACTACTGCTGTATGATAGGTATTGAACCGTGAATAGACTAAATGCCGTCTGATCGCTTGCTTCGCTTGTCGGTCTTGTACGAGCTTGGCGTGCAAAAATAACCAACGAACGGTAAGTAAGTGCTGGTTAAACTCGCCCTGGAGCTCGTGTATGGCACGCAAACATAACCATTACGTATTAGTCTATTGCGTGTCGCTTATTTAGCGTATCGGTCTCGTGTGGCGGGCAATGTGACGCGTATTTTGCCTGTCGGTCTTGCATGGTGTGCAAACATAACCAACACATAAGTAAAAAAGTAGGGTCAAGCAGGCTCCTAGACTACAGCAGTACTTTTACCGTATGCTGTACCACTACTGCTGTTGTATCACAGGCAGGCATCGAACTGCGAATCGACCAAAAACCGCGTTGCCGCTAATTTTTTAGAAAAATTGAAAAACGTCAGACTCTGTGAGTACAAACGATTGAATGGTTGAAACTCAACCTTGCAAGCTGCGTGGTACGTCTATGGTTCACTAATATACATTGTCTGCCGGTCTTGTATGGCGTGCAAACGCAACCAGACATGTCATACGTAGGTTTAAGTTGAAAAAACAACAACAGATTATTATACTCCGGAGTATAATAACTGCTGTGTACGTACAGCAGTAGGCGTTGCTACTATAATTACTGCTGTTGTATGTAGACTAGTCTAGACTACTAGTAATAAGATACGTATCGCAGGCATTGGAGAGTGTATCGACGAAACGTCGAAGTGCTGGCCTACCAGGTATGGGCCATTATGGCGGTATAAAAAGGGACCCAACATCCGTGCTGCAACATCTCGAGGCCGACTAAGATTCACAGATTGCTCGTACTCATGTAGCTGCACACTCCATGCCTCTGTTCGTGGCCTTTGACGAAGAAGATGAAGCATACAGTAAAGCATCACATTAGGCTAGACTATAGCATCAAACCTGAGCACCTATTCCGTACCAGCACGTAGCAGGCTAGTCGAAGCCTGCAGCTGTCTGCGAATACCTCATTCCTGGCCGACATAATATCGTTCTTTCACGCTCTGAGTTGCAGGACCTAACTCACGCGGCCGAAGTACATAGTGTGACTGTTGGGAACTTACTCGCCGATCGCAGACCAGCGCTATAGACTATACGTGAACACAGCAATCACCGCGCCCCGTGGCTTCCTTTGGACGCGTTGATACCGCTTTAAGTCCCCGTCCAGCTGTTCGATGAAGCCGGGTGAACTGCTCCCACTACTTCGCGACGTAGTGGCGTAATCTACCTGTAGTCTAAGGCCGTAGCCACCACCCGGCTTCCTTTTGGATGCTATGCTTTGACACCGCTCCCCAGTCTCAGGGCTTTGCACGTTGGTCAGGTCGAGTCAGGGTAACCCGTCCCGACCCGCGGGACTTGAAAACCTTCTGACTCAACCCGACCCGTCCCGTGATATTTCAAACACCTTCTGACCCGACCCCACTCGACCCGCAAGGTTTTGATGACCGCCTGGCATGATCATCGGGTCGGGTCATGACCCTTGAGAAGCCCTGTTGATTTTCCGCTGTCGCAGCTGTTACATACCAGGTAGGGTGATGACCATTGAGAAGCCCTGTTGATTGTCCGCTGTCGCAGCTGTTACATACCAGGTATCAGGTATGATTTTACTACTATTAATAGTCCAATTGTTCGATGAAGCTATTGTTTTCCGCCGTCATTTTTCTTCCAGATGTTTGATGAAGCTATTGCGTTCCGGGTGGACTGCTCCCACTACTTCGCGGCCAGGGCCAACTGTAAGCAGGTGGACCATGTGGAGGATGTATCCTGTGGACGGCGCTAGAAAACACGGAAGCAGCAGTAGTAGCAGTGTTGCGGTGTTGCAAGTCAAAAACGATTAGACTATGTGGGCGCCTCCTTGTAGCAGTTGTACCAAGTGAAATCAACCTCACGGCGCGAGTCGTACCCTACACGCACTGTACACGTGTGGGTATCATTTGCACAGGTCAGACTGATCACCAATCTCTACTTGACGATTAAGATTGTCAGGGAAGATCTGTATCGCTTAGCTCATGTCACCGGGTGGGAGCCGTACGAAGTGCACGATCTATAGTCTAGACTAGACTAGTAGCACAACATCCCATAACGGCCGATACAGTATAGAGTATACTGTGGATGATCTAGATGATCTAGATCGTGATCCCTGCAATGGGATCCGAAGGGTGCGCCAGCTAGCGTTGGGCTGCGAAAGCAACTGAGTTAAATCGACACACGACGCGTATGAAAATACGTGGAAGTGTGGTGAGCTTGAGCTTTATTTTTTCCCCATCATCCGCCGAAGGATGAAAAAAAAAAAAAAAAAATCGTAATCACGTTGTCTCTTCGTCACTAGCTGGGTAGATAATCTGGGTGTCGCGGGAAATGTAGTGTCGACAACCGACAGCCCTGTTGAATTCAACGACGGTTGATGATGTATTACAAGAAGTGTGGGGACAGAGTTGGGCACCGTGCGCTTGGCTAGATAGTCGTTGATAAGGAGAAGTGCTCGTAGGATCTACGGTTTTGCACGGCCACAATTTCTGCGATTTATTTACATTAACAAGCCACTTTCCTGTCGTCGGTACATATGCACTTCGAAGGACCGCCAACTCTTTTCGGCAACTCCCGTCGCAACGCACGACAGTACGCGCGTCGATTGACACTACTAAAAGAAAACGAACGGCGTTGCCCTCATGAACTTCGACTTTTTACGTGCGCATTGATACGTAGCTGCTCGTGATTCCTTCTTTTTGAGATAAAATGGCGTTCAGAGGGGTTGCTCTTCTTTCCCGGGTCCGTGCCACTTTCTAATATTATCGGTATGAATGGCAGGCGGATCTACTCCGCTTACTGTCGACTTCCTGCTCCGCCAATAATCCACGGAATCGTAGATACCATCCTTGGCACGCATACGCGGGCGGGGTTGTCAGCTGTTGTAGCTCCTCCTAGTTCCCTCTCTGTTAGATATTGGATCGACCTGACTATGTTCGAGACGGGGTCCGAACTCAAAACATGATTATTTGCACGGAGCATAACTTCATCATCAGCCGCCGGCGTACAATCAACTATAGCTGAGCTTTTAAATCGGGACCGACCGCTATAAAATGCAAAGAGTGAAGTCTGGCGATACCATTTCAATTGGGATAAAAGACTCTACACCTGGCGAAGCTATGTACCAGGTGAAATGAAAAAGAAAAATCGACTCTACACCTGGTACGTAGCTTCAACTTTTCAAGGCGTTTTGAGGGTCGGATAAATTATTACGGGTCAGATCGGGGCAGTGCGACCCGGACCGACCCGACCGGACTGGTGAGATTAGAAAATCTCCAGACCAAACCCGACGCGACCCGACCCGACCCGGCTCGTGATGTTTCAAAGCACCTCCTGACCCGACCCGACTCGACCCACGAGTTCTTGAAACCTCCTGACCCGACCCGCGGGCCGGATCATGCCCCGTGAGAAGCCCTGCAATTGACGCGTGCTACAATAATAGAGGTGCACCAGTTTTCTCTCATATGACCCCTCAATTTGAGGAGCTTTGCGCCTTTACAACTGGAAACCCATTTTGGGGGACAATATTACTTGAATTTAGTATATATAGGGAGGGGTTTGGGGGCTCTAAAGGGGTCAAAGACCTGTCCTAAAAACAGTGTTTTTGGAGAAAAATTAAACTGCTACCGGATGACAAAATCCCATGGCCTAGAGAGGATGTACAACGAGAATCATGCTGAAATTTCATGGCGTATTATTTATTTATTTTCCGACGATTTTGGGTTATGGCGCTCCGTCATTCAGAAAACATTTTCGCCAAAAAAAGATATACCTTTATCGTAGCGCGTGTCAATGGTTGATGAAGTCCCACAGGACACGGCCGTCAGAATCGTCTTCTTTCGTCGACGCAACAACTCGGGCGTGGCGTGCGTACTGATGCTGTTGTCCATACTTGAACCCACGCAAACATTTTGCAGGCCATGGGCGCGAACATGGACGCGTACCACGACTACGTCTCCGCCATTCGCCTCAACCGCACCAAGTGCACCTACTTCTCCTGCAGGTATAGACTATTGTCACCAACCTCCCGAAGTCGCGCCGTAAGAGTCCGCTGTCTAGTTTTTTTAGGCCAGGTATACGACATGACGGGACAGCAAGCTGTAAGCTCCGATAAGTTGCGCCCCGCGCTGAGTGTTCACAAAGTGATCGTCGGGGTGTTTAAGCATGGCCTGTTTTTTTTGTTTTTGTCGATTTCGACTCAGTTCTGGTGCCTGGCTGGGATCGCCGGCGTGGGATCAGGGTACTTGGTGGGCCCAGCCGCCGGTTAAAGTGGGAAGACAGCCAAACACGGCAATCATACCATTAGGCTAACCCTTTGGAGGGTCCAGACATGGCGGTCCTGCTGTTTGTGCCGCGTTTCTCCTGCGCCGCCGTTGTGTCCACAAGCCAAGCCTTGCGGCAGGAAAACCCGTCGCGCGAGGAAACACGGTCGACCCCCCGGCCGCACCGCGATCTAACTAAACTACGCAAACACGACACAACAAGCGATCGACATCACAGAAACCCTAGACTTTAGCCACCCAAGTACAACACCAGGCAGGGTTCAGGACTCTGTTGCGACCGTCGAGGCTCCTCATCGACCATTACAGAGTATAGCCGTCACCGAACCTGAAGACATATATAGCATCAGATCCCCTTTTGAGCTGTATTTTTCGTTGTGGTGTTGCCCTGGGAGCCTAACAGTGTGTTGGGTCCAGGATACGGAAAAAATATAGCAAGGGTTTCACATGCCTTTGAGGGCGTGTGCGTAATTAAATGAAGGGATGCTGAAGTGCGTTTATCCGCACCTCGCGCTCAGCTTTATTTTTCCGTGACTAGTGGGATTGATACAAGAGCTTCTCTAATGCAAGTGAGTGACCAACGTGGAACCTGCCTAGTAGAGATACCTGCAAGGAGGGTGGCCTGTGTCTCCAAAAAAGCGTCCCATCTTGTAAAACATGGCGTCGTCGGCAGGACTCGTACCTGCGCGTGAAACCACAATGGGTTTTAGTGTTCGACTTTACTATTTTCACAACGCCAAAAGATAGTGCCCCCTTACCGGAACGAGCGCGCACAAGTTTGACGACAGAACTTAAGCAACCTATGGACATTAATATTTAAATAAACCGTTGCTTATATTGCCGGACAGAGTGATATAAAACGTCTTGCTGCGCGAGTTCTCATGTTAGCGACCGCAATAGACACAGATGAGTTTCGACAAAATCTTCGATCTCACAGCTGGAGTGTATTTTTATTTTCATAATATATGCACAATGTTCCGCGCCGTGTTGCCCTGAGCGCTCCTCAGGATTTCTTAAGGCATACTGGTGCTTTTTGCTTTGTTTTTTGCGTTTTTCTAGTGCTAACTCGCGATGAGGTTCACCTCTAGACCCAAAACACTGTGCGTCCCCCCCTCCCCCGGTTCAGGGGCTTGTGTCTGATGAAGATCGGAAAGCTGGAGGCCGCCCTGTCGGACTTCTCCAAAGCTTGCGAGCTAGAGCCTACCGCTGCTGTGTACCACTACCAGAAGGCTTCTCTTCTGCACCACCATTTGGCCAGGTGCGTGACCAAGGGTAAGCGGTACTACGGCATTTTACCTCCATTCCTACCGTAGTCCAGCACGTCTGACACATGAGTCATCCCTCTATAGTGCGGTAGGGGTTGCAGTTGTTGTATTAACTACAGTGTTCCTGACCGGTTGAGGTCCGCAAGCGTGGAGCTATCGGTTGAGTATGACATTTTTTACTGGTCATTTGAAACATTGGTCGGGTTGCCTTAACGACTGTCTTCGAGCACGTGTTTCGGGTGATGGTGAGATATTGAGCTGCTCCTCACGATAGGAGCTCAGAAAAATTCTTAGAATCTGTTGCGCCCCTAGGGTGGGATGAGCCACATGCTGCGCACGGCAGACCCACCCCTGCACCGTTTTTTCTCCTGAGAGTAGCCACTGCTATTAGTAAGAGCTCTACATCCTCGAACCCAAACACTGGTGTTAATATAATATATATGGACACACAACCCGTAATACGCGCGATCGGAATATCACACACAGCTTGCAAAGATGAGTTTCGACAAAATATTCGATCTCACAGCTGGAGTGTATTTTAATTTTTATAACATATGTATATATGTATCTATCCGATGGACAATCAAATCATGGCCTAGACTAATGGGTTCACGACGAAGCGCGTTTCAAAACGAGAATCAAATGATTAAATTTAGACGATTTGGCGGTGAAGGAGCCCCCCCGCCGTCAATCAGAGCATATTCTGGCCGCCAAAAAAGTGTTTCGTATAGTGCTGCTACCGGGGCACGCTGTGTCGTCTTAGCCCTTTTGGAGCCCATGTATTGTACTATATCATACTATATCATACTATATCATACTATTAATCCATCATATATCATATCGCACAGCGACAAAACAGAAGTCTGGGCGCGTTCTGGTCATGGTGCGAGCACGCATCAAGCACGCGGCAGCCGCGCAAGCTACGCGTGTGTTCCTACAGGTGCTGCTACTTGCAATAATGCAGTTCGACAGCAAAACAGTCGTTAGGGAACCCCACTGCAGCAGCCCAGTACTATTCGCCATTCTTTCGCTCTGAAGCCCGAAAACTTTTGCACTGCTCCACAAACTATGCCACGCTATTTTCAAGTAATGTATCCCCCTATAAACCTGAATGCGGCTCTAAACGGGTCACCATACGTAGATCACACTCCCTGGGCGCAGCGGGGGGTTCCGACTAGGCTGGCTGAACAGCGCCACTGCTCTCTGTAGTGCCGGTCAAATCGTTCGGCACGACTGCAGCTCGCTTATAGCATTTGTCTTTACCAATCCCTTACTCCCAGTAGTGACGGTGTCTTGTATAGTGCTGGTAATATTGGGCTGGCACATACCGGCAGGTGATACTTTTTGGCCAAAGTTCAAAATCTGACTGAGGAGGATGCCTAACTGCGGCAGTGGGGGACTCCCAATAAAGTGCCGGTTGAGTAGTCCCACTGCTCTCTATAGAGCCGGTTGAATAGTACAACTGCTCTATATAGTGGCGGTTGAATAGTGCCACTGCTCTCTAATAGTGCCTGTCGAATAGTGCCACTGCTCTCTATAGTGCCGGTGGAATCACTGAGCGCGACTGTAACTCTATATAGTAACCCTATTCCCAATAGTGACGGTGTCCTAAATAGTGCCGGTATATCGGGCTGGCACATACCGGCACTATTGGAAATGCACCCCACTGTGTTGTATACGAGAGCTACTACGCCTGTCAGGTGTGATGAGGAGACAACAGCAAAATAACACGCACGCATAATAAGGATACGTGGCCCGTGTTTGCAAGAATATACAGCCGGAGGAAAGATACCCGATACCGACGTGAAGACCTGTTATGTTCCAGCTTCGGGGCAGTTGCCATGTCTTACGGTGGCTGCCTAGCTTACACGAGGTCGGGAGACTCCATGATGGTACTGAGACTCCCCTGTACCCCTTATACTAAAACGCTCCAATGTTGTCTTAAACTGTCCACGCCTATCTTAAACGGTGCACCCTTGTCTTAAAACGAGCCACCCTTGCGTTGAAACGGTCCACCCTTGTCTTATATCGGTTAACCCTTGTCTTTAAACGGTCCACTCTTGTCTTAAAATGACCCACCCTTGTCTTATATCTTAGAACCTTGTCTTGAACGGTACACCCGTGTCTTAAACCCGCCCAACCTTGCGTTAAAACATCCACCCTTACAATCAAACGGTCCGCCCTTGTCTTATAACGGTCCACCCTCGTCGTAAAACGACCCGGCTTTGTCTTAAATGGCCCACCCTTGCCTTAAAACCGTATTTCTTCGTCTTAACACGGCCAACCCTTGCCTTAAAACAGCCCACCCTTACCTTTACCTGTGGCAAACGTCCACGCTTGCCTTAAGCCGGTCCAACCTTGTCTTTGAAACGGTCTACCCTGCTTGTCTTAAAGACGGTCAAATCTCGTCTTGAAACGGTCCGCTCTTGTCCTAAAATTGTCCACGCTCGTCTTGAAACGGTTCACTCTTGTCCAAAAACGGTCCATACTCGGTTTAAAACGGCCCACACCTGTCTTGTCTTGTCTAGGCCGGGGGCAGCTGTCATGTCGTACGGTGACTGCCTAGCTAACGCGAGGCCAGGGGATTCCGCAATGACATTGAGGTGCCTCTACGGGAAAGGCTCTTGCCTTCTGGAGGTGAGACATTGAGATGCCCTCTACGGCAAGAGTTCTTGCCTTTTAAAGGAAAAGAGCCATCCCTCTGTAGTGCGGTAGGGGTTGCCGTTGTTGGATTAACTAATAACGTGACACTATCGTAGAAACGTTGGTCGGGTTGCGCGATTGAATGCCATGGAAGGCATGTTTCGGGTGGGTGAGATATCCAGCTCCTCGTGTTAGGAGCTCAGAAAATTCTTAGAAATCTGCTGCACCCCTGGCCCCGTGCTATCTTGATGATGTTTATCGGGAAGGACAGGCCGTCTTGGCTGGGTTTAACGCCAAGGGTTGCCTTAAGATAGGTCTAGCCGTCGTTCGGCACTCAATCACGCGGCAGGACATGTGTGACAGCCGCTTGCCGAAGCCGGCTACGATAGAGGTGCTACGGTATACCTTTTTTTGGCGAAACAGCCTTCTGAAGGACGGGGTTCCTTAACCCGAAATCGTCGGAAAAAAAGAGCATTCTTGTGCTTGCAAAAACGTTTTTTTTTGTTTTTACGCCTAGGTCATAGGATTGTTCATTTCGTTTTTTTTTCAAATCAGTTTTTGGGGGAGGCGTATAGAGCTCCTCGAAGTGAAGGAGGGGCCTCAGAGCCCCAAAAAAGGTGTACCCCCTCCGTTGCACATGTCTGTCGTCAGCCTGTGACGTTGCTCCGTGGTCAAAATGTCCTTGGATGCCCCCTCCTCCGTTTCATGCCAAACTCTTTTGGGTTCCATTCTTTAAAGACAAAAAAAAGCGACGACCGCGATCTAATCAACCATGCGTCGAGGGAAAAGCTTGAGGCGAATCGGAGTATCGTCATGCCTCGGGCTTGCCTTGCCTCACAGCTTCTTCCTGTGCTCTTTGCGGTTCGAACACGTCTCCTACACCAGCCAGAAGCTCGGGTTGCTTTCATACGGCCGATGCAGTAATCGGCAAAAAAAAAATCCGTCATTTGTTTTTGCGTCAAAAGCTTTAATCGGCAAGTCGGCTGGCGAAGCCAGTTGATGGCCAGCTGACTTGCCGACGTGAGTCAAATAAATTGCTGTGGCTCCCCTTGCCCGAGGGTGGGGGTGCCCAAAAAGTAAAAAAAAAGTGCCTCCTACATGAAACGATCCCTCCGGCATGTATGGAAACAAAATAAGTCAGATAGTCGGCACCTTCGGGAAAAGACTAACTATTAATCCGACTAATAACTAGTTGGTGACTTAAGTCGTGCCGACTCACAGCTCTACCCAAAGGGGTTGATATTAATAGCCATTTTCTCGTTCGCTATCTACTGACGATGTTACCAGGAAGGACGGGCGGCGGAGGCGGTGGAAGATTTATCCCGCGCCGTAGAGGTATCTAACCCTTCGCCTTCGGCTCTTCACTACTTCGCTAAGGCGCTGAAGGTAAGCATCTTACAGGTGCTGCACCGTTGAGAAGAGCATGTAGCGTAGATCAGGGTAGTAGAGACAGCCTTATATATCCGTCTCTGACACCGGCATGCTCGCGCTCCTTCTGCTGTCATTGTTGTAGTTTTTTTTTGCGTTGTCTTCGCTACCTCGCATGGGCGCTGAAGGTAGACAGGCACCCACCGGCTGACCTGTTTAGAGGAGAGTATACAGGGGAGGTCATAGTTTAGATATCTAACCATATCTAACCCTTCGCCATAGGCTCTTCACTACGTCGCCAAGGTGCTGAAGGTAGGCACCTGCAGGCTGAAACGACTGACAAAAATTATGTCAGGCAGATCGGGGTGTGTCGATGCAGGCTCGTTTTGTCCTTGGAAGCAACCACGCTTGCACTCTCAACACTGCTGGTAGATCTCGCCCTTGAAGGAAATCACGCTGATGGGCAGTTACAACTGTTGACAAGTGCTGTGCGTGCGTTTGTGGGAAGCAGGAAAGTCGAGCACGATGCAAGCAGCGCTCACAGACAGCCACGCAGCGATTCGTTTTTATTTGGCCTTATTTCTGGACATACGCTTGCGGCGGTAGAGATAGATGTGGACGCCATGTTGTTTCCGACGCTACTCACTTTAAGGAGCCCTACCTATACCTCACGCAAAAAAAACAGTTTTTTTTGGAGTGGACTGAAAGTTCTTTTAAGACGAACATACCCTTGGCCTGGCCTAGCATACAAGAACAAAAAAAAAAAAAACTACGACCTTGTGTTCAGGCGCCCCGTCCTTCACAAATAAAAAAAACAGAAAAAACGTGCTATCATACCTCCGTCGAGTCATTTTACGGTAGCCCCCCCTCCCCCCCCCATTTTTTTAAAAACGAAATCGCCGGTTTTGAAATCATCTCCCGGTCGTATCACCGGAAATACGGTGCCCCTTCCCACCCCGACGTCAAAAAGTAAGAAAACATACGAAGATATATGTTTTCATAGCATCCTTCCTCGCGTCGAGCAGCCATGAAGCGTTCGTTACAGGAAACCGCTAGTTTGTTGGAGGGAGGCTATCGTAGATTCAGTCCGTCGTAGAGCGCGTCTCTGGGAGATTCCGGTCGCCGGGCGGCGGAACACGGGGGGCATGGAAGATTCGGGCACGCGAGGCTGGAAAGGAGGCCGTACTATTTTGGCGGCCGTCTTGAAAATTATAAATTGGATTTCGCTCCTACAACAGTAGCTAACATTCGTTGTGTTTGTCCTCCGACAACATGCGGCATGTGCTTCATTCAATTCAGCGCCGACTGCTCACAAACCATCCCCCAGAACATTTATTCTTCCGCATTTTGTGTTCTAGATGCACACCAGACCAAGGCTGCGGGGGTGATTGGGCGTACTGATTTGTTGCTTGCCTTGGTCATTTGACCATTGACCACGCATCCCTTTCGAGACGAAGCACCGTTCCTACTCCTAGTGAACACACCTTCAACATTCCGGCGCCCATTGTGTTTTTTCCATGTAGTACATCAAAAATTGTTTGCTTATCCTACCCCCGTCCTGTTTCGCCGTCCGTGTTGACCATCTATCGCCTAGGCTAGCGAAAGGGGGGTCACTTCTGGGACCTTTTTTTTTCCCAGTCTCTCGGGGTCACTAGTGCAAGTAGAGTATTCTTAAGCCTGCCAATGCTACTATCATGCTTGCCGTCCGACAGTATTCAGGGTTGGCGTCAATCGCAAAGGATTGCAAACAAAACAGAAAATACGTCAATACCAGCAGACGGGAACGACACGCGCAATTTAGCTTCGTATAACAGGTTCTTCGATACAAAGCGAGTCTATTAGAGTATCATCGAGGGGGGGTATTAAGAAAAAAACTGCATGCACTATAGTACAGGGTCGTACGTTCTCTGACGACGGCAGATGTTGCCTTTCCCGAGCAGGAAGTAGGACGCGAAGAGCAAGCTCTTGAAGTTCTCGGGGAGGCCATCGACAAATGGTGTTCCTCGCAATCCGCATCAGACGGTAGGCCGAGCGACAACAACGGGCACGAGCTCTACTTCGACCGAGGGGTGTTAAGGTTCGTCGCCCGGGGATGTGTAGCTTGTTGAGATGGGAAGAGGGGGGCAAGGGCACACGCGGCTAGATAGGTGGACTCAGATCAAATCAAAACGTGAGATGCAGAGATACAGCAACACACAGATACAGAGGTGCAGAGATACAGATATACAGAGGCATAGAGACACAGAGATACAGCCATACAGAGATACAGATATACAGAGGCATAGAGACACAGAGATACAGCCATACAGAGATACAGCTATACAGAGGCATAGAGACACAGAGATACAGCCATACAGAGATACAAAGACACAGAGATACAGATATACAAAGACACGGATGTACTGAGATAGATGCAGATATGCAGAGATGAAAGTATACAGACGTACAGGTATATAAAGAGACAGAGATACAGAGCTACGTACATATCCATATTTAGGTACACTGAGACACTGAGATACACATAGACAGAGATGCAGGGATACAGGTATACTGAGATTGTATTGTACGGGTTGTACTGTAGGGGTGAGGGCACAGAGTGTCCCCTGTCATTTCAGCCTATTGAGCTTGTCGTTGTTATTACTCACGTGTGTTCGGTGCTCAGAGGTAAAAGAAGAGCCGCTTCGTGACGTCCAACAGAGAAACAGAGATACAGAGTGAAGTTATACGTTGCCGTCCCGACAGGCATCTGTGATGCGTCGGCTGCATGCTGCAGTTTAAGCTTGAATCATAAAAAGGTGGGGGCCTGTAGCGTGCAGGGTGTCCATGGCAGGATTTCGTGCATACTACAGTAGCCGCAGAATACCCGGAGCCAGCAGCCGAAACGAGCAACCCCAGTTGCCGTAGAAGCAAGCGGATAGGACTCAACAAGGTTTCGACGTGAGTAGAGGCATTGTAGAGCTACAATGAAGACGATTGTAGGGGACAACTAGGAGTATCGAAATGTGAGGATACTGTCAAAGGTTCAAGCGTTACAGAGCACCATCGATGAAGCGTGACATGCAAATGTGGGGGAATTCTGGGGAGTTACATGGCTGCATTTTTTTTCAAGATGTTACGTCTCAAAGCGACGTCCATGTACGTCGCGCTGCAACTACAGCAAGCGATTGCAGAACATGCTGCGGGCGTGAACGGGCGTAAAATTTCCCGCCACGACGTTCATGTACGTCGAACCGCAACTACAGCGAGCGAATGCAGACCATGCGTAGGGCGCGAACGGGCGTAGAATTTTCCCGCTCCTAGTACCCTCACTGACCACATACATGTGATACAAAAGAAATCCGGAGGGGGGGGCGGTGCACTCATATCATGGATAGCCGCAGACCATTGACCCTCGCATCCCTACAATACCGGGACGGAGCACGTCGGGTTTTCACCGAGACCAGGCAGACATCGCGTGCACCAAGCGCGAAGCGCCGTGAGGTGTTCGGCGAGTCGCACGAAGGGTGAGCTGCAGTCTACTAAGAACCGTTTTTCGAGGCGAATTCCCGCACCCTTGTACGTACTTCCTTGCATATCGGGCGGGGGGGGCGGACAAGGTAGCCCTGCGTGCAATAAATATGGGAGCGGGAATTTAGACAGGCCGTCGCGTTCTCGCCGACTTCTGAGGAGTTGTATTAGGCAAACAAATGTAGTGTGGGCGACGTCGCGGCAGGACTGAGGACAAAGATTGGTAACGGTGGTATGTATGCGATGCAGGGGAAAACACGGCAAAATGTTCATTAAAAAAAAATAAACTACAGACACGATCCGCTGTGGGCAAAGATTGGTAACGGTGGTATATATGCGGTGCAGAGGAAAACACGGCGAAACGTCCATTACAAAAAAAAAATTTACAGACACGATCCGCTGTGGGCTTGACCAATTGAGTGATCGATTCTCAGCTTTTGGGAGCTAAAGTGCAACGTTGGCCGCGCGATTTCTAGTTTTCTTGGGAATTTTGTAACGGGGGCGCCAAAAAATTGAACATGTTTTAGTGCCTCCGAAGGGGTAGACGCGGCAGAGTTACTCACATAGCAACCCCCTCCCGACAACCCGTGCCTTGTTTTCTTGCTGAGCAGGTTGAATCGGGGGGATGATGCGGGGGCAGTGTCGGATTTGGACGAGGCGGTGGCTTTGTCGGGAGGGGCCAGGGGGGGATATTTCGTGCAGCGCGCGAGAGCCAGGGCTAGGGTAGCCATGAGGTCTCACGGTCGGGAAGAAGCTGTGGCAGGACTCCAGGTATTTCTGCAGTCGCGTGCCCCCCCCCCTCTCACTCCCGGCGACGTCTTTGATTCGCATCTCCGTTTGTGGCGGCTATCCAGATATTTTCTTCCAAGCACAAGACTCACTATGGACGTAACTCTTTTTTGGTAGCCTGGGCGTGTATTCAGGTTAATGGCGTGTAACGTGAGCCTAACGCGGTGTAACGTGAGCCTACCGCGGTGTAACGTGAGCCACATGCGGTGTAACGCGAGACAAACGCGGTGTAACCTGAGGCTAATGCGGTGCAACCTGGGCCAACGACGTTTCAAGATACGTAGATAGAAAAACTGCCAGCGTAATATCCGACGTATCTTTTCCACCTGCTGGCATGCACCTTAGGACATCGAGAAGGCGATGGAGTTGGAGCCGACCAACACGGAATTTCTATTCGCGGCGGTGAGACGATTGACATGAAAAGCGGCATAATATATGGAGGTTGAAAACGAAAGCGCCACAACCACCCGACCAAAAAAGAAATACATTTAGCTAAATAGACGTCGATGCGGTCTTGCGGCACAAGGATAAGGATAAGGCGCATCTCTATACGTTTTATGGTTTGATTCGCTTCCCGGTTACTATAGGGCAACACGTCGAACAGATCATCTATCTATCCCCACTTATATGGTCTAGATATTTCAAGGAAGATCTGTATGATCTATAGCTCATGTTGCCGAGTGGGAGCCGTACGTTCTGTATGTTCTAGCTCATGTTTCCGGGATTGGACCTGTACTCTGGGTATGCAGATCCCGCAGAACATCTCATTACGGCAGCCATAGGAGTTCCTAGATGATACAGATGATCTAGATCGTGATCTGTCCGAGGTGTTAATGATTGCAAAAAACGCGACACAATAAGTAAGGCGTTTGAAAAAGAAAAGCGACACAACCCTCCTCGCGAAAAAACTGAAATTGCACACCGCGCGAGAGAATGTGGATGGAATCATGTGGTGCAAGGCTATAGAATTATTATGTATGTAAACTTAAAGAGCTCATTTACTCAGTAATCTTCCCTCCGGGACCACTTTTCTGAAGCTTAGATTACCGGTACACTCTTCTTGTGGTTTTCCCTCTCACATACTAGGTATTAAATTTATGTAGCTTGCAATCCAAACGGGTAATAACAATTTCTTGAGCGTTCGGTAAAAGGGTGTCGTTTATACCCCCGCCTTGGCATTGTTAAGGAATTAGTGGGGTATTAGTCCGTTTGGCCACTTGCATAAGCTTGACAAATTGCCTACCCAAACTAAGCCTAATAACACCCTCCCCCCCTTGACACGGCGGGATAGCAGGTCGGCCGGATATACGGGCGGACCTGTCAATTATCCAAGCGGTTTCATTTCCTGGGTAACCGGAGAGAGTATTTTTCAAGTTCGACGTGGGAAAAATCGTAAAAGTTTATTATCGGTGGATGGTGGGATTCGAACCCACGACCCAAAAAATCATGGTCTGTTGACGACGCCATTTGTTAAGGAATTAGTGGGGTATTAGTTCGTTTGACCGCTTGCAAAAGATAACCAATTACCTAACCAAACTAAGTCTTGAAACATATCTGGCCGATCTACTATCCCGCCGTTTCAGGGGGGAAAGTGTCACAAGGCTTAATTCGGGTAAGCAATTGGTTAACCTTTTGCAAGTGATTAAACGGACTAATACCCCACTAATTCCTTAACAAGTGGCGTCGTCGACAAACCATGGGTTCTTGGGTCGTGGGTTCGAATCCCACCATCCACCAATAATAAACCTTTACGACTTTTCCCATGACGAACTTGAAACATACTCTCCCCGGTATACCCAGCAAATGAAACCGCTTGGATATTGATACGTCCGCCCGTATATTCGGCCGACCTGCCATCCCGCCGTGTCAGGCGGGGAGGGTGCTGTAAGGCTTAGTTCGGGTAGGCATTTCGATAACTTTTTGCATGTGGTCAAACGGACTAATACCCTCGAACTCCTTTATACTATTGGGTCTTCACAGGGCGTACTGCTGTTGCGCTCCCGCATTGGAGAATACGGTCACTGCCCCGGGCTATCTCGCAATAATAGATCTGTAGGACCTAAGAAGCTATCCTGCTGCTAGTTGAAGCAAAAGGCTTCACGACTGCCGCATTTTTTTTTAGTTTTCGGGGTTCCTTCATACCGAGCTCACTTCTCCCCAATTGCTCCAGTCACCGGCCTCATCATCAGCCCAGAACAAGAAAAAAAAAAAATCCCACATCGGACAGATCACGAGCTAGATCATCTAAATCATGTATATCATCTTTGTTTTTTCGGGGTTCCTCTATCCCGAGCTCACTTCCCCCCAATTGCTGTAGTCGCCGGCCTCATCAGCCCAGAACAAAAAACAATCCCACATCGGACAGATCACGAGCTTGATCATCTAGATCATGTAGATCATCTAGATCCTATCTGTGATGGACCAAGCTACGATAGGGGGGGGGTCGCTTTTGGGTACTTGTTTCGGCAGTGGCTCGGAGTCACTCACGAGAGAGAGAGAAAGTGATCCTCCTGTTCCTTTTCAGTCTTACTCTTCCGTGCTTTTTTAACGTTTCGACATGAATTCCGCAAAAGGAATGCTTGGCTACGCTGCGCCAGAATAAATCGCACTCGCGTAATTTGTTTGTTATTGTTGTTGTTGTTGTTGTTGTTGTTGTTGTTGTTGTTGTTGTTGTTGTTGTTGTTGTTGTTGTTGTTGTTGTTGTTGTGGTTGTTGTTGTTGTTGTTGTTGTTGTTGTGGTTGTTGTTGTTGTTGTTGTTGCTGTTGTTGTCGGTGAGGTACAGAGTCACTCGTGCGAGTGGCTCAAACGCGGTAGTGAAAAAATGCCCCCCCCCCCCTACTCTAGCCTTTGACTGATATGTTATGGAGGGATCTGTGTAGCACGTATCCAACCCAGGAAACATGAGGTAGATCATACAGATCGTACGGTTCTCACCCTGGCAACATGATCTAGGCCACACATATCATTCCTGGTTTAGAATCAGGGATCTGTCTGCCCTTCAAGACATAGAACATGAATAGAGGGGTCTGATCTGCCCTGTCCGGCTTGTGAAAACATATTTCCACCATCGTGCTGCATGCAGGGCGTGCTGTGCTCCAGGATGGGAGAATACGATCACGCCCTGGTCCATCTTCAACGGCTGTCGGGGGTCTACGAAGCCCAAGCGGCTGCTGCGAGGTAGGACGAAACGGATAAGACCCGTGGCATGGCAAGGGTGCTTTTTTGGGAGCCACCCCATGGAAGGGGTTGCGGCAGAAAGTCCCTGAGCTCTTCACACGAGGAGCTCAATATCTCACCCCCATACTACATGACTTCGAAGGCATTCGTTCGCACAACCCGACCAAGCTTCTATGCCCCTTTAGTCCTAAAGAAATATGTACAGTACTCGTGAAACTTACTTCATTAACCCGAAGTTCCGCAAACATGAGGAGCTCAATCACCCAGGGACTTTTTGGCCCAAAAACTTCAATCCCTCCGGTGGGATGACTTGGGGGCCAAACGTTCTTCGAGGGGTGTAGCTTCTCCGGTGAGTACGCTACCGGTTGGTGCGGGCTCCGGCACTACTTGCATTTTGCGTGGAAGCTTATGAAAGCTTTCGTGGAAGCTTTCACCGCTTTCATGGAAGCTTCCATGGAAGATATGGAAGCTATAGAATCTTCCATGGAAGCTTCCATGGAAGCAATGAAGCGATGGAAGCTTCCATGGAAGCTTTGGAAGCTTCCGTGGAAGCTTTCATGGAAGATATGGAAGATATGAAAGCTTCCACGGAAGTAACTTCCACGGGAGCTTCCACGGAAGTAACTTCCACGGGAGCTTCCACGAAAGCTTCCACGAAAGCTTTCATGGAAGTAACTTCCGCCAAAGCTCCACGAAAGCTTCCATGGAAGCTTTCATGGAAGTAATGGAAGCTTTCCCGGAAGTTATGGAAGCCTTCATGGAAGTGACATCCACGGAAGCTTTCACGGAAGCTTCCATTGAAGATATGGAAGAACTGAAAGCTTCCACCTACGTTACTTCCACGGGAGCTTCCACGAAAGCTTCCACGAAAGCTTCCATGGAAGTAATGAAAGCTTTCACGGAAGTTATGGAAGCTTCCATGGAAAATATGAAAGATATGAAAGCTTCCACCGACGTAACTTCCACGGGAGCTTCCACGAAAGCTTCCACGAAAGCTTCCATGGAAATAACTTCCACGAAAGCCTCCATGGAAGCTTTCATGGAAGTGATGGAAGCTTTCGTGGAGTTACGGAAGCTCTCATGTAAGAAACTTCCACGAAAGTCTTCATGGAAGCTTCCGTAGAAGCTTCCATGGAAGATATGGAAGATATGAAAGCTTCCACGGAAGTAACTTCCACGGGAGCTTCCACGAAAGCTTCCACGAAAGCTTTCATGGAAGTAATGGAAGCTTTCGCGGAAGTTATGGAAGCTTGCATGGGAGTAACTTCCACGGAAGTCTTCATGGTATGTTCCGTGGATACTTCCATGGAAGATATGGAAGATATGAAAGCTTCCACGGAAGTAACTTCCACGGAAGCTTTCATGGGAGCTTCCGTAAGCTTCCGTGGAAACTTCCATGGAAAATATGGAAGATATGAAAGCTTCCGTGGAAGCAAATTCCACGAAAGCTTCCACGAAAGCTTCCACGAAAGCTTCCATGGAAGTAATGGAAGCTTTCGCGGAGGTAATGGAAGTTTCCATGGAAGTGGAAGTTACTTCCATGGAAGCTTAAGGTTAGGGTGAGGGTTAGGGTTAGGGTTAGGGCTAGGGTTCGGGTTAGGTTGCTTCCGTGGAAGCTTCGGTGAAAGCTTTCATGGAAGCTTCCGTGGAAGTTGTCTCCGTGGAAGTTGCTTCCGTGGAAGTTGTTTCCGTGGAAGTTGCTTCCGTGGAAGTTGCTTCCGCGGAATCTTTCGTGGAAGCTTCCGTGGAAGTTGCTTCCGTGGAAGCTTTCATGGGAGCTTCCGTGGAAGTTGCTTCCGTGAAAGCTTTCATGGAAGCTTCCGTGGAAGCTTCCGTGGAAGCTTTCATGGCAGCTTCCGTGGAAATTGCTTTCGTGGAAGCTTCCGTGGAAGTTGCTCCCGTGGAAGTTGCTTCCGTGGAAGCTTTCGTGGAAGATTCCGTGGAAGTTGCTTCCGCGGAAGCCGTGGAAGCTTTCATGGAAGTCTCCGTGGAAGTTGCTTCCGTGGAATCTTCCATGGAAGTTGCTTCCGTGGAAGCTTTCGTGGAAGCTTCCGTGGAAGTTGCTTCCGTGGAAGCTTCCGTGGAAGCTTTCATGGAAGTGGAAGCGTGAAAGCTTCCATGGAACCTTCCACACTTCCATGGAATCTTCCATTGCTTCCATGAAAGCTTCCATGGAAGCGATGGAAGCTTTCGCGGAAGTCGTGGAAGCTTCCATGGAAGTAATAAAAGCTTCCACGGAAGCTTTCACGAGCTTCCACCAAAAATGCAGATAGTGCAGGTGGCCCAGTTGGTGTGATACTTTTACGAGTGTACTTGTTCTAGGAGTAGCACATGGAAATGTTGATCGGGTTACGTATTCGACGATCCTTCTCGCAAGCATGGAAGCCCAATAAGTCGGATGGTCGGCACCTGCGGGAACGACTAACTATTGGTCCGACCAGCTCATGACTTACGTCGTGCCGACTACAGCTCTAGCACCAGCAGAAATACTCTTGTTACGACGGGGGTAGCGAGTTTTTTCACTATTTCGTTTTCGGAACAACGACGCACCTTAATCCAAAAACCGTCGGAACTAGTTCATTTATATCCCTAGACCATAAGATTACGAGCCGCTTTTTATTTTTTCCCTTCAAAGCAATTTGTTGGGTGGGGTATTCGTAGAGCCCCTTGTTCCTCGAGCAGGGTGTTTCTATTTATCGAAATTAGGCTTTTGGGGTGGGGGGGATAGGGGCCCCACGAGTAAGGAGCGTCAAAAAAACAATGGTTGGTGCATCTGTGGCGCAGCATGCGCGGAAACGAGAAACACGTGTTTGAGCCCCCTAGGTGTAATTTCAATAACTCCATATCATTGTCATAGCTGTATGTATCGAAGTATACGTTTATCCTGGAGTCTTGCACACACATATATCTACAAGGGCTCCGCACGGGTGCCGGCATTCTCCGACACCCATGCTCCGGGTAGGGCAGGGCAGCACTTCGACTTGTTCGATTCAACGTTCGATAGAGTAAAAACCGTTACCACGCAACACATAGTCTACGCGTGTAGAACGTAACGTAATGCCAGTGATCGATATAGACTAGTAGTGGACTACTTACTTCTTCTGCCGTTTCCTCCGTTTCTCCGTTTCTTGCGTGAATCCGATTCCGAGCTTCATCATACATATTTCGATAGGATAAATCCGAGCCCACGCACACTGACCCTCTAGTCTGGCCACGAAGAGACGTTTCGAGTGCGCCTCTTGACGTTTCGACCCAACCAAGCATCCAGGGCAAGCAGAAGGATGGCCAACAAATGCTTGCTGCATGTTCTCTGCGTGGCAACTGACAGGCGCGCACTGAGTCAGCTTCTGCTACTACATGCATGATACCATAATATAATCCGCGCGATCGGAGTATCACACACAGCTTGCAAAGATGAGCTTCGACAAAATCTTTGATCTCACAGCAGCTAGCTGCTGGAGTGTATTTTTATTTTTATAATATCTAGATCCGAGGCTCGCAGACCGACTGTGCCTCTGTGCGTATAGTGATCGTGGAGAGACTTGCTGACGGTATTCTAGGCATGGAACACGGTGTCGCTACCTTCGTCATTCAATTCCTCCAATGCTATTATAATAATGCTGCCACTTGTTGATGTAGACCACTTTCGTCTGGTCGATGGAATATTAGGAGTACGCGATAGCACTGAACAAAGAAGTTGGTAGTTGAGGATTCCAGGCTCGATCGAGTTTTAGACGAACATATAAACATAAAATTCCTGGTATGGCCTTCTTGTCTGATTGCTGGTCGCTCATTGGCCGGAGATCGTACATAAAGTAACCGTCATATGGGGATGATAGGGTCCATTACGAGGATCATAATCCATTCACATATATACAACTCCGACAACCCGGGAATGAACACGGATATGTCACCAAGATGGATACCTCCCCGCACAGTGTGGAAATCCTCAATGCCACCGACCGGCCGATCTCTTTTTGGCTGGGCTCGTACATTATGGAGCCAGCTCCACCCGGACGGAGACGATAGGGTCCCATCCCCGGTCCAGGGGTCATTCCATATATCAAGAGAATTAGACAAACATGGGAAGAAAACCGAGTTCTCTCGGGTCGACACCGCCCCTCATGGTATGGAAACCCCAGTTCCATTGGCTAGAATCGCTGATTGGTTCGAGCTCCACAGCGGCCACCCACCCTAGTAGGAGGATGACAGAGGCTCACCAACCGATGGGGGGCAGTTCCGTCGCACACGGGGAAGATAGGGCCCCATCCCCGGTTCAGAAATCCTCCGAAAATCTCTAAAGCTCCAGCAACGCGGCAATAATAACGATGATCTCCCGGATCGATATACCTCCCCTCACGGCGTGTCAACCCCGACTCCATTCGCTTGTTTCTCGTGATAGGCTGGGAGGCTTTGACCCAATAATATCACAATTATTTCGACCGAGTCGGGTTTTTTCGCACACTTCTCGCATACGGCAAACATTTGCAACGCGAGCGCAGTTGAATGGATGAGTTATTTGCATGATACGTCGCACAGAAAAACGATTTTGAGCCCATAATATCAGGTTGGCGTGCCGAGCAAGCACGCTCAAAATGGAGATGAGAAACACTTGAACAGCAACAACAGCACCAAACGCAATATAAATGGAAGAATTAAAGCCATTTTATAAAAAAATATTTCAAGGACGTCAGCCGTGAGTTCGACGAATTTCAGGCCAATACTCATCTTTGCAAGCTGCGTTGTTGGTACTTGTAATATACTATATGATGGGTGATTTTTTTATTTGGAGGTGTCCTATTTTTTGTCCACTATAATGGTAAGTGTTGGTATTTATACTTTAGGTGGGGAATTTTTAGCTAGGTAAAACATCACATCTATTTTATAAATTTATTACTGTAGTTTCCACTATACTGCTCTATCATATGTATGGTAGGCGGTTTATTTTGTTTTTTGTTTGCAGGATTCAGGGCCCGCCGGTTGTAAGCACAGTTAGTTTCAAACAAAAATGGGGTGTTCAAAGGAAAACGACATAATAATATGTGGAACTAAGACTGGCACGACTCGAGCACAATAACCAATCGTGGAAAAAAGCCTGAAATTAGGCAAAAAAAAGTGCGTATTTGACTCACTGGCATAATGGTCGAATCATCATGGAATACTTGCTGTGCCCGAATAATCACCTCTTTGTCGATTATGCGGCACCAGAAAAAATCGCTGAATATTCCGATTTCATTTGCTTATTGGGTCAGAAACCTAAGCTCGCTAAAATTTTCGCGGGTTTTCTTGCGTAATATTCGCGAAGGGCAAATACTTGCCATGCGCCCGCAACCGCAAGTCGTACCAAACGTTCGACCTCGGGATGAATCTATCTATGCAGTTGGTGCCCAGAGCGTCACGACAAAGCCGTTCGGGATCTTAAGAAGAGCGGTCAAATCGCATGTCCCGGCATACTAACAGCCATATATATTGCCCACAACAGCCAAGAGCAATGAGCGCCTTCTTTGGCTTGACACGGGGTGATCTTGAATCGGAATATAACGAAGGAGGATATGTTGGTCTTTGGAATGAAATTCGAAGGGTGGCGAAAGACTGCTCAGAAGGCCGGCGGATGGTTTCGACGAGTAGAGGAGGGAGCCGAGTTGTTCATGCGGAATTGGCATGTAACGGAGAGACGAAAAGCTGCAGAGCGACGCGCGAAGGCTGCGGCAGCGCCATCCACCGTCAGCATCTCTAAGCGGCCGGGGGGAGGGGGGAGGGGGGGAGAGGGGGGGGGGGGGGAGGGGGGAAGGGGGGAAGGGGCGGGGGGAAAGGGAGGGCGTCATGCCCAAGAGACTGAAGTCTGGGTCTGGCCATCATCGTCTTGAGATTTGTGGGCCTTCCAATGGCCGTCACAAGATAGCGTAAGACCGCCCTGACTTCTTCCCCATGTTGATTACTCTCCCCAGCGCCATTGATGATGCACTTGATACCCTCTATGAGCCCAATGCCGTCTTTAGCCAGTTTCTAGGGTCTGCTAGCATGACATTTTTTTTTCTTTTCCTCTCCTTGCTTCCTCTTCTTGTCTTGGCTTTTCTTGCTTTTCTTGTCTTTTCTATTATTTCCTTTGCCTTTTCTTTTTTTCGCTTTCTTGTCTTTTCTTTCATTTCCTTATCGTTTTTTCTTTTCTTTGTTTCTTTTTTCAGTTAACTTGTGTCTGTCGTGCGTATGCGTAGTGATAGGTACCACATGCAATATATACGTGCTTGTCTTTGGTGGCAAGCGGTATAGTCGGTTTTTCCAGGCGCGAGTAGTGAGACGTATGCACCAGTATGGACCTGGCATATCGTAGGCTGACTCCCGATTTCATTTTTATATGTTTCTGGTGGAGGCATGAATTGCGTCAGCTGTGATATATGCGTGTACCACCTTGGGTTTGTTTGCCTTTTTCTCTGGGGTATTCCTCAGCTCCAGAGTGACTGGAGCCTGTCCTGTGACCACGGGCTTGCATATGCGAGTTAATGCGAGAACAACAACAACAAACAACAACCCCTTTTCTTTCTTCTCTGTATTTTTTATTATTTTCTTTTTTCCAATTGACTTGTGTCTGACGTGCGTATGCGTAATGATAGGTAGCCCGAGATATTTGTGCATAAGATCCCTGTTTTTTATGATACTGCTATGTCGTCGATTGCTGTGGCGCGCAGGAGATGTTGTCAAGAAGATCCCTATTACTCTGTGTTATCGGTTAATTCCTGGCGAACACGACAAGATAACATTTTCAAGAAGGCCCTTGTATCTTATTATACTAACATCAACTATTTGCTGGCGCACACGATGTATTGGCCTGCAACAACAGTCAGTAGCCAGCGCAATTCTTGCAACCAACCGCACAGCAAACCGTTCGAAACACTACCACCGTGATAATCACACCTACCTTGAGGAGTGCATCCACGTTTCGTTTGTCGGGATAAATATACATGGAATTAGTGTGGGATATTTATTATGCGGACCTGAAAGATGGGTGGTGGATCGTGGACCAA
This sequence comes from Undaria pinnatifida, assembly GCA_012845835.1. NCBI lineage: Eukaryota > Phaeophyceae > Laminariales > Alariaceae > Undaria > Undaria pinnatifida. The sequence goes on along the minus strand of JABAKD010000025.1, from coordinate 4,322,744 downwards.
TATATACGGAACGACTCTTTGGAGCGGCGATGAAAAAGACTGACAAATCATTGTTTCTCGTACTGCGATTTTTAAAAGCGACTCCGTTCGTTGTGTTTGTTTTCTATTTTCTTTAAGGTCTGGCATGTTTTGTTGTGTTCTCGTACCCGGTACGCTAGCATTTCAGCTGCTTTTATACCTTGATTAATTGCGATTGTTTAGTTTAGTCTGTCTCACAGTCTGTGACCACATGGTAACAAGTGGTATCTCTCTAGGATGAAGAATCAGCACGGAGACACTGGGTGTAATGATGATGTTGGGTAGGGAACGCCCCCCCTCGAAGACAACGAACGCTCGAACAAAGATAGTTGACCTTCAAATCCAATATCGAAAAGCAACGACACAGCAGTCAGTCGTACGATGTGCACAATAAGCCAAACGCTTCGAGGTGTGACCATGAAAAACGTGTGGTGGGGACGAAACAAGAAGCCAATTTGGAAATGATGCCAACTTGGAAATAAACCAAAATACAAATTTGGCGCACTTCTCGCTTGTCTCGCTCAGCCCAAGTACCCGATCCCGGCCAGGAGTGGAACGGATACGGCAGGGCGAGGGGCGTTTGAGCCGCACCCCAAAAACGGCGCTCGAACGAAGCGATTTGACCGAAAATTTCAGTTCCGAGAATCGCACACTGAGACCGAGACGGAAAAAAACTCCTGACCGAATCCCCCCCAAAAGAATGATCATATATATACGCCAGAGTAATAAACACTTGCCACGCCCTGGATATCGCTTCGTTATCTTTTTAGAGCCGTCCATGCCGCTGCCGCAATTCCCACCCACCCCCGCCCCCAACGCCCCCTCCTTCCCCACCACCCGCACCATTGCCTAGACCTAGCACCACGCGTATAGCAAACCCCTACATCTATGCGACCTGAAGCCCTCCCCCCCCGCCCCCCGCCTCCCCCGCCACATTCCCCCCCCCTCCCCCACAAGAAGGATTTTGTGTTTCCACGCACAATTTGACCTGCCCCACCCGTCCCCTCCCCCCCCTCCCTCCCTCCCGCCCCCCTTTTGATCAAAATCAGCCCCCCACGTCCTTAAAAACTACGCCCTCCCCTCACCGGATATTCGACTTACAGGATTCACTTGATAAACTGATGCATTTCCTTCCACAGCTGTCGGATTTTGTCTCCCTCAGAAACGGGTTTTATAGTTTTCGCGCACAGACTGACTAACATCACCCTGTCGACCCTGATAGCTACACTGTAGTTGCAAGGGAAGTCGCCGACCTATATCCTTAATGAGGACACACAACCCGTAATACGCGCGATCGGAGTTTCACACACAGCTTGCAAAGATGAGTTTCAACAAAATATTCGATCTCACAGCTGGAGTGCATTTTCATTTTTCCCAACATATAATCATGTTTGCTCAAGCCCTGTAACATATCTTGATTTTTCTGTTGTCCTGAAATATCGTTTCCACAGACGCTCGTGCCGCCTATGGTGCAAACTAAGACCTCAAAGGCCCTCTTTCCGGCGGTTGCTTTTGTCGTGACTTTACCATTTCAGTAATGGTACCTCAGAAAGGGCCCCACACTAGTTGCAAGTAACTTTTCCCCGAAAACGAGTATCGCCAAAACGATTCCACACCACAATAATTCGAAGTAAGTTTTCCCCGAAAGCGAGTATCGCGAAAACGATTCCACACCACAATAATTCCAAGTAAGTTTTCCCCGACAGCGAGTATCGCGAAAACGATTCCACACCGCAATAATAATCAAGGAAGTTTTCCCCGAAAGCGAGTATCGCGAAAACGATTCCACACCACAATAATCCCAAGTAATCTATCTCACAAAAAGGTGTGTGTGACGTGACCAGGTCCGCCAAATGGGGGGGGGTTGGCGTTGTCGATGAGCGAGCCGGTGGACGAGCAGGAGGAGGTGCAGCATCGCCTACCGTTGGCGGGGTGAATAGTGCACCAGCGCCTGCATCTCCAAGGTGCGATGCATACCTGTGTTTTCCCACGCCGTATGAAAGTAGAGACAATGGAGTCGCCCGACCTACACCTAGAGCTGTGAGTCGGCAGGATGTCACGACTAATAACTAGTTGGTAGCTATCGTTATCTGATCAACTGACTTAAGTTAGCAAGTCGGCCGATGAAGCCAACTGATGGCCAGCCGACTTGCCGACCCAAGTCAGGGTAGCGAAGCGAGCCGAGTCAGGTCTCACCGGCCGAGGGGGGCCCGCTCAAAAAGGAAAACACGCATACCGTATTCGATAATCCTTTCGCCAAGAAAGTATGGAAACCCAATATGTCGGATAGTCGGCACCTGCTGGAAGCGACCAACGATTCGTCCGATTAATTGCTATTTGGTGACTTAAGTCGTGCCGACCCACAGCTCCCCCCATACCCTTAACGAGGACACTGCGCAAGTATAGCAGAGGTACACGAGCGGGCGGCAAGACACTGCCCGCCGCCGATTGGAAGGCCTAGAGGATAGGTCTAATGCTGTTGTTGTTTCTCTGGTAGAAAGGCGGAGCTTTTGCAAGGATGCCCGGGAGTCGCAGGCAGTGTTAACATGACGGATGCTACGGGGTAAGGGGTGCACAGCGTTGCGTTTCCTGGATCTCCTTGCTTAGAGAGCAGGAGCTCTGTACGAGAAACCAGATGCACGCGCAGAAGAGCGCCGCGCAACTTTTCTCTCCTCCTCGCTCCTGACCATGAAAATAAGCTACGTACGCCCGTACAGCCCATGATTACACCGGCGGTTTAATTCTGTCGTATGTTGACGCAACAAACATCTCATTCTTGACCCTCAAACTTAAGAGATGCTTTCCCTGGCATGCTTTTTTTTTGTCTGCCGGGGGCAGGGAGAGCGATGCCCCCCCCGGAGGCAAAGACCGCGCCACGAGCCCGGCGGCCTGCGAGTTTGAGGTGAGAGCGAGATGTTATTGCCGGGAGCGTGGTTCTACCATAACCTTGCGTGTTGGGAGCATGCCATGGTACGGGCGCGCCGTTTTGTTCCCGACGCTCCCCACTTGAAGAGTTCCAAACATCCATTCATACCTCATCCAAACCCTGTTTCTTCAAAACAAAAGAAACCGCGATACTGCGATCCGGTGAACTCTGAAGGAACAAATCCCACGGCCTCGGTCTTGAACGATAGAGGTGCTGTTGTTGTTGTTGTTGTTGTTGTTGTTGTTGTTGTTGTTGTTGTTGTTGTTGTTGTTGTTGTTGTTGTTGTTGTTGCTGTTGTTGTTGCTGTTGTTGTTGTTGTTGTTGTTGTTGTTGTTGTTGTTGTTGTTGTTGTTGTTGTTGTTGTTGTTGTTGTTGTTGTTGTTGTTGTTGTTGTTGTTGTTGTTGTTGTTGTCGTTGTTGTTGTTGTTGTTGTTGTTGTTGTTGTTGTTGTTGTTGTTGTTGTTGTTGTTGTTGTTGTTGTTGTTGTTGTTGTTGTTGTTGTTGTTGTTGTTGTTGTTGTTGTTGTTGTTGTTGTTGTTGTTGTTGTTGTTTTTGTTGTTGTTGTTGTTGTTGTTGTTGTTGTTGTTGTTGTCGTTGTTGTTGTTGTTGTTGTTGTTGTTGGTGCTGTCGATGTTGTTGTTGCTGTTGTCGATGTTGTTGTTGTTGTTGCTGTTGGTGTTGTTAATATAACGGGGCTCCTTAACCCAATATCGTCGGAATGTCATTAATGTCGTTTTGCTTGTTTTGCAATATGAAACGTGTTTGTATACCTAGGCCAGGCGTTTCGTCATCGGGTTGCGCTTTCAATTTCTCTTAAAAATAGAACTCTGTTGGGTGAGGTGTAGAGTAGTTTATCAAGCCAAGAACCTTGCAGGGCAAAAAGGGGTGCAACCTCTCTCGTATCGTGTGTCAAAAATGTTGTGCGAAGCGTAAGAACGGGATTCCAATAACTTTGTTAAAAAAGAAAACCTTGTCAACTCCTGAAAAAGCATCCTAGCCTATACTAGCTCCAAGTGTTTTGTCCCCATGTCGAGGGTGCGGTGCTAAAAAGGATTAAACGACACATGCTTAAGGCAGAGGGAGGGGCAGCACCGATTTTGTTTCCGAGGCTCCTAACCTCTCGAGTATTTTTCTTTTCTTTAGTAAAATTAAAGTGCAACCCGGTGAACAAACCCATGGTCTTAGGTTTACGAAAGCCTTCATATTGCAAAAACGAGAATGGTGCCATGCCAACGATTTTGGGTTAACGAGCCCCGTCAGTCAGAAAAGTGTCTGGCCAAAAAAAACGTACACGTCGGATAGATCGTCTACGTATTCCCACTTGATTATGTAGATCTTTCAGGGAGGATCTGTACGGTCTAGATCATGTTGCCGGGTGGGAGCCGTACGATCTGCATGATCTAGAACACACATGCTTCCGGGGTTGGATCTGTCCTCCACGTATACATACAGATCTTGCCTCCACCATCTCATAGCGGCATCCGTAGCATGTACCGTCGATGATCTAGATGATCTAGATTATCTGTATGACCTGTATGATCTGTATGATCTATATTATTTATGTCATCTACATCATGATCTGTCCGACGTGTGAGTTATCGCTACCCCGCGACCCGTATCTGCGCACGCGTCGAACACAATTGGGTAGTTCCCGGCTGTCAGAAATGAAATTCCTTAGCTTTGGCCAGTGCCCCCGGCAGGTAGTCTCTGGTGTGGTGGTGTGCGGACGACACACCGATGTGGTCGGTATCTCGGGTCAGCACGGAACGGAGTTTGGGGGACCTCTGGTGACCTTGAACTTGTCTGTAACGAGCCGGTACTTTCTAGGGGAAGGGGAGCTGGTATTCACATAGCCAATACCAGGTAAATGTAGAAAATTGATGAACTTCGACGAGCTTGTGTAAAGCTGAAAAGCGGGAATGCTGAACCCTATCTATAGGTGATAAAAGTGAAGACACGTACTGGGGGGTGGGGGGAAGGGAAGGCACTTGCAACCACGGCTTTTGTCCGGGAGGTCACAGAGGGTAATAAGCTCTTACGAGTCGAGCTGGAAAGTAAGAAGTGATAATAAAAAAACACAGACAATAAGTGCTACCTCTATCTAGTGCAGCACGCCTATGCGCGATCAAAATGAAGGTACGTACTTGGGCAAAGGGGGAGGAAAGACACCCCGTGACCACGACTTTTCATCGAGGAAGTCACGGAGGGTAAAAAACTCCTACGAGTTGAGCTGGAAAGTAAAATGTGACGAGTAAAACTGTAAAACATAAGGAATAAGTGCTGTTCCTAGGCCTACCGTAGCACGCGCCTGCTCCGCGAAAATGGTGCAGTGTAAGAATGCTAAATGCGAGCTTCATGCCGACGGCAGCTACTCAACCCAATGCTCACCGTGCGCGTAGTATTTTTTAACGATTATCACGAAGTTAAATATCTTCTTCCTCCGTCGAAAAACACAAGCACCCACAGAACGAAGCACACTCCGTTGCCTCTACAAAACCCGAGCATGTCCTGTGATCCTGCCAGTGAACCTGCCAGACTACATGTTCTCTGACCCTGCCAGACTACTAAGAGGAGTACAAAATCCAGTCTGGTTTTTCTTTTCCCCACATTTTTTTGTGTGTTTTCTGCTGGATCTCAAACACAAAAGCACGCATGTTATCGTAGTGCCAATCCCCCCCCGCCAATAACGCTTGTTATGCTCGCAAAAAACAGGATTTTTCACGGTTCGCGTCATTTTTCGCGGGTCGGGTCGGATCGGGTCGGGTCATGACCCATGAAAAACCGTGGAAAAAAAATGCCCCAAGTGCCAATTATGTCTACTTTTATGCGCTAGTAATTCCTGTACAAGTGTAACGCTCGTTTTCTGCGACGAACTGCTTGGGATTAGTATGGGATTTTGTTTCCAGTAGTTGAAGGGTTAATTTTAAACGCACGCCCAGTCATGCCAAAACAAAACATTGGCATAAATTGATATACATGGGGGGGGAGGGGGAGGGCTTGGCAATTCATCGGCGGGAGGGGGAGGGCCTTGGCCCTGGTGGTTGGAGGAGGGAGTAGTGCGAGGAGGACACGGGCACACATCTAGTGACCAATGCTACGATGGCCCGGTGTCACTTTGCGCGAGTGACCCTCCAGTTCCTTCACGGTCTTAAGAAGTTTTGGTGCTACTCTATTTTTGCGATGTGAATCCGCGATGCAATAGTTAGCTACGCTGCGCTAAACGTAACGCCTAGAATTTTGTCGTGGGGGGTTACAGAGTCACTCGTGCGAATGGTTCAAACCTCTTATTGAACCCCCCCCCTCCCGTGGGATGACTCTAGTAGTTGTCGTACCTGTTGGTTGTTGGATGCGTTGTTTCTGCACTTTTGCTTTTCACGGCCGAGATTTTCGGTGATTTCGTCATATTTTTTGGTTGCTGACACCAACACAGCGCCTTGTCGGATGACAAACGAGAAATCAAGTTCAACTCCATGCCACACGCGACCCTCCCTATGCAGATGGCCCTGTGCCTGTACAAACTCGGCCGACCTCTGGAGGCGCTACGTCTGGCCGAACCAGCAGTCGCGTCGTGGTGTTTGCAAGACGCCCAGCGATTTCAACTCCGTGGTCTGATCAAGCACGACCTCAAGCGCTTCGGAGAGGCAGTGAAGGTAAGGCGCCTTGTTGCTTTTATTCCCCGGAGGCTTTTGACAGGTCTTCCGGCCAATAGGACGGGGTTGCGGCCAGTAGGACGGGTTTGATGCGCGGAGATTCCCGGATTCATCAGCATGAGCCAAGTGTTGTAATATTGCTCTTTGTGGAGTAGCCAGGTGTATTATTGTTGCTCTTTAGTGGAGTAGCGTGTGGCCGACATGAAACCAATACCGCATAAAAATGAAAAGTAGACAAGAAGTGGCACCAGCAAGAAGAGCACACGTACCAAAATCACCGCCCACAGTTCCGATGTCCGCAATACCCCGAGACCAAAAATCCCAGCCACCATTGAAACCCCCAATCAACGTCGAGTCTGTATCGTGCCACGATCATCCCCACGCGCTGCGTGCGACAGAGGTAGCAACTTCTTGGCTGAAATATGTCTGAATGGCGAGGCGCTCCTCATTCAATCGAGGAACTTACCCTATATATACCGTTCGTGATGAATCTGTAGGCCAATGGGATACGGTCATCGTGCTGCGTTATGTTTTCTTGTTTATCAAAATTGCAGCCTACGGGTGAGGAGTATCCCCACGCTACGAAGGGGCCTGCAGCAGAAGATTCTAAGAAGTTTCTGATCTCTCTTGTCATGAAGGGAAACTCAAATATCTCACCCGAACCATGTCTTCGAAGGCGTTCGTTCGTGCAAACCCTACCAAACATCTCTACGCGCTAAACAAAACAAAAAAAAATCCTACGTACAACAAAAATGCACTCGTGAAAAGTGATCCTGCTAACCGGTAGTAGTTCGACGCTTAAGCGGCCTCAACCGGTCAGAAACGTTTCGCCGAAAACGTCCAGCCCCTGCCGGGGAATGGCTCTGGGGTATAAGGGTTCTCAGAATGAGGAACGGAGCCTCAGAGCAAACGGACGCCACCTTACCATAGCCTTTGGTCGAGGGGTTTGTGCTTCCGGCGGTAGAGGTGGTTCGTTTTTGTTTCTCGAAAAGCGTGATACGATAGAGGTAGGGGCAGTTTTCGTCTGATTTTTTTTTTTTTCTGAATGACGGGACTCCTTAACCCAAAATCGTCGGTGAAAAAAGCGCCATTTTTTCTTGCATGATGGTTCTTGTTGTGTATACCTAGGCCATGGGATTTTTTTAACATCCGTGTACTCGTAGCAGTTTTGTTTTTTCTCCAAAATCAGTTTTTTTTGGGGAGATGGTCTTGAGCTTTCAAAATGGATGGAAACTCGGAAAAATAAATGGTGTAATCTATCGTAGCACGCATCTGAAAGGTCTTCACTTAAGAAGAGCTCTAGATATCTCACTTAAGGACCGATTTTAAGCAGGCCTGAACGGGTAATCCGATAAACGAACCCCGTGGCCCAGGTAAACCAAACAATTCTTTTTTGAAAAACAAGAATGAGAATGATGTGTCGACGACTATGCGGTTAAGGAGTGTCACTGTTCAGAATATATATATATATATTTTGACCCAAAAGTGCTGCGTCTATCGGTTTTCCCTTTGACCTTTAACGCCACGCTGTCGATAGGAAACCTTACAGAGGGGGGGGGGGTCCCATTATATGAGTCGGTACTCACGAAGGCGCAAGTCAAGCCTTGCCCCCTCCCATGCATCTCTGACTGATCCGTTCGAACCCCTTCTTTTTTGCGTTGTATGTTTGTGGATGCGTTGGGGGAAGATCGTTCATTCCCGGCGCCACGCACCTCCTGACGTGTCCATTCAAGCCCATGGATCGTTTCTATCATATAACATGTTGTGTGGATACGCGGCTACCCCTTGTCTTTTCCCGCCACACGGATCCCGGACGGGTCCATTCGTATCCATGGTTCGTTTCTATCCGGTCGTGTTTGCACTGGCGAAGGGCGTTCTCGGCTCCCACGCACCTCTAACTGTATCCATTCATAGCCCATGGTTCGCACGAACCTATCTGTCTGTGCAAGGTTAAACGTTTTGTCCGAAACCATCTACAGATGGTAATTACTGACGAACGCGAAAAAAAAACAAATTCCTGACAAAAAATTCTGCGATTTTGCTGGCTTTTTGAAAATTCTGAATTGTCTTGTTTAAGAAAAGAAATCCCGATTTTTTTTCCTGTCAAGGATCCTGGCGGGGTCAATTTTTCACGATGTTTTTCTTCCAAAACTACTCAAAGTCCGTGTTCCTGACCAAAACATCACGATCCACGAAGAATTGGTCACGTTTTGTTTTTGTCACGATTCCTGCTTTGTTTGTGTGTTCGTTTGAAATGACCCTACTAGCAGTGTTTTCGCTGGCACCCTTAAGTATTTCCCGGCCTCACGAACCTCCTACTGACTCCAATCGAATCCATGTTTATTTTCTGACTGTTTTTATATACGGTTGGCCCTACGCACCCCTGATAGGCTCATGTAAATCCATGGCTATTTTCTGTCTGTTTGTGTTTCATGTTGGCATCCCTATCCCCTGTCCCCTGTTTTTCTGTCCCCACCGGGGTTTTCAGGATTTCACGGCATCCATAGCTATCAACGGCCAGAAGCCGGAGGGATTCTTGCTTCGGGGGCGCAGCTTGGCCAGCCAAAGCAGGTGCGTCCTTCGTTACTTCCTGCTGCAACCATACACGGGGAAAGGCTTATATGCCCCTTTTTGTTTGTTTGGCTAAATTTATCAGGGATTTTGACTTGTTGGTTCACGTTCCGTGTGTCGACTCGGATCAGCGTCAGAAATATACCAGACTTTGTACGGGTCGGGTCACTTCTCGCGGGTCGAGTCGGGTCAAGGTGATCCGACCCGATCCGACCCGACCCAACCCGATCCGATCCGATTCGACCCGACCCGACCCGACCCGACCCGACCCGACCCGACCCGACCCGACCCGACCCGACCCGACCCGACCCGACCCGACCCGACCCGACCCGACCCGACCCGACCCGACCCGACCCGACCCGACCCGACCCGACCCGACCCGACCCGACCCGACCCGACCCGACCCGACCCGACCCGACCCGACCCGACCCGACCCGACCCGACCCGACCCGACCCGACCCGACCCGACCCGACCCGACCCGACCCAACCCGACCGGTGAGATTTCGTACCCTTTCGGATCCAATTCGACTCGACCCGTGAGATTTCGAACACCTCTTGACCCGACCCGGTTCGGCTCGTGAGATTTTGGAAAGCTCCTGACCCGTGAAACGCCCGTGAAAAAAGCCCTGAAAAAAACGGCTGAGACCGCCCCGTTACACTTTAACGGAAATCGGTGTGCGTGTAGTCTCATCGGCACAAGCCTACACCCTCCCCTTTTGCCGCCTCCCTGTTGCTTGTCTTCCCTGATGGATTGGAAGTGGTCGCTGCGGAAGGCATTAGAGAGCCGTCGACGGCTTTTCTTTTTATCACGCCTTTGTGATAGCCTCCAAATACTTTCAGATGTCGTTCGCAAGTTAATCCCTGTATAGTGGCTGCAGGGTGAATAATAGTGCACCCGTCGGACGGATCACCAATCCCCACTTGACGATTTAGATCGGTCAGGGAAGATCTGCCTGGTCTAGCTCATGTTACCGGGCGGGAACCATACGATCTAGTGGATATAGCACATGGTTCCTGGGTTAGATATGTACTCTATATGTACAGATCCTGGTCAGCACCTCAAAGCGGCAGATACAGGATATACCGAAGATGATCTGGATGATTTGGATGATCTGTATGATCTAGATCAAAATCTGTCAGAGGTGTGCAATAATTTAAGCGGCCCAAACTTCCCCCTCCACACTGCTGTCCTCCTTGTTGCATGTGCTTCTCCTGTCGGAACATGGTCGCCGCGGAGAAAACGCATGAGAGAGCCGTTTGACAAACGCTTATTTTTCATCACGCCGCTATGATACCCTCCAAGCAAATTCCAAGATGTATTTCGCAATCGACGGATGCTACCGTAGGAGTCAGCGCTTTTCGGCCACAATATTTTCCGAATGACGGGGCGCTCCTTTATCCCAAATCGCCAGCAATTAATTATTTTTCTTGCAATACCTTTTGGTATACCTACGTACATAAATATATTTAGGTCATGATATTTGTCGATCTCGTTGCACTTATCATTTTTCTCAAAATCAGCTTTCTGGGCGAGTTGTAGAGCTTCCTTCTGAAGTGAAAAGCCTCGGACAAAAAAAATGGCGAGCTTCTACCGCAGCCTGTGTCAGCCAATCACTCTCTACGAAGCGGCTGCAGCATGTATGTGTAATAGTCTCAGCGGCGCAGACCTCCCCCCCCCCGTTTGGTCGTTTCCCGACTTTTCCTCGTCTTCCCCCACGTGCCTTGTTTCCCCGGCCGTTGCGAAAAGAAAGGCACGAGAGGGCCGTGGACGATTTTACAACGGCACTACACCTTCTGAACCCGAAAACGGGGCCCCGAGCGAGCGAACCACACGAAGTAAACGCCGCAGAGCAAAAGCAAAACCAGATTTATTCAGATATTCGCCGAGCGAGAAGACCCTCGTACGAAGAAAGCGTTGAGGAGCAGAAACAAGAAGACCGTTTTTTTTCGGAAAGTAACCGCGGCGACATCCCCCGTTCACATGGTGCAGATGAAGACGACGACAATGGCGATGATGACAGAGATACTAATTTTGCAAGGAGTGCCGGCTCGGAGGCCTTAAGACACGAGACCCTTCTCGATGACGATGATTTTTCGACGAGTTCCGACAGCAATCGCCACGAGTACGGGATCGCCAGCAGACCAAACAAAGGCGGCACAGCGCGGCCGGCAGAAGACGGGAATTATCATGGTGCTAAGCGAGAGACATCAGCGGGGGGGTTAGCAGAAGGCAGGCATTTTAATGGTGCTACACGAGAGACTTCAGCAGCGGGATCAGCAGAAAAAGTCGGCCATTATCGTGATGCCAATCGAGATACACCAGCAGCGGGATTAATAGAAGGCGGGCAATATCATGGTGCTAGAAGGGATGCTCCAGCTGAAAGCGCGACCGCCTCGGATAAGGTTACTCATGGGGACGGCGGTGATGGGATGGTGGAGTGGGGTTCTGTCGCGGGGGCGTGCCATTACGCCAGGTAAAATGCCAATGCCAGCTAGATTTCTTGTAAGGTTATGAATATTGTCTGGTCTTCAACCTGTTCAACCATCCCAGGATGAGGTTTTTGGCGTTTATTCCTCAAGCAGCACAAAACAATGCTTAAGCAGCACGAAAAATAACAGGAGTAACCCTTTTCTCGCTGCAAAAAGAAGTGATGCACTCAAAATTTTCAAGTAGTCCGTCCCGAAAAACGTGCATGCAGTTTTAAGAATGGGCTTCACGAGTTCAATCGAAAATGTTTTTTTTGGCGCGCAAGGCTTTTGGGGGTCGGCGGAACGATATCTCTGGGGTTGTGGCGGCGGTGTCGATGAGCGCTCGGGGTTAAGGTTAAGATTGGGCCCTCTAAGGGGGTTGGAGGTACACGATCAAAAATCCACTACTATTGATAGAAGCAAAGCTAGAGCCTTACTGACTACGTTCAAGTTCGGAATTCTGATCGGTCGCGGAGGTGCGCGATCAAATCCAATACGGGAAAGCAAAGCTAGAGCCTTGACTACATTCAAGTTTGGATATTTCAGGGCTTTTTTCGGGTCAGGTAGAGTTAGGGTAACCCGTCCCGACCCGCGAGACAAAAAACTTTTGACCCGACCCAACCCGACCCGACCCGACCCGACCCGTGAGATTTCAAACACTTCCTCACCCGATCCCGCTCGACCCGCGAGATTTTGAGAATCTCCCAACGTGATCGGCGGGTCGGGTCATGAACCGTGAAAATCCTGGGGATTTTTATCTCGTTAATCCCTAGACGCGTGCAACGATCTATTAGTAGCACCTTTTCGGGTAAAATTTTCAGGGATTTTTGCGGGTCGGATCACTTCTCGGTATATACCAGTCGGACCGGTCAGGGTCAGACCCGGCCCGACCCGTGATATTTGAAACCGTCCTGATCCAACCCGACCCAATCCAACTCCATCAGCCAGATTGCGATAAACTTCTGACCCGACCCGACCCACACTCGACCCGCGAGTTTTCTTAAGCCTCCTGACAAAACCTGCGGGCCGGGTTGTGACCCGATCCGAGAACAGTCCTGACAAATATTATCTCAAGCTTGCGGGGCTACTTACCCCACAGTCGTCAAAATTTCCATTCTTGTTTATCGGTCCCCTTTGTAACGTCACGGATCGGGCCGGGTCATCACCCTGACCCGGTCCGACCCGCGAAACTTGATCCGATCCGCGAAAAGCGCTGAAAATTGCAACATAACCCAATACTAAGGAACTATTTCCTTTCTGGGGGTATAGAAAGTGTGTCAAACACTGCAGCAGTGAAGGAGATGTACGGCGACGCGCGCGCACAGCAGCGTTATGATAGTTGTGCTCTGTTGTTGATTGTTTTTTCTAGACACTTGCCACGGTGGAGGTACACCTTTTTTTGGTTCTGAGGCTCCTAACCGCTTGAGTACTCGCTTGAGGAGCTCTGTGCCTCACCCAAACACTGATTTGCCTCGTAGAGAAAACCGAAATAGCAACCCGACGGACAAAGGAAAGCATGGTTCTATAGCAGGTAGTAGGTATATAAAACAATCGTGTTGCAAGTTAATAATGGCATTGTTCCGACGATTTTTTTAACAGGTTAAGGATCCTCGGCATTCAGAAGAATATTTAAACCGAATACTGCTTTCCCTATCGTAGCACTTGCCTCTATGTCGTTATTTATGGCAAGACCGCGATATTGCCACTTTGTTGGCCGTAATACCTGGGTCCCAAGAAATGCTGAATTTAATTTGGTCGCTGCGTGGTGCCAATATCACCATTTTGTTATTAATGGCGTAATCATCATCACCATCATTATCATTATCATCATCATCGTCATTTTTGCAACACGAAATACTTCCCCCGTGATATTAACCACATCATCACCATCATCATCGTCATCATCACCATCACCACCATCATCATCATCATCATCATCATCATTGTCATCATCATCACCATCACCATCACCATCATCATCATAATCAACATCATCAGCATCATCATCATCACCATGACCACTACCATCACCATCATCATCATCGTCATCATCATCACCATCATCACCATCATCATCATCACCATCATCATCATCATCATCATCATCATCGTCATTTGCTATTTTTCTGTCACAAGAAATAAAGTACAGGACACCGAACAAGCAACATAAGTACTTACCCAAGCTGGGTTTCTTATTTGGCAGAGCATGCCTTCTAGACTTACATCAGCACAACGACTCCCGGATTTCTTTTATTCCTATAAATATAAATCAGGACTTTTTTACTACCAGTTCCTTCTTTTTTACTACCAGTTCCTTATTTTGTCTCCTGGGTTCACCATGTTCCTGTCAATATCAACCTGACCTTCTTATCACCAGTTTCTCATTTGGCGTCCTGAACTGCACTACACTGTACTGTACTGTATTGTTGTACTAGCAGGGCACTCTCCCTTCAACAGCTCGGCCGCTACGCCGACGCAGCCCACGACTTCGACGAGGCGGTCGCAGAGGGCCCCGTAACTTGGCAGCGCCTCTGGCACCGGGCTATATGCTTGGCGGAGCTGGGCGAGGCCTTCAGGGCGTCGGCAGCAAGTGGCTTAAGAGCTTGCTTGACCATGGCAGAGGAAGCGAAACTCCCCGAGGTATGAACAACGACCTTTTAACCGCTGCATTTTTTTCCCATACTAATTCCAAGTAATTTCCCCCAAAAAAACGAGAATGGAGTGATCGACGAAAAAAGAACAGGAAGTGCGGTCTTGTCAACCGCCTACAGTAGAACGAGCTACGAGCTTGCTCGTCCAAGGGCAGAAAAAGAGCAGATCTCCGAAGTACGAACAACGACCTTTTACCGCCGCAATTTTTCTTCCCATACTAGTTCACTACAATTCGATGCGTCGACGAGGGAAGAAAATGCTGAGTTCATCTCGCGATAAAAATGAAGGCGTTATTATACCGTAGTGGGGAGGGGAGAGGAGGGCCCGCTATGTGACCCCGGATCTGAGTTACTACGTGTATCGAGAGGGAGGGCGAGAGTATAGTGCAAGAATAATAAATGGGATGAATAAAAAAGGGCAGACGACAGAAAGCGGTATACCGCAATCATTCCGTGCTACCGTGCGGTACAGCAGAATACACCTAGGTTCTTGGCCTCGATCCGCGACGCTGATTGGTCAACTCAGCCTCGTACAGTTTTTTGCCACCAACCTCTCGCCGTACATCGTACTGTGGCTTTTCAGCTCGGCCGTCACCGCTTTCTGACGTGACCCATACCGCTTTTCTATCGGAAAACACACCATGCGGACCGACTTTGCCCGAGGCTCTTCACGCCCCGCACCCTTTCGAATTCCGACTGAACCTCAACCATGGAGCGCCACCTCATGTAGACTGCATGGCTACAAGACTACATGTAGAAGGCCACGTCGAAAACTACATGAAATATGCTCCCGATTACTTCAAGGTCCCACATTTCAACAGTCGAAAAAGCCGTTGTTTCGTGCGTAGCCAGCAGTGTACGACTACAGACGGCGCCATCACTTGAGGATATCTTTTTTTGCCCGAGGCTCGGTTCTTCTTTTTATTATTATTATTTTTCAATGGGGCGTATTTGGATTTTCTGACGCGGGCTACGATAGAGGTACACCGCTTTTTTATTTTGGGAGGTTGAGACCTTTCTTAAACCAAGAACCGATTTGGAGAAAAAATAAGACTGCTACCTACCGCGGGTGCAAAATCCCACTGCCTAAATAACACGATGAGAATCATGCAGAAAGAAAAGACCTTTTTCCCTGCGATTTTGTGTTAATTGAGTAGTGCCGTCATTCAGAAACCACTTCGGACGAAAAGTGTACCTCTATGATATATCGTAGCACGCTTCTTTTAGTGTGTGGGCAGTGTATTATAGGTTATTTTCCGCACATCGCAAGTGAGCCCAGGTTCTTAACTACCAAACTTCAGTGGTAGCGTCCTCTCCCTGCGTAGATTTCCACAGAATGCGGTGTACGAATACACAAGGCGGACGAGAGAGTGGTGTGTGTGCATCGTCAGGGTCGATGGTGGCGCCATCGGTAGCGAGGATTTCAACACAATAATGCGTTGTACGAATTCGCAAGGCGTACGCGAGGTGGTGCATGTGTGGGCCAAGAGGGTCGTGCGCGTGTTGAAGCGGGATTGTCACTCCCCCTTTGTCTCTTTGTCCCACCCCTTTCTCCGCCATTCATACATACATACGTGTACCTGGGGAGTGCGAGCTATCTATAATTGATCAGCGGTTCGTGCTGTGTGCCGAAGGGGTGTTGCCATGATTGCGCTGAAGGGATCCGAAACATGACAGCGCGCAGTTCTATGCATGCTACATGATGTGGCGCCCATGGTTGAGATTCGGTCGGAATTTGAAACGATGCGGGGCGCGAAGAGCCTCGGGCAAAGTCGGTCCGCATGGCATCTCTTCCGACAGAAAGCGGTATGGGTCACGTTAGAAAGCGGTGACGACCGAGCTAAAAAGCCACGGTATTACGTACCGCAATGAGTTGGTGTCGAAAACCGGTACGTAGCTGAGTTGACCAATCAGCGTCGCGGATCGGGGTCAAAAGCCTAGGTGTATTCTGCTGTACCGCACGGTGGCGCGGAACCGTTGCGGTATACCGCTTCCTGTCGTATTCCCTCCCCAAAAAAACAGATTCCAAGTATATTTCCCCGCAAGAACGAGGATGGAGTGTTCGACGGAAAAAGGAACAGGAAGTGCGGTCTTGTCAACCGCCTACAGTAGACAGAGCCACGAGCTTGCTCGTCCGAGGGCAGAGAAAGAGCAGGTTCCCAAGGCAGGTGGGGTAGTCAGCTTGATCCCTTTTTATCCCTGGAACATTCTGCCCACGTTAATTCCAAATCGGTTTTGTCCACGAAAATGTGAGTAAGGGTAAGGGTTAAACACTCTTGGGGGCCCTTTTCGTTTCGACGGAAAACACAAAAAATAAATAAACAAATCTGGCTGGTCCGAGGTCGGAGAAGCAGTAGTTAGCCTAATCCCTTTCCACCGGTCGGACTCTTTTGTTCCCCCACGCTACTTCCAGAACATTTTTGTGCACAAAAACGTGGGTGGAGTTGAGGGTTATAAATACTGTGGGGAGGGTCGTTTATTCTCGACGGCTGGCAAAAAGAAAGTGCGATTTGTTCTTTTCATCAGCTGTCTATTGATAGGAATAGCTATTAATACGAGTTTTTTGCCTGTTTCATCGCGGATACAATGGGAAGGGCAGATCGCCCGAGGCAGGAAGAGCAGCGAGCTGAATCCCTTTCTGCCCCTGAAAAAGAATTCCCACGATATCCTTTTTGGAGTGGTGTGGTATCCCACACAAATTCCGACTGGGTGCAATCCCAAAGGGGTTAAATAACGTAAGCTCGCTAAAAAAGTGACGAGGCTGTTCCTCACGCCCCGCAACCGCAACACGCCAGCGATGCTTCTACGAGAGGTATGCCTCCGCCCCCCTTTTCTCCCACACAACCCCCTCTTCCCCCGTTGTTGTTGCAATCTGTCTCTTTTCGCAGATGCCTCATTTTCTGTTTCAGGTGGGGCTCGCGTTTTTGCGGCTAGGGGACAGCGCCACTGCCCTGACCAACTTCTATAGATCACGAGAGTTCAACCTCCCGCCGCAAGACAACCCCCCGCCAGATGGGGCGCCAGGTGTGGCACGAGAAGGAGAAGAAGAGGGGAGACAACCAGCATATGCCGTGCCGGTAGAGCGGTTCGAGGCATCACTCCACTACCATATGTAAGCGCCGTGCCAAAACGAACCGAAAAATCGCGCGTTTCACTGTGACAACAAAAACAAAAAACGCCGTGACGCTTTCGCGACTCGTGCTGTTGTTGCTGTTGTTCTCACATTAACTCGTATACTCAAGTCCGTGGTCGCAGACAGGAGAGACTCCAGCCACTCTGGAGTGGAAGAATACCCAAGGAAAGAAATATACCAAGCCAAAAGTGATACACGTGTATATCATAGCTGAAGCAAGCCGTACATCCGCCACGTACAAAAGGTAAAAAAGGTGCTATTTGTGCCCAGTTGTTGTGACATTGAACAAGTGCTGAAAAACTTAAAATTCCATCAAAACTGATGTCTCAATTCGCGACGAAAAAGAAACGAGTTTTTCTTTCCAGTGAAGGTGATATAACGCCAATTTATGTTCTGAGTAGTGCTTTTCGTCTTCGTTGTCAAGTAGCGCCGACAACACGGGGGTGTCGTTCTCACACTATGATGTACCAAACTCGATTTTTTTTTGTCGTTTTCGTGGGAGCGTTTTTGCAGCGGAATGAAACAGGACATTATTCCTTTGTACAAAAGATACCTAAAAAGACGGTCTGTCTATTGGGTACACCGGTACGCATTAGTCTGATAGGGCTGCTGCCGGGGTCCCGTTATTCACTGCCCGCCGCGCAATTCTCATGCGTTGCCACGAAACCGTGTAGAGAAGGGGTGTCGTCAAGTTATTCCATATACCGCCCCCGCCCCCCCGCAACGATCGCTGTCCTCGGAGGTAGATGGTGGCTACACAGACGGCCGCACAGGAAGTAGATAAGATACGATATTTTCCCTAATGTAGAATATGCCAGAAAGCGTAATAAGCGCCCAAATGTTGGAAGCGCCTCTGTTAGGAGCAGGAACGGTGCTCCGTCTCGAAAGAGATGCGTGGTCAATGGTCAAATAGCTAAGGCAAGCAACAAATGCAAAGCCCTTCCCCCCCACCCTACCTCCTTTTGGCGGTCATCATGATGGTTATCGAGTTAGATCATATTGTGAGGGGTGGAGAACCCTAACTCCGCACAAAGGGGAATGGTCGCATCACGTAGGGTGAATATGGTAAGACACCCACGAGGCAGTTACATAGTGATACTCATTATCAGTTTCATAGTAATACCCATTGCTGTTGCTGGAGTGTCCACACCAGAAAGCAAAGTAACTCATTGGTGCTGCTATCCATAATCAAGAAAGTTGGCACAAGGTGCCGAACATCTCACGGCGCTTCGCGCTTGGTGCAGGCAATGCCTGGCTGGTTGGTGAAAACCGGACGTGCTCCGTCCCGGCATTGTAGGGATGCGAGGATCTATGTTCATACGACCACGGCCATGCACAAACTGAGTACACCCCCCCTGCCTCGCCCCACCCCCCCCCGCCCCGTACCTCCCACACCCGCCCCTCCTCAACAAAACCGACCCCACTCGCTTCGCTCCCCATCATCGTCATTGTCCCTCAGCGGGGTATGCCTGACAAAATCAGGGGATTTAGTTCAGGCAGAAGACGAGTTTTCAGCGGCTATCGCTTGCCCTAACGGACGACAAGAAGAAGCAACAGGCGGAGGAGTCTCGGCCGGGGAGTCGTCTTCTTGCTCGGATGAAGAATTGAGGGCCGAGTTTCACCGCGAGCGTGGGAAGGTTCGGCAGCTGCTGAGAAACTTCAAGGGGGCCAGGTGGGCAAATGTGATGAGAAGTACACTTATTGTGCATAGGTGTGGATAAAGAGTTCAGGACTGCGTTTCCCCGCGAGCGTAGGAAGGCACCTCGGCTGCTCAGAAGCTTCAAGAGAGCCAGGTGGGCAACAGTGATAAGAAGCAAATTTACTGTGCTTATATATGGATGAAGAATGCCGGAATCTGTTTCAACGCGAGCGTCGGAAGGTGCCTCAGCTGCTCAGACACTTTCAAGGGGGTCAGGTGGGCACATGGTAGAGGGGGGATAAAGTTTAGGGCATGATGTCAAGCGGCTACGAGTAAGGCCCACTCGCGGCGCGAGTGGCTGCGACATATTTACGCTGTGCTTTCCTGGCCGTCGCGATGCACATGGCCACTGAGTTTGTCGTTCGCAATGCGCCGACAAAAAAATGAGTGAATAAAGACTCACGCTAAGGTAGAGGCTGCGCCGTTTTTGTTTTCTGAGGCTCTTAACCTCTTGAGGACCTCAATGCCTTCTAAGGCCAAAACGGTACCCTTTTTTTACCGTAGCATGTGTCTGGATGTGACGTTTTTCATTACTGCGATTTTTGGGAATCGCCCCTTTTACTCTCCCAGCTCTACCCGCAAGAGGCTTCACTCCCCCTCACCCTTTGTACCCCCCCAGCTCTTCCCGCAATAGGTTTCACTTCCCCTCGCCCCTTTTACTCTCCCAGCTCTACCAGTAAGAGGCTTTATTTACCGTCAGCCACCTTCTGGACAAGCTGCGGTCACGGTGCCCCCCCCCCCCCCCCCCACCCTCCCCCCACACACCGGTGTACGCCTTCCTTTTTATCCCGCATAGTGTTCGTTTCAGCATTCCCGCTTTTAGGCTTTTATGCTCGTCGATTTTCATCTCGGGAGGTTTAGAGCTACGCAAGCAAGGGGGGCACTCCCGTTTGCACTGCAAGAGGTCCTGTGGCATACTCGAAAACGGGTAGAACCTTCATCTGCTGGTGCAGCGCAGCGCACCAAGCCCACGCTGGAGGTGTGCGTGTCGTGAATCCCAAATAGTACAACGTATCGAGGCCTTCACAGAAGCAGGCTGCATAGACACTCACAGGAGTGACTCTGACTAGCTGAAACACTAGGGCGGAAATGTGCCCCCCCCCCTTATTGTAGCCTACCGTGGGCACAAGGCTTTATGTTTAACTCCTCTATCCGATACACAAGAGTCGTCCCGACCAAGGCACGTTTCGGGGCATTTTTTGGCAGCATGATAGTCCGGGGTCACTCGCGCGAGTGACCCGCTGTTCCTTGGCGATTTAGAAGCTCCCGTGCTGTTTTAATTTTGAGGCATGCGTAACGGAACTGTCTGCTATAATACGCGCTGCGCCTAAACAAATCGCCTGCAGTCTTTGTGTCCGCGAGGTGCAGGGTCAATCGTCCGAGTGGCTCAAATCCCGTGGTGAACGAACGGTGTATGACACTGCAATAGCGTAGCCTTGGTCTCTCA
The DNA here is from genome assembly GCA_012845835.1 of Undaria pinnatifida. Lineage (NCBI taxonomy): Eukaryota > Phaeophyceae > Laminariales > Alariaceae > Undaria > Undaria pinnatifida. Next base: position 4,302,179 of record JABAKD010000025.1, on the reverse strand, counting down.
CGGCAGGGGTGCAGCAGATTCTAAGATTTTTCTGAGCTCAAAGCTTGAGGAGCTCAACATCAACGTCAACATCACCCGAAACGCGACTCTTCGAAGGCGTTTCGATTCGTTCGCGCAAACCCGACAAAGATTTCTGTGCGCTTTCATAGCCCTACAAAATAATTTTACACCGTAAAGGTATCATACTAACCGAAAGTTTCACGCTTGAGGAGCTCCATCGGTAAGGTATACCTTTTTTTGGCACCAAAATTTCAACCTCTGCCGTGGGTTGACTCACAACTAGGAGGCGTTTATGTTTTCCCCAAGGCCTGAAATATAACCCCGGGTATCCTCCCGCCCGCCCGCCCGTCCGCCCGCTTGCCCGCCCGCCTTGCCGCGTCCCAAAAATGCATTCGCCAAACCAACCACACCAACACACAAAATGCAGAGCTGACTTCACGGCGTGCCTTAAACGGGTCGACACAAGAGAGAGCTCGCCGCACGACGCACGCACGCTGTTCCGTAGAGGCTGGGCGAACAAGGCCCTCGGGAAGCTGGTGGAAGCGGCGGCCGACTTCGAGGCGGCGAGGATGATGGAGCCTGCGCACCCCTCTCTCTCGGTGGATTACCGCAACATTTTCGACATCGAGTTGGTGGTGGTCGATGATATAGAATCCGTCACCCAGTCCCCGGCTTTGTTTCACAATTGGTGACCACCTGATATTTTCTATACGAAGACCGGATTATTGTCGTGTGCCTCAAGACGGAAATAATCAGTCCACGCTACAGTAGTATCAGAGTGAAATAATTGAATCCATGTCGTTGTGGCGTAAAAAGAACAACGCTTCCTTTTTGAGGGGGAGAGGATGATGGAACCTTGCGTCGCACCCGTCCCTCGTCGTGGACTAACGCGACATTTTTTGCGTCGAGTTGATGGTGGTGGATTATATTGGGCTGGTCACGCAATCCCCGGCATTGTTTTCCATTTGTTGACGACAGACACGACAGGATAGGAGACGGCGCACTATATTACTTGTGGAAGCAGGTTCAATAATCCGACGCGTGCCACGGTCGAGGTGCACCACTTTTTTTTTTTCTAATACTACCCCTCAATCTGGGCGCTTAAGAAGACCTCTTCCGAAAACTGATTTTGAGAAGAAAACAAAAAAACTGCTACGAACCGGATAGAAAAATCCATCGGCCTAGGTATATACTTCGAAGTATACAATAAAACGTATGCAAAAATAAATGGGGCGTATTTCCGACGTTTTTTGGGTTAAGGGGCCTCACCATTCCGAAACCATTTTTGAGACGAAAACTGCCGCTACCTCGATCCTAGCCCGCTTCGAATGTCATTCTTTGTTGTGTTAAAAAGAAGTACGTAAGGGGGGCGAGGGTATCTATCTCAACCTTAACAACCCTGCTTGGGGCGGGGAGAGAAAAAAAAACGCAACACAGAACATCACGCTTTTGAGACGCAGGAAGTGAGCGACAAGGGGGACGTAGGGGGGGCGAGGGTATTAACCTTAAGAACCCTGCTTGGGACGGGAAAAAAAAAAAAACACAACACAGAACATCACGCTTTTGAGACGCAGGAAGTGAGCGACAAGGGGCGACACGTGGAAGCACGCTACGATATAGGTGCACCGTATATATATATTTTTCTGGGTGCTTTTTATTCACTCGAAGGGCTCTATACATCCCCCGCCAACAAACGATTTTTGAGGAAACCGCAAGTGCAACCCGACGAAACATTCCACATGCTATGGCCTACATAGATATCCAACGAAAGTTATTGCCAAAACCTAAAACGTAGAAAATTTCCGACGATTGTGGTTTAAGAAGGTTTCAGCCAAACAGTGCCACCTGTAGTCGTAGCAAGCGCCCATTCTGCTATATATATGGACATCATACCGCTTTTGGGGGGGGTGGGCTATAGGGCTCCTCGAATGACCAAGCTCAGATCAATTGGGTGCATCCCTATCATACCGTAGCATGTGCGTTGGCCAGACCGACTCATCGTGGACTATTTTTTGGCACGTGTGTATGTTTACGCATACCCCACGGTGATTCCGAAGACATAGCAAGTACTTGAATAGAGTGTTGCCAGCTTTGTAGCGGGGCTTCTGGTTTTGCGTAGAAACCGAGTGTGTTGTTTTGAAGGCATTTATTTGAAGTCAGCCTCAGCTTTTTTTTTGTTACAGCTGGCTCGTCTACACATACATGACTTCGACCATGGGTCCAAAAAATGGACTATGTGTTTTTGCCAGTGTGCGTAACTTTGCAGTGAGTGCCCTTCCCTCTGGGTTAGGGTCGTTCCTAACTCGACGAACGACAAAAAACACGAATCCTGACACTACGTCACAATTCCTGTCGTTTTGAAATACTGAAATGTCACGTTTACGAAAAAAAAATGTCACGTTTCTTTTATTTTAAAGGAATCCTGAAATCAATTTTTTTTAATTGAAAATGCCAAAACGATTCATAGATAGTCCGGATTCCTGACGAATATCACGATTCGCGAAATTTTCACTTTTTTTGTTTTGTCACGATTCCTGACATTTTTTATGTTCGTTATGATTGTATCGATTTTGAGAGTTCGGTGCAAAAAAATTGACATAACTGGTGGTTACGCGCATTATCGCGACAAGAGGGCGAGAGCGGCAAGAAACCTGTGCCTTTCAAAATTGGCACCTTGTGGGGGATCGCGTTACTATTGTGCGTCGATTTGTTCAGTCAGTATGTTTGTTCTTTGGAGAGTTGGGTTTGTGCTGTGGCGGTCGATTGCCAAAATGTCATTCATATGGCGCACGGACTTGTTCACTCACCATGTTTGTCCTTTAGAGAGTTGACGTTTGGTTTTGGCCGTCGATTGTCGTATATCATCCCTACATTGCATGCCGACTTGCTCAGTCAGTATGTTTGTCCTTTCGAGAGTTGGGTTTGTGCTGTAGCGATCGATCGCCAAAATGTCATTCCTATAGCACGCGGACTTGCTCAGTCACCATGTTTGTCCTTCAGAGAGTTGACTTCTGGTTTTGGCGGTCGATTGTCATATGTAATTCCTACATTGCACATGCCGACTTCTTCAGTCAGTCACCGGTTTGTCCTGTAGAGAGTTGGGCTTGTGCTGTGGAGGTTGATTGTCACATGGTCTTCCTATTGCACGCGGACTTTTGAGTCACCACGCTTGTCCGTTACAATTCGGTTTGTGTTGTGGCAGTCGATTGTCATACGTCATTCTTATTGCACGCGCGGACTTGTTCAGTCGCCATGTTTGTCCTTTAGAGAGTTTTTTTTTGCGGCGGTCGACGAAAAAGGGTGGAGATAAAATTTTGTAAATTAGACTGATTCTACGATAGCGCGCCCCCGAAACCAGTGATTTTTTTCAACGAACGTTTCCTGGCTGCTCGGCACGAGGAAGAATGCTATAAAGAAAATAGCTTCACATGTTTTCTTGTTTGCAAAGGACTATCGAACGATGACGTCGGGGTGGCAAGGGGCACCATATTTAAGGAGATACAGCCGGGAGCTGGTATCAAAACCCGCGATTTCGTTAAAAAAAAAGTTGGGGGGGCTACCGTAGTAAGACTCCTTAGCAGGATTTTTTTTTTTTTCTTTGGTGTGCGAGATACCATTTTGGGGCCAACGTACGTGTTCTTTTATCCCCGGAAGCGTTGACAGGACTTGCGCAGTAAGGCTGGACCGAGGCGCAGAGACTCGGGAATACATTCGCATTGACCACGCATGTAATATATCGTTCCTTCGATTCTCCGGTGTGGAGTGCGGAAAGGGAAAAAAACCCCGCAAGAACCACATGCGGGGTTATTCGCCTCTCACTTCCCTCAACCATGAAGCCAACCTACAATTGAAACTCCCTATTATTCCCAACCGTCATAGCGCTCGAGTATCCTGAAATAAGCGCAATCAACGTTGGGAGGTACCTGGTACCTTTTTGGAGGCCAAGATCCTCTGAAGAGAGTTGATCCCGCAGTAATGCAACGATCGACCACAACGGGCGACTACAACAGCGTGTAGCGGGCTCGCCGGAACCCGTCATACCCAGCAGAGCGCCCGACTGGGTGTCAGTGCCTACATGGGGAATCGCGGACAAACATGTTTAAAGCAAGCCGGTACCCTACTACTGCTGTTTTCTAACGTAGTCATGCATGATAGGTATTGAAATACAATTCCATCTTATATTTTTACGTTTTGACCCATGAAAAGCTTGCCAAAAACGAACGACCGGTGTAGTACGCAGCTTGCACCAAATATGAGTATCGACCCTACAAGTTCGTCGAATTCACAGCTGACGTTGTTACCACAAATCTTACAATGATACTACTAAGTATGTCCGTTGACGGAGTGTCGTAGTTTTTTGGGCCGTCAAGGCCTTTTTAGAGGTAATTATACTAGTTTTATAGTGCAGGGGAGTCATCCCACGCTAGTGGAGAAGATTCTAAATTTTTTCTGGGCTCCTACGGCGAGGAGATCAATATCTCACCATCACCGGAAACGTGACTTCGAAAAAAGACATGCATTCGTTCGCGCAGCCCGAACAACATTCACATGCGCTACCGCGGTAGTCCTAAAAACAAGCGTACTCCGTAAAATGACCATACTAACCGATAGTACCACGCTTGAGGAACTCAATTGGCCAGGAAAAAACACTTAGCCCCAATAACTGCGACTCCTACCGCACTATAGAGGGATGTGCACTATCGCCCAATCTATTCAACGGTACACATCAAGGACAGGATAGTAGTCGAAGCAGCACAAAGCAAGGAGTCACGATGGGAGAAGATACGATGTCGGGGACTTGACGTTTGCGGATGATTTCGCGGGGATATCAGAAACGCCCGATGGATTGCAGAAACAGACAGAGAAACACTAGAGTGCACTGGGAAAATGGAGAGTGACAGCGAACGTACAAAAATGAGCAGTAGTAGTTGTATGTATCGAGTATAATAAGGCGAATCCGGTAAATTTGAAATGGAAGTGGGGAGAAGATTAACTGCCGATCGTAGACCCATAGTAGTCTATGTGTATTTCCTTGGCTTAGAAATCTCATAGGACTTCTCTTGAGATGCACACATAGATAGCGAAAGCAACAAGAAAAGGGTAAGTCACAAGTAGGTAAGATGGATGCGATCCTAACAGACCCGCACCTTGACACTAGGATTAAAGATATGTATTCTGATGAATGTGATTGCACCAAAGTTAGAGTGTGCAGGAGAATAATGGGACGGGAACGCGAAGTTCGTGGAACAACTGGAAACAGTGCATACGACAGCAACTGAAAAGATATCAGGATGGTCAAGTACGATGAGTAATGCATGCAGTATTAAGAGCAGGACTAGGAATGCACCTACTTGTAAAATATTGAGAGACGTGAGAATGTTGAAATGGCAACACAGAGTAAAGAAGATGCCAGAAAAGAGGTTGCCAGCCATACATGAGTTGATGGGCTTGTATGGGAGGAAATAATAAAAGGGCGAGCTGGAATATAAGATGGAATAGCGTAGTCGAGAAAACACGGAAATATATAGGGGGAGACCAAGAAGAGGCACAGTCTATAGGGAAATTTGGCGGGTACAAGACAGAAGTAAAAGAAAGAACGGAAGGAAGAAAGGGAAAGGCAAGCGCTAGAACAAAAGAGGTGAAAGAAGAGAAGCACGTAGAGGTATACGGGGGGTTGGGGGAAGATATTGGAATGAAAACGTATCTGCACGGCCCAATGGACTACGCGAAAAAGCTGAAACTGCGATTTTCGTGTAGGGGACCTGCATCTACCAGAAACAAGAGATATACCAATAGTCGGGAGGAGGAGGGCGTGGCTACAACTATGTGCCCGTGTGTGGCGCAACAATGGGGAGTAGGACGCACATAATAGGAGAATGTGAACTATACAAGGAGGAACGGTATGCGTTAGAGGAGGAGATGAAGATATTAGACGTATGTGACATGGAAGAGTTTGGTAGACTAGAGAGTAGCGAGAACACGATCGCTATCCTAGGAGATAGATGGTGACCGCAGACGGCGAAACAGGACGGGGATAGGATCAGCAAACAGTTTCTATGTAGTATAGACTACCAGGTATGGAAGAAGCGTAGTGAGCGCCCCAATGTTGGAGGTGTGTTTTTGTTAGGAGTGGGGAAGTGTACTCAGTTTGTGCATGGCCAGAGCCGTATGACCATAGACCCGGGCATCCCTACTACGCCAGCCGGGATGGAGCACGTCGGGTTTTCACCAACCACAGGAAGAATGAAGGTTAGGGGTGCAGATTTTCTAACACAGTAGTTGGCGTGGCGAGTGGAATATTCCGGAGGAGAATTTTCCTCTTGCACGACGTTACGTTTCTTGTTGCCTCCCCTTCCCCGGCATGGCCTGTTGTTCTTCAGTGTTATCTGCCTTACCCGCATACACACGTGCCTAGGGTCGACTACTTCCTCAAGAGAGTGCCTTGCCAGTTTTTTCCGACAAGAAAAGTGTATCATGCTGGCTACACACGCTCCTAGCGTTGAACCGAGCACGCGCGTCATGATGAGTTTGTCGGCGAGGCTAATTTTCGCCAAATTTTCGTGTGACCGATACTATAATCGCCACAATATGTTTCTTGTTTGTTTTGTTCATCCTCCGGTGGATGGGAAAAAAACAAAAAGCGCAGACGACAGAAGGCGGTATACCGCAACGATGTGGCGCCACTGTGCGGTACAGCAGAATACACCTAGATTTTTTACCCCGATCCGCGACGCTGGTTGGTCAACTCAGCCTCGCACAGTTTTTTGACACCAACTCGTTGCGGTACACCATACCGCGGCTTTTCAGCTCGGCCGTCACCGTGTTCTGGCGTGACCAGGAAAATATACCATGGCTCGGTTTTTATATTTATTTTTCAGGGCGGGGCATCTTTCATAGGTTTTATTAATAGTTTATTGGTGGTGTATTAGACTATATTAATAGGTTATTTTCCGGGCATGTCAAATGAGCCCAAGTTCTTATCTACCAACTCTCACGTGGTGGCGTCCTCTCCCCGTGTGGATTTCAACAGAACGCGGTGTACGGATACGCAAGACGGGCGAGAGAGTGGTGTGTGTGCATCGTCAGGGGCGATGGTGGCGCCATCGGTAGCGAGGATTTCAACAGAAGAATGCGTTGTACGAATTCGCAAGGTGGGCGCGAGGGTGTGTGTGCGCCGTGAGGGTCACCCGCGTTTAGCGAGATTGTCAACTCCTCCTTTGTCCTTTCCCTACCCCTTTACCCGCCTAGCATACGTATACGTGGGTTGTGTCAGCTATGTATGGTTGAGCAGCGGTTCGTGTCGTCTTGCAATTAATGCTCTGAAGGGTTCCGAAATATGAAAGCGCGCATTCTGCATGCGCGTGCTACATGACGTGGTCCCCATGGTTGAGATTCGGTGGGAAATTCAAAGGCTGTGGGGCGCGAAGAGCCTCGGGCGAAGCCGGTCCGCATCGTATATTTTCCGCCAGAAAACGGTATAGGTCACGCCAGAAAATGGCGACGGCCGAGCCGAAAAGTCGCGGTATGATGTACCGCAAGGAGTTGGTGTCAAAAACCGGTACGAGGCTGAGTTGCCCAACCAGCGTCGCCGATCGGGGTCGGAAATCTAGGTGTATTCTGCTGTACCGCACGGTGGCGCGGAATGCTTGCGATATACCGCTTTCTGTCGTCTGCCCAAAAACAAAGTTTGAGCTCACCACACTTTTACGTATTTTCATACGTACGGACATCGTGTGTCAATTTAACGCAAATGTACTCGCAATCCAGCCCTAGCTGGGGCATCCTTCAGTTATCGTGGATCGCCACTATCGCCACACGTTTTTTCGCACTTTCTTTTTCCATCTCAAGTCCCCAAGAGCTTTACTAGGCTAAGCATTTCGCAACTATCCCCACATTGATTTGGGTGTAATCCTATCCACAACATTAACAGCAAGATGGGATGCCGTTTCTGTTGCGGGCGATTCGGAGAAAAAAAAACTTCAGTTTTCGACTGACACACGCATCGACGCAACAGACGGCTAATGTTAACGCCTTGTTTTGCATAGCAACAACTATACTCTGTACATCAATCAATCACCCAACAAAAAATCCAAGCCCTCTTCTTGTCCCTCAAGCTTGGCGAACACACATTATTCAGCAAAGATCCCAAGCACTCTTTAATGTCCCCGAAACTTGGGGTGGGGGGGGGGGGGGGGGCACAAGGTTATTCTAGATCTCACGACCACAAGCAAACACACGGCCGACCCCGATAGCTCAAGTGGCTAAACCAGCCTGTATAGACCCCAAAAGCACATAAAAGGCACGCATGCGTGGACAAGCTACAACAGGAGTGCACCATTTTGTTTCTCACGCCCCTCAACTAACCTATTTCCAACTCCTAAACTTTTCCCAGTCTAATTCCAAGTGTTTTGTCCCCATATCGGGAGTGCGGTGCTAAAACGGGGCAAAGAAAGCTCTATACCTCACTCAAAAGTCTGACTTTAAGAAAACTTGACCACGTATATAGAGCAACCCGATGAACAAAAAATCCCATGGCCTAGGTATACTGTACAACGAAAAACATTTCGGAGGGTGTTTGCGACTTCCAACATCTGTCGGGGTGGAAACAAGCATGAAAACGGTGTTGAAATCGTCGAACGTCACGTTCCAAGGCCAGCCCAAACCACGAAGAATTGGACGATTGTCAAAACCCGAGGTCAACCAACCCACGAAAAAAGTAGGTTAAAAAACAAAAAAAAAATAGAGCTGTAAGTCGGCAGGGTTTCACGACTAAAAACTAATCGGTAGGCACCGGTGGCCAACTAAGTGACTTCAGTCAGCAAGTCAACTGGCGAAACCAGCTGATGGTCAGCCGACTTGCCGACTTAAGGTCAGGCGAGTGAAGCGGAGCCATATCAGCCTTCCCCGGGGCGAGGGGGCCCCGCCCACAAAAGAAAAAGCGCACCACCGCATTAAACAATCCTCCCTATAAACATGGAAACCCAATAAGTCGGATAGTCGGCCCCTCCGGAAAACGACTGAACATAAGTCCGGCTAGTAACTAGGACTTATTGCCGACTCACAGCTCTAAAAAAAACAGTATATTCTACTGCGAAAACGTAGTTCTTAACCACTTTTTTTTGGCCGATTTTTCAACCCAGCCCACGAAAAGTCGGACGACTGCAATAATCCAAGGCCAACCCACCCACAAAATAGTAGGCTAGAAAAAGCAAAAAAAGGCATATTATTCGAAGGAAAACGTATTCTTCTTAACCCTTGTTTTGCCGATTTTTCGTTGGGTCGGACTGGCCTTGGAACGTGGCATTTCGACGGTTTCAATACTATTATGTCACGTTTTCGTACCTAACCCCTACCCCAACCAAAGTTGGTACAAATAAAACATCGTAGAACACACTTTTGCTGAACACAATGTGCATTCAAAATACACTGATTGTCGGAAACTTCTCCCCCAATCGAGGAAAACCGGCAGCCAGAAAAACAATTTAGCCAAAAAAAGTTCTACCCCTGTTGTACGTATCACGTGCCCGAACAAGAAGGACGTGTGCGCGTACCTGCAAAACGTAAAACCATTCCCACCCCAAACGGACACGCGGGGGTGTCGACCGAGAACCCTCGGGTATCTAGATCGCGGCACCGCCCCTTTTTGGCGAAATGAGAGGTCGAAACGGCACTGCCAATTTTGTGGCCATTGGTTGTCGAGGCATCTAGATCGAGGCATCGCCCGTTTTTCCGTCATTGGTGGGTCGCCCCTCTCGGAGCAAGCCGATAGCCTCCATTCGGCTGGCCAACTGCAGTTAAAGCGGGCGTAAGAAAGGAGGCAGGCGGGGGGCATAATCAGGAACATCCCAATCAGGTAAACACAGGGTACGTATATGGTTGAAGAGGGGGAGAGGAGGCACGTGCGCGCGGGGGGGGGGGGGGGGGGGGGAAGCTACAGTCTGCAATCTCCGAAAAATTAACCGGGGACGCTCGCGCCGTTGTCGAGCTTAGCCCTTGTAGGGCCCAGGTATACAGGCACAAACGACGACAACACATGCTAGGGTAGAGGGACATATTGTTTTTTGTTGTAGCACGCGTGCTACGACAGAGGTAGCAAGCAGCTTACGGCTGTTTTCTTTTCCGAACGCCGGGGCTCCTTAACCTATTAAACATCGGAGGAATTAGAAATAAACCTACAAAAAAATCGGAGGAATCGGAAACAAACCTATTAAAAATCGGAGGAATTGGAAAGATATCATTCTTGTTTTCGCAAAAAAAATGTTACCTGGTAGTCCATATACCTACTGTAGGCCATGGGTTTGCTCATCCCTAAGGCGTTTTCTTCACGGGTTCTAAACCAAAACAGCATCAGTTTTCGGGCGATGTATCTTATTGATAGTGTACATGCTCCTGAAAGGGGTTAGGAGCCTCACGTAAAAATGCGTTCACCCACGTAAAAATGCGTTCACCCCAATCGCAGCATGCGTCGCCTAAAAACCTGCCTTGGAGGACAAACACACTGTAACGGAGACCCATCGTCAACAGGATGAAATCACACACGAAAACAGGAAAGCATCGCCACCGTTCAGGAGAGCTCTCCTACGCTAAGACTGTGTTCGATTTTGAGGCTCTGTATGCTTGGTGAGACCAGCCAATAACATTAACGAGAACCAAACGCTATCAAGCAAAGACGGGTGCTTTTGCCCCGAGGACCAACGCCCAAATGGGTAGGGTGGGCCGTAACTGGACCAAGTCCGGCGGAAGGCCATCTCCCATGGCCAGGGGTTTTGTTAGTGGGTGAGCTTGCGCAAGTCCCACACTACCCGGAAAGATGACATTCCGGGTGGCTATCTCCACCGAAACTGACCCTCAGGGGACAGGCCGGGTCGACATACACACGCATCCGTATACAACGGCAGCTTGCGCTGCCGGGGTTGTAACGAAGACCACTGATGGGGACAGCTTACGCTATACCTACAATGGGACCCGAAGGGTGCGCCAGCTAGCGTTGGGCTACGAAAGCAACTGAGCTAAATCGACACACGACGCGTATGAAAATACGTGGAAGTGTGGTGAGCTAAAGCTTTATTTTTCCCCATCCGCCGGAGGATAAAAAAAAAAAAAAAAAAAACTCTCCTTGTTTGACAATTCGTCCTGCTAACGGTGGATCTCCGTAAACAGTGCTACCATATGCTCTCTCAGGCTCCTCCTCGCTTTTGAGGAGCTCCACAACTACACCTCGCCGAAAAACTTTTTTTTTTTAAGCAAAACACAAAATTAAAGAGTGCAACCCGATGGAACAAACAAACCCTTATGGCCTGCTGCAGGGTACACAATGTCGCAAAGCAAGAACGGCATTCCCCGACGATGCTTTCGGGTTTGAGGAGCCGCGGTATTCAGAAACCATTTACGCCAAAAAGGGGTATACCTTAATACCTCCATCGAATGCGGCCTCATCAAGCCTTTAATGCCTTTACAACTGGAAACCCGTTTTTGGGGACAACTTACTTGGAATTAGTATAAGGAGGGGTTTGGGGGTTCTAAAGGGGCTAACGCCTGCTATACACGATAGAGGTAACACTTTAATGCTACCTGTTACACCATTTTCTGAAGGGCAGGGCTTTTCACGGGTCATGGACCGACCAGCGGGTCAGGTCAGGAGGTCTAAAAAACTCGCGGGTCGAATAGGCTCGGGAGTGGACGTGTTCGAAAATCCTCAGGTCGGGTCGGGTTGGGTCGGGTCGGATCGGGTCAGGAGGTTTCCAAATGTCACCGATCGGGTCGTGTCCGATAGAGTCGGGTCGGGTCTGGAGGTGTGCGAAACTTCCCAGGTCGGGTCGGGTCGGGTCGAGCCGGGTCAGGAGGTTTCCAAATGTCATGGATCGGGTCGGGCCGGGTCAGGAGGTTTCCAAAAATCATGGATCGGGTTGGGTTAGGTCGAGTCGGGTCGTATCTGGAAGTGTTCGGAATTTGCCAGGTCGGGTCAGGAGGGTTCCAAATCTCACGGACCGGGCCGGGCCGAGTGCCAGACCCAGCCCAACCCGTGAAAAGCCCTGATCATCTAAATGGCGGGACTCCTTAGCCTCCAAATCGTCGGAAGGTTATTCTTGTACTGCAAAATCACTTTTTTTGCTATACAAAGGCCATGAGTTTGTCCATCGGGTGCTGCACTCGCAGTTTACTCCACAACCAGTATTGAGTGAGGGCTGATCCTACGATAGCCCCCCCCCTTCCAAACGGTTTTCTTTAACGAACGTTTCACGGCGGCTCGACACGAGGAAGGATGCCATCATATAAGAAAAAAAGTTCTTCTTGCCCGTTCTTGTTTGCAAGGGACTATCGAACGATGACGTTGGTGGTGGCGAGGGGCGCCTTATTTCAGGAGATACGGCCGGGAGCTGGTTTCAAAAACCGGCGATTTCGTCGACGAAGAGTTGGGGGGGGGGGGGGGGTTACCGTTGAACGCCTCTGAGGTATATCATACGAGTAGAGCTTCTCAGTCGAGAATATTCAGAAAAAAAAAAAAAAAACGGAGCACCTCTCTCTACTGCTGCAGCATGTGTCTTTTTGGCCAAAATATTGCCGGAAAAATGACGGGCCTCCCCCGAACCCACTATTGTCCGAAATGTCAATGTTCAGGACAATTTTTAATGGTATTCATTTGTTGCAACTTGTATGCCTAGACCATGAGATTCCTCATCGGGTTGCACTGCAGCGTCATCATTTTCCTAAATTTCGTGTTTTGGGTGAGACACAGAGCTTCAGAGCCCCCAAATCCCTCCCTATACTAACTTCAAGTATTTAAAAAAAAGGTTTCCAGTTGTACAGGCGTTAACCCCTTAAGAGACTGCGGAGGGAAAAAACGACGACGAAATTTGACGATTACGGCATCGGCCACTCACTGCTGGTTGGCGATGACTACAAAAATGTTGTCCGAACTACAACAAACGCAAAAACTCAGACGGGGCGGGTGCAGCACGACATCCTGCTCGCACTGCTGCGCGCTCACGCTGCTCGTAGGCGGTTGACAACATCGCACTTATCATGTTTTTGGTCAAAATAAACGGGCCCCACAAGGCATTAGAGAGGTATAGAGATCCTTACGCGAGGAGCCGCCGAGAAACTAGGCCATATATATCGCAGCGCGAGTCTGTTTGGAAGAGCGCACAGCAGCAAAACGTACCACAGCATGCTTGCGCGCGTATGGTACACCCCGCTGCGTTGCGCGTCGGACGCACCCTCTACCCCAGCAGCAAGGGCTGTGCTTCGGGTGGCGTCGTCGGCACATACACACTACGATCGAGGTGCATCAATCATTTCCTGAGGCTCCTAACCACTCGAGGACCTCCATACTGAAACGGCAACAGGCAACAGGCCCGAGGAACAAGCCCACGGCCTAGGTACACATTTTTTTTTCGTTGTACAATTTCCGACGATTTTATTTTGTTCAGGAGCCCCACCTTTCAGATTTTTTTTTTGCCAAAAACTGCTATTTACGGGGGAACATACCTGGTAATGAATAGGACGAAATATTGCTAGTAAAACAGCGGAGTGTATAGGTTTTTGTGCATAGAGTGGGTACTCACTACCACCAGGTATAGTGCCCCATAAATACCTGGAATCTATCTCCATCGCAGAACGCCTCCGTTTTGTATGGGCACTCCTAACCTTCGAAGGCAGTGCTTCATCGGGAAACCGTATTTTGGCAACTTCGACGTCTTTACCGTCGCACTGAACCCCCTCGTTCTCAGCCAACGTACCCCGCCGAGATGATGAAAAGCACACGCCTCAAAAGCGAAACCCCGACGGAACCGACGCCGATCGACACCAGACCAAACGGGCAGTTAGTAAAACTAGACCACATCACTTCCTTTTTATATTGCTCGTTAGAGCTCGTCGAACCTACCCAGCAGTACTTTGCACCTTTTAGTACTGCTCGTTGGCGTCGTCGTTAGGGCGTTTTAACACTGCTCGCTGGCTTCGTCGAAGCTACTACAGTGCCTTCTGATATTGCTTGTTGGCGTCGTCGAATGTACCACAGACACTTGTATGCTGCATGTTGGCATCGTCGAACCTACCCAGTACCGGTCGCCCCGGTGGCGTACCAGGTTATCCTCGAGCCTGGTATAGGTTAGTTTCGTGAGTTCGAATCCCCCCGAGTGCATACCTGGTACTCAGTATAAATTCGTGGCGACTTTCTCAATGCACAAATTGACTTGCGGAAAGCGCGAGAGCGTGAGTTAGCAACACTCGATGAAAATTCGACGAGCGGTGGGATTGCTGAACCCTATGCGCGATAAAAATTGAAGGCAAGAACCGGGGGGGAGAAGGGACGACACCTGTGACCACGGCTTGTCCAGAAACTGGAAAGTAAATGTGTGTGAGAAAAAAAAAAAAAAGTACCCTGTAACCTTTTATACTGCTTCTTGGCGTCGTCGAATCTACCCACCTAGTATCTTTTTACATTGCTCGTTGGCGTCATCGAATCTACTGCAGGACCTTTTGATCCTGCACGTTGCGCCGCCGAAGTTACTACATGTGCGTCGTTTCACGCCGTCCAAGCTACTGTAGTACGTTGTTTTGTGCCGTCGAAACTACTACGGTGCCTCTTCATATTGCTCCTTGGCTCTACAGCCCAGTGCCCCTATACATTGCTCGTTAACACCATGAGTACCTTTTTGTATATATCGTAGGCGCCGTCGAAGCTGTACACGCCCACCGCGCTAATCTTGGTGCACTTTCCAAGCGCCTTCCCTATCCTACGCCTGCACAGCCGTAAACATCGGAAGATCCACACGGAATGCATGCAAGGGGAGCGCCTGTCAGACATTTACGCTTTAACATACTATCTCCATGTGCTGAAGTTCATAGGCTCAGGTCGTTCCGCATTTGCCTCAGGTTGCGCCGCATGTATTTGCAGGGATGGGAATTACGTGGATGTTGATCAACGAATTACGCGTACTTGCATGGAGTTAGCTGTTTTGATCAAATACGCGTAATTACGTCTTGTGCCGGGGACGAAATCGAGTCAACCCCGGGTCAAGTACCTGAACCGTGCATTTCCGTGATGCCGTCACAGACGGGCAAACCTACGTATGTATTTTTCCCAGCACTCATTATTGCTGCACTTTGATCTCGAGATGTTGCGCATATGGTTCATTACCTACGCCGTGCATATGCGATCATACGTATACCCTGCGGGTAATATAACGCGACAACTTCTCCATGCCTTGAATATCAAGCGCTTCGTTGGAGTTCCGACTATTGTGCTATAGCGCCGTTGGGCGTGTCCTCGTGAGAGTGTGCTGCGCGGTCGTTGCAGATCCTGCAGAACATCTCATGACGGCAGCTATAGGATCTATGGTAGATGATATATGAATAGATGATCTAGATGATCCAGATGTTCTACTAATAGTATATGATATTGATCTTCATCTGTCCGAGGTGCGGTGGATTCCGATGGTCGGGCGGGACACGGAGTTTCGGGCACGCGAGCCAGGACACGAGCCTCTATTTGTTTTGGTGTCGTCGTAAACTACAAACGCTTGAAACAAAAACCAACAACAGCAACAACAACAACAACAACAACAACAACAACAACAACAACATCAACAACAACAACAACAGTACTGGTACAGGACACCTAACAACAAACACAACTACTAACCAAGGCTGGCGTTTCATATTTGGAAGAGAGTGCATCCTACACAAACTGCAGTATAACGGCTCCCAAACGTCATAATATTCCTGTAAATATCGGTCTCCCGTTTCTTATTACCAGGGCTTGTCACGGGTGGCATCACCGCTCGCGGGTCGGATCGGGTCAGGGTGACACGGCCCGACCCGAGATACTAGAAAACTTCCTGACCCGACCCGACCCGAGATATTAGAAAACTTCCTGACCTCACCTTGAGAGAGCAAACACCACTGGTGTCCCTCCCTCCCGCGCCATATCGATAATCTCTTTTACTTTGTCGTCTAGTCCGCCGTCGCCGGACATGGCGTCCACATTGGGCGCCACGATAACGAGGCGTACCTGTGTTGGGGGAAGACGAGGAGGGGCGACGATAGGGCAAGATACTTGAACAATTTTTGTTTCCCAATATTACGTCAGCTGCGAGTTCGACCAGTTGAGCGGTCGACCAGTTGTACCACAGGCAGAGTTGTAAAAGACCTCTGGTCCTCGGGGTCGAACGTGCCACACATCGGAAATGTCATCATGTAAACCATCTAGATCGTGGAGGAGAAAATGACAAAGATCACCTCGATCTCGACAGTCAGGCAGATCATCCAGATGCTAAGCTGGTCGTTATATATGGCGTGAACAACATCTAGACCCTGCAGATCCCCCCCCCCCCGTCACCTACCAGAAATAAGAGATATACCAGTAGTCGGGAGGAGGAGGACGTGGCTACACATATGTGCCCGTGTGGCACAACAAAAGAGAGTAGGACTCACATAGTAGGAGAATGTGAAATATACAAGGAGGAACGGGATGCGTTAGAGGAGGAGACAAGGAAATTAGACATATGTGTCACGGAAGAGCTTGGTAGATTAGAAAGTAGAGAGAAAACGATCGCTACCCTAGGAGATAGATGGTGGCCGCAGACGGCGGAACAGGACGGGGATAGGATAACCAGACAGTTTCTGAGCTATACATGGAAAAAATGAAATGAGCGCCCAAATGTTGGAGGAGTCTTTATTAGGAGTAGGATGGTGCTCCGTCTCGAAAGGGATGCGTGGTCAATGGTCAAATGACTAAGGCAAGCAACAAATGAGTACGCCCTCCACCCCCCCCGCCCCGTCACCTTCCATCGCGCCCACATTGGTCGCCATGGTGACAAGGCGCACTTGTCCCGGATAAGACGTGTGGCTGGGAGAAGTCAGCAAGTTTTCGCACCACGAAGACGCTGTAAAGACATAATTTTCGAGGGTTTTCACGGGTCAAGTTCCGACCAGCGAGTCGGGTCGGGAGGCTTTCAAGTTCTCGCAAGGTCGAGTCGGCTCTGGTCAGGACGTCTTCGGATCTCACGGGTCGATCCAGGAGTTTTTTCGGCTACCACATGTCGGGTCGGGTCACGCTGCCCAGATCCTACCCGAGAGAAGTGGCCGGACGCGTGAAAAAGCCCTGATTATTTTCCCCTTCAGAGCTGCTAGCACGAGCTTGGGGACAAACCACGCGGAAATAGCGTGAAACTGTTCTTCATAGTTCCAAAAGGGGGATCAGGAGGTTTCCAAAATCTCGCGAGGCATGTCGGGTCGAGTCAGGAGGCGCTCGAAATCTCATGGCCCGTGCAATCAGGCTTTCAAACCTCACGGGTCGGGTCCGGTTGGGTTGGGTCACCCTGACCCGACCAGACCCGACCCGCGAGAACCGACCCGGCCCGTGAAAATCCCGGTTGAACCCCATCTATTATCTTCGCAACTTTTGTTCCAGCTCCCTCAGTTTTCGTAACTCAGACCCAGGGCCACAAAGCAGGCAACCCCGCCCCCCCCCACACTACGGCGTGTGCCTTCACGTTTATCGCGAGAAGGATCACCATTCGCTTCCCTGACTTTCCTCGGGATCGATTTTTTGTATCTAAACAACTTGTCCGCTTTATGGCCCTTGCGATCGAGCGCTTCGAACTGTCACCTCTGCAAACGCTCGCTGAGTAATGGGGATGCCCTCGTAGCCGTTTGCCTTCAGGAGCGGTTGCACTGCCCCAGATAGGCTCGTTGGCCATGCGTGGCGTTCGAGACTTGAGCATTTTACCAGTTTTGCACGCGCTGTGCCCCTTTGGGAGGATTTGGTTTGTAGTTGGTCACGTCGTACGCTCCCTGACGCGTGGTACCCAGCTTTTATATCTAGACAGCAGTGCGAATGTTTTCTAGCCCTTGAGACCGATCAGCATAGCAGAAATGGCACAACTAAACAACAAGCTATAGCTCGAGTCTAATAGCGTTACGTCTACGGCCACGGCTTTAAGCCGTTGAATCCGACAATCAATGCCTACACCAACAAAAAAATAGCAACACTCTCCGGGGTGGCTATCTCCACCGCGCCTGATTTCCAGATATTGGGTTGGGTGGATACACCCAAGCGCCCGCCGTATAGACCACGGAATATTGCGCTGCTGTGCCCACAGTGACCGTCGGTAGCGGCGGCATGCACAAAAAAAGGAATCGTCACCTTCTTTGCCTTGACGCCTTTCAACACCTCTTTCAATCCCATCACCAGGCGGCGCCTTGCCTTGTACTTCACCGGGTCCGACAGCCGCACACGCTCCTGGGCCAGAAACAACAACAACAATTTACGCGCGTGTGAGCAGTCTTCTCGACGGTGTGGGGTTCGCGAGGTACGCCTTGCCTACCCCGAGCGTTCATGCCCGAACGAAAGGCCGCGGTAGGAGGGGTGGGGGTGTACTTAGTTTGTGCATGGCCGTAGTCGTATGACCATAGATCCTCGCATCCCTACAATGCCGGGACGGAGCACGTCGGGTTTTCACCAACCAGCCAGGCATTGCTTGCACCGAGCGCGAAGCGCCGTGAGGTGAACGGCGAGTCGCATGAAGGGTGAACTGCATCCTTCCAAGAACCGCTCGTAAGACGGACTTCGGCACCTTGTGCCTACTTTCTTGCTTATGGATGACAACGTCAATGAGATATACTTTGTTTTCTGGTGTGGCCACTCCAGAGACAGCAATGGGTATTACTATGTAACTGCCTCGTGGGTGCCATATCATTTTCACACCACGTGTTGCGATCATTCCCCTTGTGCGGAGTTAGGGTTCTCCACCCCGCACAACATTATCTAACTCGATAACCACCATGGTGACCGCAAAAGAAAAAGGTACCCTGGTTGTCTAGGTCACGCAGTGATTGGCATGTTTTACAGCGTCGTTGCCAACCAACGCCAGCGGCACTATACATATAACGTTCCACAGCGTCGGTGCCAACCGAGGCCAACTACTATATATCTCTTAAGGTAGGAGGGGGGGGGGAGGTTTAGTCGCGCTATTTATGGAGGGCCAGTAGGGGTCCGCAACAAGGCGGTCTAAGTAAGGCGGTATGCAGATACAAGGCGGTCAAAATCGCGTGGCGCAACTGGGGAATCGAACTTAAACCCGGAAGGAATTAAGGTAGCTTCCGCCAATAAGGCGGTAGTATATTCTGGCATACCACCGCCTCGCCGGGGGATCCCTACTGCTACACTACTACTGTACCCCTTGTCAGAATCCACGGTATATACCTAAACCCTAAACATTCCACTGTTTTTACTAACCCTATTTGGTCCTGATACATACCACTTTATACCCCCGGAGGTGTTAGTGATACTCCTATTTAGTTGCGGTCTTGTCCTCTTGTGTGATTTTCGTTTTGCGACAAACACCCCCATGGAAAAAATTGCTACAACGTCGCCTGCGCCAAATAAATATTTCTCATGCCCATGCTGCAACATCAAAAGGGACCTACGCCAACGCAAGTACTTATAAGCGCTTTCGCGACTTTAAAGGGGAAAACTGTAAACCAAAAGAAAGCGACAATTACAGCACGCCACCAAAATAAACCGGGATGCGTGGTAGGGATGCGAGGTAAAGGATGTCACCGAGCTACACTGCAAAGACACCTCCGAAACGCGCGCAGCTTGATACTAAAGTCCGACAAATGATGATCTAGATCACGTAGATCATATAGATCACGTAGATCATCTAAATCATGTAGATAATCTACAGTAGGTCCTGTATGCCGTTATGAGATGCTGTGCAGGAGCTGCATACAGAGAATACAAATCCAAGCCCGGAAACATTACTTGCTAGATCGTGCAGATCGTACGGCTCCCGCCCGGTAAACATGAGCTAGATCACAGATATCTTACCCGAAAGATCTGGATCACCAAGCGGGGATCGAAGATGTGTCTAGCGTGAGTAGCTAATCGTACAGCAGTGCACTCCCACTAAGCCGTTGGCACGGCCGAAATTGGCACAGTTTGATTTTCTACACCTAGCTAGCCCCCCTTAGGATGGATTTCGTTTTCGAGTAAGGTAGGTAGAGCCGCTCGCGTCAGTGGCCAAAAATCGGTAGCGAAAAAAGGGGGGTATGCTACAATATACTCCATAATACTAAAACACCGTAGGACAGGTCACGATCTAGATCATCTAGATCCTGCATCTGCCCGTTACTAGATATTTTACTAATTTTCTTGAAAAATACGTCAGCCGTAAGTTCGGCAAATTCAAGGGTCGATACCCATCTTTCCAAGCTGCGGGATACACCGGCCGCTCGTTTTCACAGAGGGTGCATTATCCTTTGTAGATTGTGCAGACGCATCCAACGGTGGGGGTGTGTGGACCAACCATTGCTTCTCTGGGCTCCTCATTTGACGATTTATGTACCTTTCTTAAAACCCAAAACCTGATCCGGAAGAAAAAGTCAAAGCTACACGAAGAACCATCTCATATCCTACCGCAGGTCATGCAACAAAAAAAAGAAAAAGAAAAATAATATCGAAACTCCGAAATACTGTGGTTTCAGTGGCATCCAAAGAACGCGCCAGCTAGTACTGGGTTGCGAAAACAACTGAGTTAAATCGACACAAGACGCGTAAAAAAATACGTGGAAGCGTGGTGAGCTCAAGCTTTATTACTCCCCATCTGCCGGAGGATGAAAAAAAAAAAAAAAATGGGTTCAGGAGCACCGCCATTCAGAAAAAAATTCAGCCGAAAAGCGCTACTTCTACCGCCTGCAGGACCTGTGCAGCACAGGTCCAACCCAGTAAATAAGCGCTCAGATACGTAGACCATGCAGAAAATACGGCTCCTACCCGGTACCATTATCTACAGGCCACGTAGACCATAACTATTTACCAGGGATCTGTCCGTTCTGAATAACGCAGATCATATAGATCATCAACACGGATGTGATCTGTCCGATGTGTGACGTTTCAGACGAGGGAGAGACGTTTGGAAAGGAAAAAGCAACACGCTAGATTCCGCGCGACATCTACCGCCTGTTCAACGCTGGCGGTTTGTCGCAAGATATACAGCTCTCCTCAACTCACTTGGAACTTAAAGAGGATCCGCAGCATGTCGACGGTCAGGGTATCGAGCTCTTGATCTGGAGCCTGTTGGATTGACGCGCCCAACCAAGAGGAATCACAAGGGGACGCGTCACGATTTCGAGGTGCAGACAGGGAGGTTAGAGCCACTTGGCGGTCGGGGGTTTTCGCGCGGGAAGCTAAGTGACACACGCAAACGCAATCCGGCTCACCACCGGATGCCTCTGGTCTGGCTGAATCAACCAGGACAACAACCCTTTGACATGCAAAAGGGCGCCACGCGCTCCAGCGCCAAGTCGGGCTAGAAGAATATGTGCGTACAGAGGGCGTGCGCTCTAAAGAAATTCGGTTGTAAGAAAACGCTTCGGCGTCTCGCGATAAATTGAGATTTTACCGACGAAACGGTGCTCAGGGTCGGGTGCTATACTTAATCCTATATACTAGCCAATAGTAGCCTGTGTTCAGCGGTGGTGACAACATAAAAAGTCGAGCTCGACGCCAAATCGACGCTATTGGTCCGATCAAGGCGTTCGTTGCTGCCGAATAAAACACAACAAAAAAAAAAAAACTTGCCGCCGCCCGTTTTGTGCGCCAAAATTTCATGCTGAGCTAGTCACCGCAGGGGAACGCACGCATACAGCAGCCCAGCTCGCTCGGCGCCGTGGAGACATAACAGCAAAAAACGTCGAAGCAAGACAACTCACGTCATTTACATAAAACCCTTTAAAATCTCGCCTGATTAACGTACACCCTTGGTGTCCGATCGTTCACGCCGGGCGGTTTGGGTAGCGCGGCCGCCTCCTTATACTTGTCAGGAATCCTCATCTTGCCGCCAGCCGAGGTCGAAGTCACGAAGAGGCTAGATTGCGCCGCTGCGGTCGGTTTGTCACGCGAACCGGCAGCCATTGCGCCGCTTGTCGGCGCGCCGTGTCCTTCTCTTTGCCCACCTCGGCCGTGCACGCCGCCGCCATGGTCGTCGTCCATTCCTGGCCCTTGGTCTAGGATGTCGTCCCCCCCCGCTGGAACAACCACACGGGTGTCACAGTTCAGATTTCGCACAAGACGCGACTGCGACAGCTCTTCTTCTTTTTCTGGCCTTCTCCCGTCGGTAGGCTTATCAACGGTAACAGGTCTATCACCCATGTCGAGGCCCTGGTCTGGCTGTGAAGGGGGCAACACAATTTTCGTTTCGAGGCACTTTCCGCCGATCACCTTGCCATCCAAGCCCTGCGCACAAGCCTCCGCCTCCTCTGGAGACCCAAACGCGACAATCGCCTCTCCCCGTTCGGCTCCGGCCACGACGCCAGCCGTCACGGTCTGCTGGGGAATGAAGAGCGCCACAACATCTCCGTAGACGCTTGCCATGGCGGTCAAATCCGCGCGCACCTCGGCGCAGTCGTCATCATCACCATCTTCAAGGTCTTCTTCTTCGATCAAGTTTTTCACCACAACTTGCGACCAGCGGGCTGCCGCGGCCAAGTCGTGGCCGGGGTTAGCGCCGAGAGTGGTCGAGCCGCCCCCCCCTGGTCCTTGACCGCCCTCGGCTAGCTGATCCGCAGACATAGCGGCTGCTGTGCTAATAGCCCCTGCATCCGTGAGGTCCACCACGGACGGTTTTGCGAAACCTGTGACGGTTTTCCTAGACCCGTCGTGTTCCTGCTGCTTTTCCTGTGGTCGGGGTGAGGCTGTCCGTCCACTTTCACGTAATTTTCCATTTTCGCGCAATCCCCCCCCACGTCCCGCCAGTGCCTGCGGCTCGAGGAGCCTTGCGTCCAAAGCTTGGCCCCCCACACGCCGCCCCCTGGTCCCGGCAACACACGCCTCCGCCTCTTTCAAAGAAGAGAAAGTGGCTACGACTTGCCCTCGCACTATACCGCCGCCTTCGCCCTCTCCGTGTGGGACGTTAACTCTTGGGATGTCAAGCGCGACGAGGGGTCCGTGGGTTTCCATCATCCTGGCGGCGTCTGCGCAGATTTCGGCGTAATCGTCTTCGTCGTCCAGATCGTCCTCCTCGTTGACCAAGTTGCTTACGACCACACGCCACAGAGGACGTGGTCGAGGGGGTTCGCCAATCTTGTCCTCACCTCCCTCAGAGGCTTGATGCAACACAATCGGCTCTTCTCTTAATTTTTTTTTCACGACGATCTCGTCGCCAGTTCGGTTGAAGGTATTCTGCCTTGGGGACAGCTGTTCTCCCAGTTCTTTTTTCACGACGACGGCGTTATATCCGAACCTCCGATCGCCCTCCCCGTCCAGAGGACCACGCATCTCCGTCACTGACACAGCTCCCTCAAGAACCGACGCGTTTTGCCCCCCCGGCGGTTGCTCCTCCAAGCTAGCCTCCTCGGGAGGAGGAACGGATGCGCCTGTTGCATCGCAAGCTTCTTCCTCTCGTGCTGCAAAAGAGCAGGGATCTCGCTCTCCCGCGGCGGCAGCTCGTTCCGCAATTTCGACCTCTAAGGTCTTTCCGCCAACAACTCGACCGTGGAAACCCCGTCTCGCGTGTTCAGCTTCTTCGCGGGTCTCAAAGGTCACCGTTGCCGCTATCCCCGCCCCCCCCCGCCCTCCCCCGCCGCCGGTCATTTTCAACGCGGCTGCGCGCGAACGTGGAACGTCAACCTCTTTCACGACGCCAAATGTTTCTGCCATCTCACTAAGATCTCGCACTACCTCGGCGTGCTCATCGCTCTCCTCCACGTCTTCCTCGTCTACGAGATGGTGGATGATAACCACAGTCCAGTTGTCGCGGTTGGTGCACGGTTCATCGTTGCCGATATCGCCGCCGTGAGAACTACCGCGCGCACAGCCAGCATCATCATCGTCATTGCGGCATCTTGCAGCACCAGCGCAAGCGGGGGGGACTCCAGATGGAGGGGGGGAAGGAGGAGAAGGAGGACGGGTCTCAGCGGTAGGGTTGTTCCCGTGCTCTTTCCACCACGCCGCCCTGTCCAACAAAATGCGTTTCTTGAGCGTAGAAAACTTCTTTAGGCGGGGCCCTAGGCGCTGCTTTCCTGGCTTGGGGTTGAAAGAGTTGGCGGTAGTGCCAGGCTTCGTGTGGCCCTTCCCACGTCCCATCGCACCACCGCGAGAAGACGAGGCAGAGGCAGCAACGATATACTGAAGGTAACGCGTGTCGGCCTTTCCAGTAGTCGCGGCGGCGGTAACTGTACCTTCTGCAGCACCTTTTGTGTGTTCGGCTGAGCTCGGCCAAAAAGGTGCAGAGGGAGAAGAGCCTAAGTCGGGCCTTACGAACACATTACCACCCTCGGTGGTACCTCCCAACTCTAACACATCCCTCTGGCTGAGTCTCGGGCGGGACGCCACCCCGATTTTGTCTCCCTGCCGTGGAACTGGGGTGTAGACATTGCCGGTGTTCGACCGAGGTGGCGGGCGGTTGTTCGCCAGGAGATGGTCGAACAGCGTGTACTCTTGTCTAGGTGTTGGCCGCGGCGCGTTGCGTCTTGAATTCTGCCCCGCGTCCCCTGTCCGCTTGACTGATGCCACTTTTTCTGCACGTTTAGGGGTAGATGCGGAAGCTAGGGGCAAGTTGGTACCACCGCCACCACCCCGCCCATTCCCGTTACCCCTCGTGTTTGAAGTCACTCGCGCTATCGCTCCTGCGGCAGGGTTTGTTGCTGCTTCTCCTCGAAGGCGCTGCCCGCCCTGCTGATGCTGTTGCTGTTGCTGGTGTTGATGTTGGTGATGCTTCTGCTTCTTGTGCTGCTGCTGTTGCTGCACGTGGGACATGCGGTTCTGTGCCTTTAGAGGCAGTTGTCGCGGTACGGGAAGAGGCTGTCCTTTCCGTTGCGAGAGGACATCCTGTCCTCGGCTGGAGCACTGCCTGGGTAACGCCGAGAACCCTGCTACGGTGCCTGTTGTGCTTGTTCCGCTCACCCCTGATGCTGTTGTTGATGTTGCTGGAGGGGGTGAATTATTTGAAGTTGCTGATGTCGCAGATCGTCCCGTGGAGCTCTGTCGTCGATCGGTGTTTCCCGTGCTTTGTTTTCTCTGCGCCGCCACACGCGACGCTGGCATCCTCTCACCCGGTCAGGGATGCCACCAATCATCAAAACCCGGTGCTAGCCTGTTGGTGAGCAATCTCTGTACCAGGCTCACAATTTTCGGTACGATATCAGGTAGCTAATATCAGGTGGCAGGTGGCCAAGAGGCTGTCATGCTCACAAATATCAAAGTTTTGCCCACCTTGGCAGGCTGTATTTGTCGGCGGGATAGGGGATAGACAATCATTCGAGTGTCTTTTGTGCTTTTTTTGTGTTTTTCAGCCGATGCCTGATTCATGCAAATTATCAAACCTTCTCCTGGCCTCCTTTTTTTTTTTCTTACACTTCTACTTTCCAGCTTTTGGACAAGCTCACAGGTGTCGTCCCTTCTTTCCCCCGGTTCTTGACTTCAATTTTTATCGCGCATATCCTAGGGTTCAGCAATCCCATTGCTCGCCGATTTTTCATCGAACGCTCTCCTCGCGCTTTCCGCAAGCCATTTTGTGCACAACAAGAAAAAGCCTTAACGAATTTATACGAGTATGCACTCGGCGAGGCTCGAACTCACGAAACTGGCCTCTACCAGGCTCGGGGATAACCTGATACGCCACCGGGGCGACCGATTGCTATCGGGGTCTTAGCCACGCATCTCACGCATCCTGGGATCCTGAACAGCATCGCCGGATTTATGCGAAACATGGCAAAATTGACTTACGTACGTCCAAGAACAATAACGCCTCTGGTGTGGAACAATAAAAAATAGGCCCGCAGTTCGAATCGAATTCCCCCAACCAGCCGCGGGCTACCCGCACAAAACTAGTCAGAGTTTTTTTCACCACCATCCACCCACTGCCGGCCTCGCGAGGAAGCCACGGAATCCCATAATCGAAAGCCTGTTGCGACAAACAAGTAACTCCGGCTAAAACGATGTCCTCGCCTGGTGGCCCGCGACGCTCGTCTGGCCTGTCCTCGTCCCCCCTGTTCTCTTCGTGCGGCGGCGGCGGCGGCAAATCCCTCAAGAAGGTCGGTCAAACTCAACTATTACATGCTCTTCTGATACCACTTTGTGCGCTCGTAATCGTTGGCATTTCGGGCTGACGTTAGTAGGCATTAAACGCCCACCCCCTATGCGCGTGACACCCCATGGTGCGCTGCACATCTCCGACCGGTGGTTGGCGAGCGTCGATCGTATCCCATCCTGCTCCCTATTTGGTTATCTTCGCGTTAGCCCGTACCGTGGGTGCCTTTGGGTATACAACAAACAGCAGGGTAGATCGTAGAATCCATGGTTGTGTCGTGTATTTGCACAACTGTAGTGACCGTCTCTCTATGGTGCTTGTTGAATTGTGCGTATTCCCGATATAATGCCAGTGAATCAACTGGCACGACTGGAGCCGACTTATACATGCCATTATTAGTATGGATTATACTATGCCGAATAGTGCGAGTGTCCGTTAAAATGCCGGTATGTTTGGCGTTCAAAACCGGCATAAGGAAAACCACTGAGTGGGAATTTATTCGTTGGGGAGTGTTGCCTCGTCATCACACTGCACAGCAGTACGGAACCTCACTGCTAAATGTAAAGCTTTCACAGCAGTAGGTGCGGCTCACTAGGAAGAGGAGCTCTATCCGTTCATGGTATGGCTACTGCAGGTAGCGGTCGGGTCGGGTCGCTCGAGGATGGTGACGGGCATGTGCATGTCGAGGAGTATACGACCTCGTGTTTGTTTCCGCGATTTAGTGCCCGAACGATACCAATACAAACAACGACATAACAAACAGCGGTTCAGTTTTTTTCTGAACGGAATTTGTACGAGAATTGACACGTATTTTTTTCGTGACTCCTGCTGCTGCTGTGTATGGTACACGAATGTTTTTTTTCTTTTCTGCGTACAACAGCAGCAGTACTATACGACTTGTATGCAGGCAGTCGTACTGTACGTAGAGAGTTCTTGTTTCCCCAACGTATCGTACAGGTGGAGGCAGCAGTATGATATCGTCAAATCCCCGTTTTTTGTTCTTGTGCTGCGGACAGCAGCAATACCATACTCTGTACCGGCTGTGCTGTACCCAGTACAAGTCATACCTCCCCCTGAAGCTTTTTAAAATTGGTACGTCGTAATGGTATCATGCGTACCAGTACGCTTTTGGGTCTCAAATTCGAGAATAGAACGATCCAATCTGACCTGACGCCTGCGCGCATTTTTTCCTTTTGTTTTTCCCATTCTTTTTGGTGGAACTGAAAACGGACGCCTGCTTCTGTCTCCGGGGTCCATGGTTGGTTGCATTCATTTATTGGATGGACGTCAGATACCAACCATTGGTGGCAAGTCTACTCCACCCGGCCAGCAGACGGTGTGCGCGAAGTGCAATCGACACTTCAGGAGGTGGGTGGGTGGGTGGGTGGGTGGGTAGGTAGGTGGATTGAGGGCGGGTTAATTCTTGATTCCCGCTTTCTATCAAAAACAAAAACACAGAAGGTATCATACATCGTCAGGGGTACATGAGAATGCTATTTTCGTCAGGTTTACAGCGGCAGTACAGCATGGTGGGCGATTCTGAGTAGTTCCTACTTCGTACCGGACTATCTATCATCTGCTGTTGCTGTGCTTCGGCTGCGGCTGCTGCTGCTGCTTCTCGAATAATTGGCTATTTCCATCTAGAAGGTACCGCCACTCGCATCATGCAGTAGCATGTATCATGATATTACATGTACATGCATCATGCCCACTGGCTGTTGCCGCCGCTGCTGCTGCGGCTGCTGCTGCTGTGGCTGCTGCTGCTGCTGCTGCTACGAGTATATCGTATCGTCGTGATGTGGCCGAATACATGATGTAATAGTCCAAAATCAACCCTCAGTTACTGAATAATCGTCGACGGCTAATAAACAACAAAACAAAAACTTTTTCATAAATAGTAACAAGAGTCCCCAGTCCGCCCTGATGAGTGATGAGCTTTCCGTTTCTTTGCGTCTTCGTTTTGTCGTTTCTCTTAGTTGTATGAAAAATCATAACATACCCCGCCGACGAAAAGTCAAAGTCAAAGTTGTTTCTGGTGCTTTTTCCTCCCGAGAATCAGTTTCTGGGCTTGCTCTGCTTGTGTGTGTTTTCCGCACAGGCTCATGTTATCCATCAGTATCTTGGAACCAATTCCTGTTGTCAAATAATGTCGGGATAAAACAGTGGCAACACCTTCCGCGAGGGTCGGTATTACAATATTTGGATCGTTGAATATTTCCTATATGTCGTCCCCTGAAAAACAGTCGAGTTGGCGGGTGGGTGGGTGGGTGGGTGCGTGCGTGCGTGGTGACTCCAGACGAGCGACCTCTTATCTCCTATTTTCCTTGTCGGAGGTTGCGTCATTTTTTTTTGTGAGAAAGCAGCCAATGTCTTTGTGAATGCCTCTTTATCAGCACAGGGGCTAGGGGATGATTATGATTGTATCAGCGGGATCGTCAAATTTATCTATCAGGGCGTGTCTTGGCAGAAATTGACACTTTATTGTTGGAACGGTTGGAATGGAACGAGGCGGTTCGCATTCGTCCGTCATTTTAACCGGTTTGTGCCCGATGTGAACTGGCAAATTCTGGGCAACCGACCTGAGCAGATAATAGCTCAGCTGACGTTTGCGGTGGGACCGTGCAGCTCGACCATAGGGCAGGGGAACTGTCACGTGGGCGGCCAGTGCTCCTGACGCGGAAAATAGCTTTACGCACAATTCTACTGCAAGGCAAGCCTCACAGGAGACGGTGGTAGGCATCCATACGACACCCTCGGGACCAATCTAGAAGTTGTGACTACTGAAACTTTTGCGAACATCGGTGCCACACTTTTGCCAGAAAATACATGGGCAGGGTTTCGTTCGCAACCCGGCCTTGTCCCTCGTGAGCCTCCTGATCAGGCCATGGTTGTGTCGCGTGGCTCCTGCCACGGGCGAGCCCTGCGGCGTCCACGTATGGTCCATCCCGTGAGTCATGTGTCATCCCATGTCCACCCATACCCTCGTGTTCGTCCAGAATATGAAGCAGCAATCCAAGCACCAATCAATTGCCGTCAATCTCGTTCCAAGTTTGGGCCGTTCGGTTTTGCTGCACAAGATTAACTACTCTGGGACACTGAAACATGTTCTTCTTCTTTCAAAGTTCACGGCCAGGATGGGAACGCTAGGAATCAATTCGGTTTGATAGCCGATCAGCAGCAAGCCCATTATGATTCCGTTCCAGGTTCCAAGAGTTCCAAATGTCTTTTGGCGGGAGTTGAGACATGCTCAAGATGGCTTACCGGTTACCAAGATGGCTTACCGGTTACCAGGCATAATCTTATTAGAACGCAGCGACAGATAGCAGAAGGTGGTGTCCATCTATTAATACTGTCCGTTTTTTTTGGGGGGGGCACAAAAACGATCAGAACAAGAGTGAGAGGTGCAGCGTTGTCAGCGGTGGAGTGCGGCTTGCAGCAGTACAAGTGGCATGATACCGTGCCTCGCGCGTGTCAAGCAACTCCCCGGGTTTCAGCTGTTTACAGGAGAGTAGTTGCTCGTTTCTTGGCCCGGCATTCTGTGTTGTTTCGCGTGATCCTTGCTGCCATCGTCAATTTTGTGTGCCGTCATTTTTTCCCTCTGACGCCTGAAAGCGGTTAACAGCTGAGAAAAAGTAAAAAGTGCTCTCATGCTCAAGCCCGGCGGTCGCGATGTCCACGCATGCCTGACGAGCAAGGTACCCTGTAAGAAGCGCCTCGGCTGTTCGTTGGTATGCGGGCCGCCCTTACAAGCGCGATGTCCGCGGATGCTTGACGAGCAAGGTACCCATCAGAGGCGTCCCAGCCGCCCGTTACATTTTTTTTGGGGGGGGGGGGTCATTGCAGCTGTGAGGTCGAAGATTAAGATTTCGTCGAAACTCATCCTTGCAAGCTGTATGTGATACTCCAATCTCTGGTGGCACGGCAGGAGTCGCTCAGTAAGGCAGTGGTGTGACCGTACTCCTGCGTAATAAAGAGTCACTTGATGAGAGGCTATTATTAAATAGTGCATCATAATCTTCAGATATTTATTGGTATATATGTTAATCGGTTCTACATGATACGAAGGTAGCATGATACATCGTCACATTGTCGTATCAAGTTTTGATTTATGCAGCTTACTAAAGACAAGCGAACGGTTTTTGTGCGCAGCTTGCAAAGACGAGTATCGACCGTTAATTCGTCGAACTCACAGCTGACGTCGTTCGAACAATTTTATGAAATATATGACCGCCTTATGGAGGCAAAAGCCGCCTTATCCATTCCAGGAAATGAGTGCAATTCCACAGACGCGCCAAGCGATTTTGACCGCCTAATATCGGGATACCGCCTTATTCAGGGATACCGCTTTGTTCAGGGATACCGCTTTGTTCAGGGATACCGCCTTAGTCAGGGATACCGCCTTATTCAGGGATACCGCCTTATTCAGGGATACCGCCTTATTCAGGGATACCGCCTTA
Source organism: Undaria pinnatifida (assembly GCA_012845835.1). Taxonomy (NCBI): domain Eukaryota; class Phaeophyceae; order Laminariales; family Alariaceae; genus Undaria; species Undaria pinnatifida. The sequence goes on along the minus strand of JABAKD010000025.1, from coordinate 4,271,686 downwards.
TTCAGGGATACCGCCTTATTCAGGGACCCCTACTTTGCGGGTTGGGGTGTGTATGTCCATATGAAGTTTACACTAGACGGTGACTGAGAGACAGCCGGTCGGGCTCTATTGTCTGTTGATCTGACCCCTCGTTCATGCCGAGTGCCAACTATAAAAAACAAGCCCTTTTGGCACCCATTAAATGCCGTAAAAGACAAATCTAGATGCGCGGCTGTTTACGGCGTTGTTAACCGGTCATAAGAGTGAGCGCGCTGCAGCAGCAGCAGCAGCAGCAGCATGGATGGGTAGTATATTGCTCCGCGTGCAAGTCGTGAAACTCGTGAATTTATGATTCGTAGCGTAGACGAATCCAAGCCCTAAGCCAGCACCATAAAAACCAGCAACCCGCTTTTCTTTCGTGGGATGGGCGATGATGCTGTTTTTGTACAATTTTGTTTTCGCCGATGTTTCGCTGTTAATATGGCGCCTGCCACGATACAGGTGACGCTTTTCGGCAGCAATATTTTCTTATTTTCGGGAATTAGCCCATTTCCAACTGCTAAAAAAGTATCCTAAAAAAAGTATCCTAGTATATATATCCAAGTGTTTCGTCCCCCCGTGTCGGGAGTGCGGTGCTAAACGGGTTGTAACCCAATATCGCGGGAGTTTTCATATACTCCGGAGTATTTTTTCTAGTGTTTTGGTTTGTTGTAGACCTCGGCCGTGGTGTTGAATGGTGTTATCATCGGGTTGCACTTTATATTGCTGTCAAAATCGAGTTTGTGGGTGGGGCACAGCTCCTTAGGGCCTTTACAGCTGAAAACCCGTTTCGGGGACAACAGTACTTGGATTCAGTATAGGGAGGGATTTGGGGGCACAGAGCTCCTCAAGTAATTAGGAGTCTCAAGAGATGGAAGTATCTCTTTATACCACCGCAGAGTGTGGCTCAACGTGCCTTAAGGTCTTGTCAAAATCGAGTTTGTGGGTGGGGCACAGAGGTCCTTGACGCCTTTACAGGTGGAAATCCGTTTTGGGGACAACATTACTTGGATTTAGTATATGGAGGGATTTTGGGGCACAGAGCTCCTGAAGAGGTTAGGAGTGTCAAGAGATGGAAGTACCTATTTATGCCACCGCAGCGTGTCTTAACGTCCCTCTAGGAAAAACGCCATGCCACGTTTTAGGGGTGCAGCAGATTCTGAGAATTTTCTGGACTCCTAACATGAGAATCTCAATATCTCACACGAAATATGACGTCGAAGGCGAAGGTACATTCGCTCGAGATATCAACCAACACTTACTATGCCCTCGTTTATCCTGAAACAAAAAAACTCAGAAGAAAGTATCAGAATAAACGGTAGTTCTTTCACGTAAGGAATTCAACCCCAGCTAGAATTTTTTTGCCCAAAATGGGCAAACCCCTGCGGTGGCATGGCTCGAAAAAACAACAAAAGAGCCATCCCGCTCTAGCTAGGGATGCAGCTGATTCTTAGGATTTTCCCGAGCTCCTGACATGAGGAGCCAGCTCTATATTAACATCACCCGATACTACATGACCTCGAAGGCATTCGTTCACCCAACCCGACTAAGCTTCTATGCCTTATTATAGCCCTAAAAATATATGTACTCGTGGAGTTACTTGATGAATGACTAACCGCTAGTTCTTCGCTTGAGGAGCCCAATCGGACAGGTATATTATTAATTAATCCAACAACTGCAACCCCTACCGCACTATAGAGGGATGGCTCAAAACGTCACGATTACCAGGGCTATAGAGGGATGGCTCAAAACGTCACGATTACCAGGGCTTTCATGGGCCGGATGACTTGTCGCGGGTCGAGTCAGGCCAGGGTGACCCGACGACGCCATCTTACCCGGCCCGTGACATATGAAGGCACCTACTTTCGGGTGTAAATTGAGGGAGCATGCCTCCTGAGTCGACCCGACGTGACCCGACCCGTGAGACCGTCTGACTCGACCCACGAGAGTTTAGAAGCCCTCTGGCCTGGCCCGCGGGCCGGTTGATGACCCGTGCAAAGCTCTGCCGATTATATGGGCATCGGTCACACGAAGAATCGTGGGTTTCCTGGGGTAAGGGGCGTTTCCGAACAGCAGCGAAAAGGAGGTGTGATCGGTAAAACGCTCGCGCAGCGTATGATGGTACCTGGTATATGCTTGTAAGAAAGTTGGCCTGCTCTTCCTAGTTTTTGTTGTGACCGCGCTTGCTCTGTCGCTTGTTCGGTCGCTAGATCTGGGTGCTCGCTCGCTCCTGCAGGCCTCTTTCTATCCGCTAGAGCGGACAATGAGCGTTGCTATTCGGTCGAAAGGAAGAGTCTTTTGGGCTAGGGTTTACACCCTCTCATTGGCCGAGGACTAGTTTGCGGTCCGCGGAACAATCCAAGTTGACGAAATCCGCCTGGCATGCGGCGGGCCCGTCCTTTCCACTCTAACCACTTAGAAAATTATCCCTTACCAGCTCTTGGGGGTACAGCAGTTGTAGTCTCTCTGTGCCGCCGGGACGTGCTATGATAGCCGGAAATACCAGCACTAGAGGCCACCGGCACCACCGGTTGTTTTTTTCTGTGCCAAGCGATTTCATTGACAATATGGAGGGAATACGGCACTATCTAGCCGGCACCATAGAGGGACCCTTTACTCTACTTGTACTAATAAAGGAATCAGCACAGGGGTATGATACCGTACCTTGGGCAGCGATTGCGCTTGGCGCGGTAGATGAGAGTCCACACCCACATGCCAGGTACAGTAGCGGCTACGGTTTAAGAGAGGGTCCGTACAAGCCAATTTCTCTTAAATCCGGGTTTCTCTTATACCGTCTCGGCTACGGTATAAGATAATATTCTCTTATACCGTAGCCAAATCGAAAGCGCGCCAGAGAGAGACGCTCTTGTCCGAACTATATGGCGTAGGAGGTCGTAGAGAGTGTATCATTCAATGTCGCGTAACGCAGCAAGCGTTACCACGTCGGGCTACCTCCAAACACCGCTCATTCTCTTGGTTGGCGAGCACGTGGACCCAAGTACGTGGTGCGCTTATGGTGGATCTGCGCTTGGAAAATAAATCATCGTCGTGTCATGCGATGCACATTTTGCACGTGAACACGCAAAGTCGGTACACTAGTGTTTTTGTTGTTGTTTTATAGGTGTGTTTCATGCTCGCACCTCTTCTAGAAGGACAACACGAGGCTACGAGTGCACCAGCACTCAAGAAAGACGCACCCGTTTGCACACTGCACCCCTTCCTCCCACCGTACCCTCAACACAACACCCTCAACCTCTCATCCCATCGATTTAACCCCCCGACAAAACACGAGTCAACGAAAAAAAAAAACTTCACATTATCAAGACATCACTCGCCCTACAAATAACGCAAACCCAAGAAACTAACGCTACCCTCGCGACCTGTCAGCCTGAACACAACCTGTGTGTGTGATGTGTGTGTCCACGTGGTTTCCAAATGGTTCGATTTAAGAGAAAATCTCGGAAGCAATAGGAATTCTCTCTTGAATCGATTTTGATTGGTACAAGCCAATTCCTCTCTCTTACATCCGTACTTTCTCTTAAAAAAGTTATCTTAAACCGTAGCCGCTACTGTATGCCGCAAGGCGTGCCTCAGAGCAGGCGGTGTTGTTTAGAGTGCTAATAGTAATGGCAACACGGGGGAGCACAGTAGCGAGCATTTCCTGTAGAGAAGTACTTGTATGGAGGACCATAGTAGCAAACGTCCCCTGTGGAATGGTAGGTGAGCCTCGCCCGTTCTCAAGTCAATCACGCGGGTTTGAATCCTCCCGAGTGCATGCTCGTGGTCGGATAAAGAGACTTTTTCTCGCGTCTAAAAATGACTTTGCGGAAAGCGCGAGAGCGTTAGTTCGCGAAATTGGATGGAAATCGACGAGCAGAAAAAAGCTGAAAAGTGGGAATGCTGAACCCTGTGCGCGATAAATGAAGGCGCGTACCGGGGGAGGGGGGGGGGCGGGGGAAGACGCCCGTGACCACGGCATGACCTTGTCCAGAAGGTCGCTGAGGGTAAAAGCCTCGAAACGAGTTGAGCTGGAAAGTAACAAACGATGACTGAAAAAACAAAGTATTAAGAACCCGCGGTAAATACAACAACCTCTGTATATTCCCCTATTTTACCGTCCACGTTTGGTTGTACTGTAGTTTCTACGATACGTACGTCCTCCCGCAGCTGGCGATCCATGTTTTTTTTCTCACTATGTTTTGCCTTTGTTTTTCCATGTTTTTCTCCCCAGCTTTTTACCCGCTTTTTGTCCCCCATATTTTTGCCCACCGTGTTTTGTCGCCTTGTTTTCCCCCTCCTTTTCCTCCCACCCACCTTTGTTCCTAAACTCTCTCCCCATCTTTTTTTTTTTTTCTTTTTTTTTTTGGTTCCGCTCCGTTCCCCTTTTTTTTCTTCTTTTTTCTTGGTTCCGTTCCCTCCTTCTTTTTTCGTTTTTTGGTTTTGTTTGACAGGTCTACTACCGCGAAGCCGAATAGTGACGAGTACGACCGTTGCGGGCAGTGCCGGAATATGGACATGGGGGAGTGGCTGCAGGAGTCTTGCACCATCTCCTAACCGGTCGCGCGCTATAGCTTGCCCGCTAAATTAGCTAGCTGGCTCGCGCGATAGCTAGCGCGGTCATCGGATCACACGGGCATGCCATCGCAACTACAAGCAGGGCGAACGAACGTCCGAGGACGAGAAGCAACGTAGGAACAAATGAAACATGACCGGGAGGGGGGGGTACGATACGTGCTGTGTCCGCGGGAGAGCGCGGGGGGGTAAGGGGAGAGCTTTCACGGGACTTGTGCGAATAGCTAGCTACGAAGCTTGCGAACCGGTACAAACCCCGCCGCATTTGTGCGAAGCGGTACCAGTGTTACCGCCGTTATGCGAGCGATACTAGTATGCCGCGTTAACGCGAAGCCGAACAAGCCCCGCCGCATTTACGTGCGAAGCGGTACTTGTCCCGTCGTCTTTATCCGAAACGATATGAGTCTCGCCGCATTTTTCGTGGACCCTCGTATCTTGCCCCTCGTGTGTAGAAAGCGACGCCTTGTACTTCAGGGCGAAGGGAGAGGGCTTAAGAACTGATCTGAGTTCTTGCTAGGTATTCTCCGTGATTGCGCCCCCCCCCCCGTACCCCGTTACGCGGGCTCTATATTTTGCGGCGGAATGAATGCCGTTTCGGGGAGATGTATGGAGGCGTTGCATGTGTATGCGTGCGTGTGTATTAAATTATGTTGTCAGGGTTAGCCATACGTTTGTTTTTCACTGAAATTTTGTTATGCGTCTGGCCTTTAGGCGTTGTTCTTGGGGCCTTGTAGCATGCGGCCATCTTGGTCGGTACCGATTTGGAAGAATGAGAGGGTTTTCCTGGTGGTTGAACGTGAATTTTTGAACAGGGGAGGGGGGGGCGAGGGGGTTATAGCGCGCGCCTGCCTGGCACGCAAGGCATGCTTTGCGATGTCGTGCCTAACCCGGCCTTGCATTGCCCTGCTTTGCTTTGCCTGACCTTTTTTTACATCTTGCCGTTTTTTTTTTATTTTGTTTTTATTGTCGGAGCAAACATTATCGTCCCTCGCCATGTGGGTTATGCTAAGGGTTATGCTTGCGACCGGGTAAATACTAGATGGTGCTATCTGCACGCTGTAGATTGGTGCGGTGGAGTGGTTGTTGATTGTTGAAACTGTGTTGAGCCGAAATTGGCGGACCAATCGCTTCCTATTGGTTTCTGCCATTTCTTGGGCGTTTTTTTTTTTTCAAACAGAAAGCGCCGCGTTTTTTCTCGCTGTTTTGCTGACAGAAAGGCCCGTTTTGTCGTCCGCTTTTTTTGAGAAAGCCGTTTTTTTGTTACCCGCTTGTTTTAGCACCATTTTTTTGCCCGAATTTTTTATCTAGCCGTTTTTGGTAGCCCGGGTTCCAACACGCAAGTAATGGTGTGTTCACTCCGAGGAGGATGCACCCCCCCCCCCTCCCCCCTCGACTCGGACGTGATAAAAAAAACGGGGCGCAAATTGGATGAACGCATACGTATACGATATAGCATGCATATCCGAATTTCTTTGGGGGGGAGGAGAAATAACTGTTGGATTTTTTTGTTATTTTGTAGTATACTTCGAAGTACGTTATCTGGAAGTTGGGAAAATCATTGGACTTGTCTTTTTTCTCCTTTTTTCGTGTTAGTAGTAGTTATATACGCTTGATTGAAGAGTGTGGAGGATTGCGCCTCAGTTTTTTTGCCTCTTACGCGTTCGGCTTGTTATGTGGTTCGCCGCTTTGCGATGGAGCCACACACGCGGCGCTGCGCCTTGCCTTTGTCTGCTTTTTTGGCGCACATAAAATCCCGTGAGATCAGCAGCAGCAGCAGTAGCAGTTTTTGTGTTTTTTTTTTCTTCATGTATATGTTTTTTGCAAGTTTTGTCTTTATTTCGCGCGCGGAGCCCTGGGGCGGTGCAAACCATGTCGTCGGACTGATTACTCATTGGTGCAAGGCCGATCGCTGATTGGCGTAAATCTTCCGGTCACGCCGCCGCTGGGGCTTCTCGGCCAATCGCAAGCAATTATCCGTAGACATCGTGCGCGCAGTTTCCTGAGTATTTTCTTTTTCATGCACTCACCAGTACTTTTTTCTGTGTGATGCTGTTTTTTCATACTAGCCCCAGGTGGTGGGGTGCGCAGGGGGGGGGGGGGTAGTATTTCGCCAGTATAAGAAGTGTATAAAAAACATGAATTGAAAGTTTTGTAGTGTTTTGGCTGGCCATTCGTATCAGGGATAGTAGGTTTGTACCGGACTTGCCGTAGCCGCGATCCATGTAGTTATGATTATTATTAGTACTGATGATGTTGATGTTTTTGTGAGGTTTTGAAACGCCCTCTTCTCGAGCGCGTGCGCGGCACGTTTCGAGAGCACATAGGGGGCTGGGTGTAAGAGAAGGGTGGGCGAAGCCATTTTAACCTCTTCAAGACTGCACCCACGTTTTTTTTTTGAACGACCTACGTGGAAGGTTAGGGTGGGCTAATGTGTGAAATTCTAAAACCGGTATTCTCTTGACTCTGTTGGGACTTGGATCATTTAATATATTATGTCTTGATTTCAAGTATCGCGACCACGAAACGACGATTGATTGCGGTATTTTCAAGCGCCTACCAGTAGCGTGGGTGCGCAGCAGCACGAGTAGGACAGTGCAGCAGCACCCGTCCCGTACTGCGTTATTCGATAAAAGTATTCCAACAGCGTCAGCTGTGAGTTCGACGAAGGGTCGACACTCATCTTTGCAAGCTGCGTGCTACACCGGTCACTCGTTTTTTGTTAGTTTCACGAGTCAAAACCTACTCTATGATGGCATTGTATTGTATTATTGCAATATTTTATCATGGATGACTTGAGTGTTAGAAGACAGCAGCGGTAGTCCGTGAGTGCGTTGGCGTCGGCGTAGATAGACCCGCGCAAGCAAGACAGAGATACTTGCACGGTTCTACTTCGGACACCTATTTTAAATTTTACCATCGCCAAGCAGCAGCAGCAGCAGCAGCAGCAGCAGCGGTGTGGCCGATGTTGCCGAAAGCGCCAATTTTCGTCATCATTTTTTTCCCTCTCTGCAGTCTCAAAAGGGGTTGAACCAATAAATAGCTCTTATACCACGGCACCCACTATAATGATAGTAGTCGCCCCTCCTTCTCGGCGGTTGCAGTTCATGGGCCGAACGTTTCTGGTTCTGACTGACCGGTCGAGCACCCACCATCCAGTGTGGAACAACTAACTGTCGTCGGTCAGGATGACAATTTTACCAGTGTACAAGGGCTCCGCATTGGTGCCGGCATTCGCCGGCGCCCATGCTTCGGGTAGGGCAGGGCAGCTCTTCGACAACTTGAGGTGTAGCTGTCAGATATGGCATGCATTGAACTTTAAAGTAATGCCAAGAGTTTAATACGAACATGGGATTTTAAAAGTCATGATTTGACAAAAGAAAAAACGTAATAGTATTATGCAACAAAGAAGGCAAGGATAGGCGAAACAAACTTTGTTCAATGCGCCGTCAAGTAAAAGTTGGCGTCTATCAAACAAAAATACCGAAAAGAGTATTATTGAGAACCTGCGTCGCCTCTAGACAAAACAAAAGAGGCCTTGGCATTAACGAACAGACTGCACTGCTGTCCCCGTGGCAATGGAGGTTCGAAGTCGACAGGATGCAAAGTCGGTTTGCATCAAACGTCGACATGAGAACATGTTAGCCGCCGAGGTTTTGGAAGAAGATTGCGTTGTTTGTTACGTGAAGGCTGTCGCATTGATTGGTCTGCGTGGTCGCGGCGAGGAGGAAAACGTAGAAGAGGAGGGCGATCTCTCGTTGAGGCGGCGTTGTCTAAGATTGGTGCGGGGGTGGCTTTGCTCGTACGGGAGGTTGGCGTAGCGCTTCTTCTCTGTTCTTTCTCGGGAAGGCGGGATATGTGTGTCTGCTGTCTTTTCTTCGTGGGGGCTTTCACGTTGTCGAAATTGGACGCGTCCCCTCAATGCATAATATCCGGAGTGTCTCTACCATGACGACTGCTGATAGTGCCGTGCGTATTTCCTAGAGACTGACATATTATTTACTGGTAGTAACAATAGTATACCTTTGCAACATTTTTCTTTCTTCATCCCATGTATTATCCCCGCACCACTCTCGCGCTCCCTCCCAGTAGTAACTCAGATCCGGTGTCACATAGCGGGCCCTCCTCCTCCCTCCCCACTTCGGCACGTGCTTTCATTTTTACCGCGAGGAGAATCCAGCATTTTCTTTCCTCGTCGACTCGCGTCGAACCAACCCACGCTGCTAGGCGCTCTCAGCAGTTGATCCCTATTTTTTTTTTGCATTTTTGCAAATAAAGTCAAATCTCATCGTGGTGGGTGTCGAACTCAAGGACAACCAAACGTTAGTAGTATTCGAGGGTAAAACCACTATTATTAATAGACCACCGGGGCGGCCGGCTGACAATTGATTAAAACAAAACAGGATCTTTGCATAGAGATTACATTCCCTCCCCCATATTGTATGATATTACGATGGTTGACGCGATATGTATAGAATAAAGCGCCAAATACCTAAATATCAGCGTACGCGGAGTTATAGATATCATGAATAACGAACGACCGCGACGGCAGAGCACGGCAAAACATAGCGCTTCGCTCTGCTGAGCTAGCGGGGTGCGCTGCTGAGCTGAGCCGCAGGGCATCGCAGGGCACTGCACGGCGCTTCGTTGCTGTAAGCTATAGCGCTGCGATGGGGTGCTGGGCGGTGTCGAGCTGATGAGCCAAGCCCAGATCTCAGCCGATGAAGCTTCGTCAAGTACAAAACAAATGGTGCGAATCAAAGAAAAGCTAAAGCTGGACCGTTCCGCAACTAATGCACAGGCGGCAAATTAGTGGCAGTAGGAAGCTCAACTTACTAGACAAAAAGGAAGAAAAAATCGTGAAGAAGTTCAAAATCGTGTTGGCAGAAAAACCAAATTTGCAGGAAGCAGCTGGACGGTCAAGAAACAGGCAATATTTTAGTTGTTGTTGTTGTTGTCGTCCTCACATTAACTCGCATAATCAAGTCCGTGGTCACAGGACAGGCTCCAGTCACTCTGGAACTGAGGAATACCCTAGGGGGAAAACACAAACCAAAGGTGGTACACGCATAAATCACAGCTGACGCAATTTATACCTCCACCAGAAACATATAAAAGTGAAATCGGGAGTCAGTCTACGATGTACCAGGCCCATACCGGTGCATACGTCTCATTACTCGCGCCTGGAAAAACCGACTATACCGCTTGCCAACCAAGAAAGACTGCCACGTATATATTACACGTGGTATCTATCACTACGCATACGCACAACAGACGCAAGTCAATTGGAAAAAAGAAACAAACAAAGAAGAGAAAGGAAAGGAAATGGGTGCATGGGGCCAAGAAAAAGAAAAGGTAAATAAAACTTGGGGGGTCTACTGGCGAGTCTGCCACCAGAACGATGCCACGTGGTTTTTCGACGATCTACAGCAGTACTACGAACGACTTCCGATACACCCACCGAAGCACGGACTACCGGCGAATTACGCGATCGACAGGTGGCCGTGGTTGTCACGTGTCTCTGTGTTGGGGGCCCCTGTGCGCTGCCTCTTGTTGGCTCTTGTTTGGGTAAAACATGCGGTGTGCTCGATGGTCTCACGGCACCAGAATCAGAACGTCCGCTCGTACGACGTATCATTCTTACAGGAAATGTAATACCTACAGCAGAGGCTGCCTGGAGTGTCAGCGGCCGTGCTTAAGCCAGGGCCAAAGGCCGAAGAGACGGCTCTACCTGCTTGGTTTTGTCTCGAAATTCTGTTACGTGAAAGTATCATGATTTGGGAGTTATTTTGTCACAAAACGTCTTGCCATCGGTAATTTGTGTCACGAAGTTGTTGGATATCGTCGGTAAGTTGTGTCACGTTTTAGGTGAACCCACACTAAAAAATTGAATTTCCAGCTAGCTGGCAAAACGAGCAGAAACTAAAGCAATAAAATGCCGAGCAAGAAACCAAACGAACTAGTAAAAAAGAATAGCAAAGAAACTAACGCTCGAGAGTATGCCACCGCAAAATTCCAAACATTATCACGTACCGTTTGGAAATGATGCCAATGTTATAAATCATTCAGGCGTTGCAGCCATCAAGATTCAACAATTTTTCCAAAATTCCTCCTCGACACTCGCTCGTCTCGCTCGGCACCCGTCCGCGTTCACGTCGATGTGCGGAACGGACACGGCAGGGCGAGGGGCCTTGGAGCCGCCCCCCGAAGGCGGCGCTCGAACCAAGCCATATTCGACCGAGAATTCCAGTTCCGCGAATCGCATACTCAGGCCGAGACAAAAAACTCCTGACCAAAGTCCATAACACCAAGGAATGATTTGATATATATTTTTATATTGTTATATATTTGTTAAAGGACCAGCGCATGTAAATAAATGTTGGTCGGGTTGGGCGAACGAATGCCTTCAAAGTCATTTTTCGGGTGAGATCTACTGAGCTCCTCCTGTTGAGAGCTCAGAAACTTCTTAGAATCTGCTGCACACCCCTATCTAGCGTGGAATTACTCTAGAATTCAGGGGAACCAGATGCCTGCGGAAAACGAGAGATGTATAACGGGGGGACGGCTGGCGTTGGAGCGCGGAGACGGACGATCCTCCCGGCAAGGGCTAACACAGAGACAAGGGTAACAGGTGTTGCACCAGGAGGGGTCCAGCAGCCCTCGTCGCGCCGACCGATGGCGACGAGTGATAGGAGCGTTCCCCCGTCTCCCCACACCAACGGGGCTCCGCATAATAGGGCAGCATCAGGCCATCGGCCCTCGCCTCGACCAACGTTGCGTCAGAGGCGCCGTTCTCTATCGCCAGCTGCGTTGGGCCGAGCGATAGTGCCACGACCGGTGGGGCGTGGGAGGTGGACGACTACCCCGGCATGGATGCACGCGAGAGCGATAGGGGGGTTGCAGCATCAAGCGTCGAGTGGAGCGCAGAAAGAGAGGGATTGGGCGTCCGCGACAGTAGGAAGGCGACCATCGCAGGTCCCGCTGACGGTGGAACGCAAGAGTATGAATGCAGCGACACAAGGGCCAGCTGTCGCATCAAGCGGGCCCCAGCAATTGACGTCGCGTCGGTCGCTGCCAACGACGGGTGGGGACGCCCCCCCATCGCCCCGCATCATTGGGATTCGGGGGGATAGGGCAGCATCATGTGATCGGCCCTTGCCACGACCGACAACACAGCCGAGGCACCGCTCGCCATCGCCCCGTGGAGGGATATCATAATCACTCCGGCTTCCTACCAGGAATCTGGATATCATAATCACTCCGGCTTCCTACCAGGAATCTTAGGGTGCCAGCAGCGGTCCATCTCCCCTCCCGCAGGAACACCGGTCGGTGCGCCCGCACCAGCGGCGTCGGTTCAATTTTACCGAAAACACACAGAACCAGAGGGCCTTGGTGCCTCGCAGACAATCCAGCCGTCCAAGGCCATAGCTCGCGCCCATCCGAGAATGTGCCTACCTTTTCCGAGAATATAGCCTATGCCCGAGCGTGGAGCAACAGCGCAGAGGCGAGGGCGGCCGGTGCGCAGTTGGTGTCAGGCCCTCAAGTGGTAAATGGGCTTGGTGGGAGGCATTGCCTTCTTAGCACTTTTCAACGTGCTGGGAGAGGGACTGCACGAGACGGAGCCCTTCGCCAATGGAGGTTGAAGGTGGACACATCCATATTTCGCAATGTAGGACACGGCGTCGCCGTCATATTTGTATCACTGGAGGCGTTGTTTTGGGTAGGTAGAGGGGTTCGATTCCTTTCCGTGTCAGGAGAGGTCGAGGGGGAGGTAGCGCCCGACGGAGAATGAGGGGGCGAGCGATGGGCCCTCCTACTCCCCTCTGTTAATTAATGCAGCAGTTCCCGCACCTCAAAATGCCCGTCGCGCAACCGAAAGCCCCGCACAGCAGAGGATTTTAACCGGGTCCACGCCTTGGAGGACCCAGCAGGGTTGTCAGGCTTTCCCTCCCATCGAGTGCACCTTCCGTGCTACGCCGCACTCCGAGTCAGAGCGGAGGCCGACCTACGGTGTCCGGCATTTCCGGCGACCGTAACAATCAATGAAGCCGGCAGGATGGCGCTTTGTCAGCACAACAATGAGGTCATGGTGGAGGTGTTGACGGTTGCGCGGCAAGAGATGCCAGCTGACGGGGAAGCAGAGAGGCTAACCGCAAGAGGCACAAGAGGAGACAGGAGGCGGCGAGCGATGTGCAGCGTTTTCCGTGGTCTGGTTGAGGAGACCAATGGCGTACAAGTGTCCTGCTCGTGCGACGTACACCGCCGGTGTGCTTTAGGCTTCTGCGAGGATGCAATCCCCCGAGCTAGGACTTTCGGAGGGGCACACCTAGTCACGTGCCTGAATCCGGCTCTGCACGAGGAGCATCAAGAGGTCGATCTACATCGCCTCCTCCAACAGATTCACGCTCTTGGTAGGTCGGCGAACACGACAGAAGAACGCGAGATTAGAGACATGATCACTGCAGCTGAGCAACGCCTCCTGAGAAGAGCGCACATCACCCCAGAAATGGTGGATTTATCGCGGAGTGTCACAGAGCGAGATGAGGAGGACCACCACAGAGAATGGAGGGGCACGATCCCCCAGCAACAAGTGCGAGCGCCGTGTGGGGTCTGTGGCAGGCACTTGGAGGACGATCAGAGGTTCGCTTCTGGTGGCTGGCTCGTCCACAGGAGGTGTGCCATAGAAAGCGCAGCAGGAGCAGACGACAGGGGGGACGGCCGATTTGGGGTAGCTATTCGAGACGGGACAGGAGTGCCGCGTCGGAGAACGTTCCGACTCACGGCAATAGTTCCCAGAACCCACATGAGATACGATCGCACTACCCCGGAGGGCCCTCACCAACAACGACAGTTAGAGACATTTTGGCGATCACTGACCTCGCAGAGGAGACCGGGAGTCAAGGTGAAGGTGATCAAGACGTTGAAAGGGGATTGGAGGGGCCCGAGGAATTTGGTGCACGTGCTGTGGTTGGCCTTTCGATAACTCTAGTGGGGAGTCGGGGGAAGACGACGCTCGAGTACCCGTTCCGTGCGCCCATGGAGGCTTTGTGCGCACCCGCTGCATGCTGGACCGCGCGGAAAACTTCGCGAGAGGACCTACAGATCCTAGGCTCTGCGTCGCGTGTCGCTCGGCGTGGCCGGGAGGAAGCCGACCTCCCCATCCGACGGAGCTGGCTAGAGGGATATCCATGGACGGGCATGAGGGAAGGTGGGGGGCGGTGAGGGGTGCCTTGCAGTTTGCCATCCACATTCAGCGGCACATCTCCGGACTGGAGTCAGCCAGCTGCGTGATGAATGGCATTTGCGGTACGTTTGACTTCATGTTACATAAACTCGACGAAATCTTCGATCTCACAGCTGGAGTGTATTTTCATTTTTTATAATAAACATGGGAGGAGCTCAACCTCCTCGTTTTCGCTATGATGCTCCCTGTTTTACGATGCGCTGGACCTGCCTCAAGGGGCATATCTCGATTTTCCCCGACCGAGGGAATGGGAAACGGCGGCAGGACGATACCGTACGCTGTTTGCTGCGTACGCCATCCAACCGCAGGATATCAGACTCAGACTCCCAAATCAAGGAATCTACATCGCACCTCACTTCCAACAATATCTAGTAGGCCTCGACGCCGAATGCGAAGAGCGACTAACGAGGTGGACCCTCGGGGTCCAAAGCGCGTTGGAAGCGGGTGATGCGCTTCCTCCCTTCGCAGCAGCGACGGCAGCGACACCGGAGAGAACGGACCGGACGCTGGAGAACGACCCGTTACACACGGGACCAGCTGAACAAGGAGGTGCTGCTAGGAGTGCAGCAGAGAGGCGTCATACTGCGGGGAGTAGGGGTGCATCCTCCTGCGCCTACTGCGGGCGGGCACTAGAGAAATCTACTGGGGATTCGGCGGTAGACTCTTTATGGGCACTTATTCCGTGTCCCCACGGAGAGCAAGTCCATGCCCGCTGCATGCTAGACCGTGCGAAACGCCTCGCAAGTGGGCATGCAGACCCCCAACCATGCGTCGCGTGTCGCGCGGAATGGCCCGCAAGAAATCGGCCTCTTCATCCGGCTGAGCTGGCTGGGGACCTTCCAAGGCCGCGCCTGGGGGAAAGGTGGTCGGCAGTAGCGGGAGCCCTGCAGTTCGCCGAACTCTTGGAGGAGGGCGGCCCCCGGTTGGATCCAGGTAGTTACGTCACGACTGGTTCCCACGACACTTTAGAAAAGATGGTGAAAACCCATGGGAGTAGCCCAACCTCCTCGTTCCTATTGTGCTCCCTGTTCGGCGATGCTCTCGGCCTGCCCCAAGGCGTCTACTTCGACTTCCCCCGACCGAGGGAATGGCGAGCGGCACCTACCTCATGTCGGAGAGTTCTTGACGGGACTCGACTCCATGTGGGAGGACCGGGTAACGAGGTGGACCCTCAGGGTCCGAAGTGCGCTAGAAGAGGGGCAGGCGCTTCCTCCGTTTCCGACGGCAGAGTGGAGCCTCGGGTCCCAAAACGTGTTTGAGGCAGGGAACGAGCTGCCTCTCTCCCCGACGGCAGCGGCGGGCCCGGCGCGGGAGAGCGACCCTTTAGCAGCGGGTGTGACACCGCTGGAAGGTGCAATTCTATCGTCAGAAGGTGACCCGGGGGGGAGGGAGCAGACGGAGCCAGGAAGTGCTGTTTCTGTTGCCACGGGAAACTTTTGCCGAACACAGGGAGACGACGGCGCCGGGACACTCGCCCGCGCCCCCAACACAGCCCAGCGTCACCCCAGCAACATCGAGAGCGGCTACGCCTATGTCCACTGGTGCAGTAGAGCGTGGGAGAAGCACAAGAGGCAGACGAGGTCGACCGCGCGGATCCGGAAGGGGAACACGAGCGACGAAAACTGGGGGAGGAACCACCACGAATTGGGCGCGAATCCCTCGACACGAAAGCGGCGAGGTTCCCCCGGCCCCTGCTGAAGGAAGGATTAGCGATGGAGAGAGGGAAGGCAGGGACGGAGAGGGAGGAGGGCCAGCACCAGGGGACGTAACGCAACTTCGCGCTTTCATTGCAGACAACCCCAGCGGTACGAGCCGTGGGAGCTATAAAGCAACGATTGCCCGCGGACACCGAGTGGTGGGGTTACCCTGTGGACGTCGACATGCAATGCATGCGCGGTGCGCAGTGAATGCGGTCAGACGAGGCGGGGCGCAGGCACCGCTTCTCTGCGGAGCAAGGGGATGCACGGTCCGCGAAGACGAAAAGCAATAGGAGCGGCAGTTCAGGCCGACCCTGGACTACGCGTGACGGCAGCGGGACTCAGGGGGAGACTTGACGATAGCGAGGAAGAGCGCCGGGATGGCCTCTGCTATCCCTGGGGCCAAAACACATTGGGGATTGCAGGACCGCTCGATGATGTCCCCCTTGAGGACCTCCAGCAACGCTTCGTCACTGTTGTCAAAGTGCAGCCGACGCTGGCTTCTACCCACGCCAAGCTTACCACCCATGACAGACCTCTTCAATCACCCCATGGGAGAGCATCGGCAGTCCATACCATCGGAGACGCCACAATCACTCCTGAGGTCAATCAAGTTGAGGTACATCCCAGCTCTACTGCACTCGCAGGATGGCCGAATGAAACGGCGCGAGAGGTTTGCGTCTGCCGAACGTGGTCACCTCGCTCTTTTGCTTCCATGCTTAAGGGTGTGTGTGAATCAAACACCAAAAAAAGGGGGCAAATTATGAATGAATATAGTAGTACAACATTCCATCATCCCACCAACAATCACAGCCTTCCCAGCCGCCATCACCGCTACATCTCAATCAGCTGCGAGCTATATATAATAATAATGGCGGTGAACCATCCAGTGTTTTTTAGTCATACATCCATTCATTTGTAAGCATTAACTTTCTCTCGAAACCCAACAAAGTCCTTGTCATGCCCGACCACCGATCGTGTTAGTTAGGCTTCGAGCTCCACCCGCCCCCAAAAAATAAATGACCCCTCCCTCAACCCCACCCGGCCGCGGCGTACCCAAGCAAACGTCCAACCAAGCTCTGATTGAGTAAGTACATACTCTTAGGATACCCGGGTACCAGTTCTGGTACTTGATATTATTATTGGTGGTAGATGGGTATGTACCCGGATACTACCCGAAGAGCATAATATACCCGACTAAACACCGTTCTTTGCAAAGCCACAACAAGCCCCCCCCTCCCCCTCCATGCCAAAGGATTTCCCAACCTCTGTAAAAACCCACCCAAGTTTTTGAGGGGAAACTACTAGGTAGGAGCCAGTGTAAGATGAGTTTTCAGTACAAAATGGGATAAACCTGTGAAAAAATCGTGGTCAAGACGATTGTTGATGATTGTCATCGTACTGGAGGAGTGGACATCATACATTCAGCATTCATCGTTCGGAGGGGCAACATATGCTATGGAATAGATACCTGCAAAGAGTCGAACCCCGCCGCATAAAATCCGTGGCCAACAACCGCAAGACTACAATAAAACACCTTCGAGAAACCCGTGGACAACCGCAAAAGACACTATAAAAACGACCTTCACGAAATCCGTGGAAAACAGCGAAAAATACTGCTGTAAGGCCCCCACAAAAACCATGTATAACCGCAAACCTATCGTATAAGCCCCTCAAGAAGTCCATGGATAACCGCAAGACTATAATCCTCGCACACTATAATATAAGATTCTGACGAAATACGTGGAAACCCCGCAAGACTACATAGAACCCTCACGAAACAAATAAGCGGGAACCCTAAAAAGGACCGCACGAAATCCGCGGAAAACCTTAAAAGGTCCACACTAAACTCGTGGCAAAAAACCCCGAAAGACCCTCGTACAATCCGTAACAAACCGGAAGACTGCAGGATCCTAACGAAATCCATGGATAATCGCAAGACTATAATGTAAGATCCTCGCGAAATCCTTTGAAACCCTGAAAGACTACATCATGGCTAAGGCTCACAGAATAAGCGAGAACCTTGAAAATACGCTCAACGAAATTCGTGGAAAACCCTCACAAAATCCGTAGAAACCGCAAAATACTGCAAGGCTCTGACGAAATCTGTGGATCACCGTAAGACCCCTGTGCGTTAAGATCCTCACGAAAATTATGCATAACCGCAAGATTAAGATACACGATCCTCGCGATATTATCCTTTGAAACCCTGAAAGGATAATGATAGGACTCCCACAAAATGCGCGAAAATCTCAAGAAGATCCGCACGAAAACCGCGGAAAACCTCAAAAAAGACTCTCACCAAATCGTAGACAACCGTATCAGACCCTCACCAAATCCGTGGAAAATCGCACAAGACTGGAAGACCCTCACGATATCTGTCGATGACCGTAAGACCATATGCCCCCCACGAAACCCATGGATAACCGCAAGACTATACCGTAATATCCTCATGAGATCCGCGGAAAACCATAAAAAGATCCTCGCGGAATTCGCGGAAAAACTTGAAAGACTCTCACGAATTCGGGGAAAACCATGTGGTAAGACCCTCACGAAATCACAGCGGAGAACGATCAAATACCCTCACGAAAATCGCTGGAAAAAAAACGTGCAAGGTCCTCAATCCGGGCAGATAACCATGATGATAAGACCCCAATGAAATCTGCGGAAAACCAAGTAAGACCCTCACGAAACCCGTGGATAACCGCAAGACTACAGTAGTATAATATTGGTGCCTCTATAGTGCCGTGTGAGTAGTGCCGGTTGCCCGCTATAGTGCCTGTAAAATCGCTTAGCACTTGGCAAAGACAGGAATCCCCGGCACCGGCAGTATGCATAGTGGCACCAGTTGCCGCGATACAGTGCCGGTTGCCGCTATAGTGCGGTATCCGCTATAGTGCAGATAGCCGCTATAGTGCCGGTAGCCGCTATAGTGCCGGTGGCCGCTATAGTGCCGGTAGTCATTATAGTGCAGGTAGCCGCTATGGTGCAGGTATACCGGGGCTACACGGGGACCACTACATAATAACATCAGCTAGTTTCACACTCCGTATCGAGACCCCGTTGAGCGGAGGGGAGCATGGAGCCATCATTTGGGAACCGACCCCGCCTCTTCCTCCCCATTGGGGAAGAAGGACAGCGACGGGTAGCCATAATTTGAAAAACCTATACATTGGTCTCGATACGAAGGGTAGGGGAGGGTGGGTGGGTGGGTGGGTTGGTTGGTTGGGGGGGGGGGGGGGGGGGGGGGAGGGGTGAGGGGTGAGGTGTATCCTGCAGTGAGCACTGCCCTTAGCGTAGCCGAACGTGCTCGAAGGCTGCTGAGTGTGGGCACCTCGGCATCCTTAAGTGGGTGCGAGCTCACGGCTGCCCCTGAGGCGGCAACGCTTGCAGCGAGGCCGTTGGGGGGTAAGGGTTGGGAGGGGGGGGGGCAAACGCCCGGCATTTGACACAACAAAACTTACTTCCGGAGATAACCGTAGCAACAAACTCCAAAGTTTTCGCATCGAGAAACATTAGAAGCAAAAACAAGTGGTTCCAACACTCACGCACCACAACCAAAATATCAATAGGACTCCACCATATCATGGCCACACGTAGACCCCACATGCTCCTCCTCTTCTCTCTCCCCTCGTACCAGGTACAACATTTTCAATCTCCCCTCATCTCCGCTCCTCGTCTTTATATTTTTTAAACCCCCTCCCCCCTCCCCCCCGCCCCACCCCCCTCACATCGCCGGAAGAAAAAAAACACAAACACAAACACACAACACAAACACGTGGTTTACTGGCTTAGCTTGGCTGGCTAAGATGGTGCGGGCGGAAGTTGAATTGACTACAGCTGCTCCTGTCCCATATATATATATATGTACAAAAAAAGGAGATTCCTACGTAATCCAGATGCAATGCCCATGTCTTGCACCACAGGCCATTTGTTCTTTCCAGAGCAGGTGTTGTTACGCTCTGCCTACGCAGAATATCCAAGGGTGGGTACCCACCCGGATACCAAACCTGGTTATGATCATACTCGGGCAGGTACCCGGAATACGTACCGGGTACCAAACCTGGTTGTTATGATCATACCCAGGTAGACACCCGGGTACCTACCCGGATACCAAACCTGGTTGATATGATCATACTCGGGCAGTTGATACCCGGATACCCACTGGGTACCAAACCTGGTTGCTGTATTCATACTCGGGTAGATACCAGGGCACGGGCACCAAAATTCGTTGTTACGATCATACTCGGGTAGATACCCGGGTACCTACCGGGTACCACACCTGGTTGGTATGATCATACTCGGGCACATACCCGGGTACCAACCCTAGTACCAAACCTGGTGGCTATGATCATACTCGGGTAGATACCCAGTACCTACCGGGTAAAACTGGTCGTTATATATTATACTCGGGTAGATACCTCGATACCTACCGGTACCAAATAGGTTATTAGGCTTTGGCACGGATCATGACCCGACCCGCGAATCGGGGCAGGAGGTTTCAAAATCTCGCGGGTTGAGTCGGGTCCGGTCAGGAGGAGCCCCAAATCTCATCCGTCGGGTCGGGTTGGGACGGTATTCAAATATCACGGGTCGGGCCGGGACGCCCTCACCCGACACGACCCAACCCAACCCGACCCGACCCGACCCGACCCGTGAGAAGTGATCCGACCGGTTATCATCATACTCGCGATAGATACCCGGGTACCTGCAGAGCAAACAACCCACAAAGCACACCCTTGCAGACACCATAAGGCCACAGCAAATCCAACCCGCACTACCAATACCTGCCACCGCATTTTCCGCATCCCGAGTGTATCTATGCCTGCCTGCGCCATGCCAACCTGTGTTGGCAATCTTCCCCCAAA
The DNA here is from genome assembly GCA_012845835.1 of Undaria pinnatifida. NCBI lineage: Eukaryota > Phaeophyceae > Laminariales > Alariaceae > Undaria > Undaria pinnatifida. Next base: position 4,251,290 of record JABAKD010000025.1, on the reverse strand, counting down.
ACCGCTCTTTCGCCTTGCTTGCTGCTTTTTTCCCAGCAAAACAAGCACATGGCCCAGGTCCGGTTCCTCCCGCCCACCCCAGTTCGCCCACCCACTGTAGCGCCCAGATCCGGCCGGTGACCAACACACGACCGTCAGAAAACAAAAGAAGAAACGAAAAACAGAAACAAAAAACAAAACAAAAAACGCCGCAAAAAGCCAAGGATAGCAAGAAAAAAAGCAGAAGACGTTCTTTCACGTTTTTTCCTTCATTCAGAAGCAAGCAAAAAAAACTTCCACTATAACGAAAAGCACCCCGAACCATACCGTCATGTCCACGCTCCCCCCCTCCCCCCAGCCGCAAATACGCCACCGTAAACGACGCTCACGGTCAAGAGGCACCACAAGTGGCAAGCGACCCGGCATGTTTCCCGCTTCCTACCCAAAAACGCCTGCGGCGAGCTAAAAGACATTCCACACGATTAGCCAAAAAAGGGCGCGCTAAGACATAGTAGGTCCTTGTCCGCCACCCTGAACGAAACGCGGCGCGAATAATGCGAGGCAACGCGACGTCCGTGTGTATCGCAAGAGCGCGCAGAGACAAACGTGCAGGGGAGAATGGAGGGGGGGGAGGGGGGGGGGGGGGGGTATGAGGGGTGGGGAGGGGATATGCGGGGAGGGGAGGGGAGGGTGGGGGTGGGGGAGGGGGTACTCATTCGTTGCTTGCCTGAGTCATTTGGCCATTGACCACGCATCCCTTTCGAGACGGAGCACCGTTCCCACTCCTAATAGAGACACCTCCAACATTTGGGCGCTCGATACGCTTTCTCCATATATTACATAAAAGAGGTTGGAGGGGGAGGGTATGGCGGGGGAGGGTATGAAGGGAGGGGGCGGGGGGTCACACGGGTGGAATGGAGGCCACGTCGCATGATGTGCGCGAGGTCGCAAGTACATGGTACCTGGTACTCATCAAGGTTTTTCACGGTGTAGCACCGAACCGCGGTCCGGTAGTTGCTGTTTGCAGAATCCTACGATGTGGTGCAGACTTCGGTGTTTTGGAAATTATGCGGTGCGGTGCGGTGCGGTGCGGTTTCGTAAAAACGCAAGAAACAAAAGACGCACTCATACCTGCACCAATCTCGTCGTGATCATACTTGGTTTTCAACACCCTCTGTTAAATTCACAGTTTTCATGTTTGTGAGAGTCGAACGGCGAGGTTCGGTGCGAATATTTCAACAATAATTTGGTGCGGTGCGGTGCGGTGCGGATTATCCTTGTGAGAATCCTACGGTGCGTCGGTACGGTTCGTCAATGGCACAATCATACGGTGCGGTAAAACCGCACTGCACCGCAGCGTAAGAAAAAAACCGTGACGCGAAAAGCCTTGGTTGTTCCCCATCATCTCTCCACCACACAAGCCTGCCGTAACGATGGAAGCGGTGGTCGCGTTGGTGGTGGAGGGAGAGGGGGCGTGGGAGGGCGCGCTGCTATCGTCAACGCCGACGCCGTGGTCTTTGAGAGCAGCAGCGGCGTCGGTGGCAACCCCCGAAACTGTAACCGTCGAGACCGTCGTAACCCCCGCCACCGAGCGCAAGACTTTGCAATGATTTAATGGTCACAGCGGACACAACGGTTATGATCGTTACAATGGCTACAGCCATTATTACCGTAAACACGTACAAACTAGAAATGCGAGTCGGTTGGATTGGATTTCACGAGTAATAACTAATCGGCAGGTGCCGTTAGCCAACTAACCGACTTGAGCATGCGAGTCGGCTGGAAAAGCCAGCTGATGGTCTTCTCCAGCCGACTTGCTGACTAAAGTCAGGCGAGCGAAGCGAGTCAAACCAGATATATCCCAGGCCGAGGTGGCTCCGGCCCAGAAAAGCAAATTGTATCCCGCATAAAGCAAACCTTCCTGCAAGTATGAAAACCCTAATAAGTCTATAGTCGGCACGTCCGGGAAACGACTATGAGTCCGACTAATAGCTAGTTGGTGGCTCAAGTCGTGCCGATTCACAGTTCGAGTTGAAACGGTTATAGCGGTTACAGTTTCAACGGCTAGTTTTCCACGACTACAACGGTTTCAACGACAGATGTTCCAACGGTTATGGCGATTACAACGGTTGTCGCGGATACCACGCTGTAACGTAGCGATGGTTAAAGCGGTTGTACGATGGTTCCAACGAATACAACTGTTTCAACGGTACTATTCGTTATAGCGTTTACAGCCGTTACACGACTACGACGGTTACAGTAAATACAATGTTTCACCATAGTAACGGTTACAGAGGTTACAACCATTTCAACGGCTACAACGTCCGATCATTTCAACGGCTACAACGTCCGATCATTTCAACGGCTACAACGTCCGATCATTTCAACGGCTACAACGTCCGATCATTTCAACGGCTACAACGATCTCCAAGGCTCAGGAAATATCGAACATTTCAACGGTTATGGCGGCTTACGACGGTTTCAACGGTCGGGTTTTCCATTGAAACTATCGTCACCACCGTAACCGCTGGAAAGTTTGTAACCGCCTAAAGTCGGAACCACTGAAAGCGTTGGAACCGCCGGCAACGTCAAAACGATTACGACGGTTATCGTTGATATCACGTCGTAACGTAGTTATGGTTAAAGCGGTTGCAACACGGTTTCAACGCCCACAACTGGTTCAAAGGTTACAGCGGTAACAATCGTTACAACCGTTACAGCCGTTACAATGATTACGACGGTTACACCGCATATAACGTTGCAGCATATTGGCGGCTACAGAGGTTACAACCGTTTCAACGATTCTGATAGTTCAGGCAATCTCGAACATTTGCACAACTAGGACAACGTAACAATCAACATTTGACGTAAATGCTACGCATCAGCGAAAAAATGGTAACATTACGTTACCACCTGCACTGCTTTCTGGGTTGTGTGATAAACTAGTGCTAGTGTGCTATGCTTTTGACGGGCGATCGCGTATCATAATGTTAGGATTGTTACCTCGATCCCGCATTAACCCCTTTACAACTGGAGACTCGTTTTGGGGACAAAATTACTTGAATTTAGTATAGGGAGGGGTTCGGGGGCTCTAAAGGGGTTAACCGAAGTGTACGTGTTACGGTGTTAGGATAGGCAGCCCATAAGGATAACCACTATGTTAGTGTGTTGGCGGAATTCCTAGTGGATATCGTAACACGCGTGGAGGGATAACGTACATGGTCAATTCAACGTTAACATGATGTAATTGTGTCAGTGGATAGCTGGACACAGCAGGAGCACCACGAATACACCTATGATACGTGTTGCTTGCTCAGCAGACCGATGTGCCTGATGCGTGTCTTGTGTCTTGTACTACTACAGTAGTACTACCTACTGCAGTAGTACTACTACTGCTGTTTTCGGCTGGTACTACACAGCTCTACTGCTGTTTTCGACACATGTGCTGGTGCTACATGGCCATCGGGATCTCGGCGAAATACAATAACACGGCTAAATTATGTTACTCCGCGCACCGGGATCTCGGCTAAAGGTATTGACACAGCTACATGATGTTACTCCGCATCGCCGCTTTACCGCTAACATAGCAGGTAACACATGTTAGATCCCGGAAGACCCAAAGTGTGACGTTACAGCGTAATGTTGGAACGGGCTTCGGCCCCAACGGTAACACAGTGACAAAACGTTAGAACGGGATTGATTGCTATGACAGCACAGTAACAAAAGGTAATGAAACCAGATATTTAATGACAGCAACACCGCAACATAATGTTAGGAGGACGTCGGTGCTTAGATTAAAATCCTAGCATAATGTTACGCACCGGCCGGCTAAGACTGTAACGTTGCTAACGTACGTTAAACGTTACGTTATCCGACCCTAAGGCAGCAGACGGGGGTCCCAATAACGTCATGCTAGTAGCGGGGGTCACCATATCGGTTGTATGTTTGTGTGTTATAAGTAACACAATGTTAGGTGTTAGTGGTGCTGGACAACGTTTTAACGTTATGCTAAGGCGCCATGTCTTAACACTCCACTAGAGGTAACACGATGTTAGGGTTTTACGTCTAACGCTGTGTAAACAGCAACATAATGTTATCATGATAGCAGAATCTGCGGATATCGATCTGGCATGTTAGAGTGATAACGTACGTCTACGGTAAAAGCCTGACATTGTGTTACGGTGTTCGTGCAAGGACGGAGCACTTCGTAACATAATCTTACTGTACCAGAGCTGGACGGGATCTATCCCTAACATAACGTTACGGCGTGCGCACGTTCGTGGGTTTCCAGTTAACACCTATGTTACCGCGTTACCGTGATTGCTCCTCCCGTGCTAACACTATGTTAAGACGTAGCCAAGCGCCTACAATAGACCCCCTGAACGTAGATAAGTGTTATCCGAGTGTTAACGTTGCCGGAGGTGAGGATATTTCAACGGTTACGACGGTTTCAACGTTTGTTTTCCGTTGAAACCATCGTAACAGCCGAAAGCGCAGGAAAGGTTGAAACCACCTAAATCGTCGGAACCGCTGTAAACGTTGAAACCGTCGGAACCGTTCTAACTGTTGAAACGTTATATCCGTTGTAACAGTGGTACCCATTTGACGGCCATACCCGTTGTAGCCGCTGTATAACCATTACGGCGTTGCAACATCACCGATTGGGCTGGGTTGGGGTGCGGCCGCACGGGTGGGTGGGTGGGTGGGTTTAATATTTGGCTTTAAATCCCAGCACCCAGCTCGAAACAATACCCTATTCACCTCAAGAGAGGGGGCAGAGGAGACCCCCCTGCCCGCCCGGGGGCGGGGGAGTCTCCCCGCCCTCCCTCATCCCCCACTCCTCGACGAAGCCCACAACGACACTAACCGCACCAGCGCAGCCGCGGCGACCTCACCTCTCCATCCTCCGGCCCATCTCCAGCAAGGGCCGAACCTTCCCGGCCAATGTCCGGGCTGCTTACCCCGCAAGCGAACGGTTCTCCTCCTTCATCTGCCCCCGCTCCCTCTCCTCCATCGCCACCACCACCCCCAGCGCCTTCCGTCAAGCCCCGCCTTTCCCCCGTCCCCCCCTCCGACGCCACAAAGTCGGTACCAGCAGTAGCGTCGCTGCTGCCGCGGTCAGCGGTTCCGGTTCCGGTCGCCGCCCCTCCAACCCCAGACCCGCTGGCAAAAACGCCTCCCTCCGTATCGGAAGCCGCCACGGCCCCCGCGGCGCCTATCCATTCTTCAGGAAACTCAATCAACTGGTCGCCGCTGCCGCCACCACCACCACCACCACCGCCGGCACCACCATCACTACCCCCTGCTCCTCGGTCTTCGGTCGTCAACGACGAAAACGAAGCCTGCAACGCTGACATGTTCTCCGAGCATTCGCCCCCCAGCAACGAGTCCGCCCCGAGCCCCTCCCCCGCCGCCGAAAATACAGTCGGTGTCGAGGGCCCGGGGGCTGGGGCGGCCGCAGCAATGTCGGTCGCGGCAGTATAAGTGGTACCGGAGGGGAGGGTGGTGACGGTTGGCGGCAGAGGCGGAAGGTCGGAGGAAGGCGCTTCCGGGGAGAGTACCTCCGTCGCGAGAGTGGTGGGGGATACTGCAAGTCCCGGCAACTGTCCTTCCCCTCCTCCTTCTCCTCCTCCCGCCGATTGAGCAGGTTCTCCTGCCGCTGTGGACGTGATTCCTCCTCCTTCTGTTCCCCCCACCCCCCCCGCTTCCGAACGAGAAACCTCTCCTGTTGCCGGAGCAAGCCCTCCCACTGGTGTGGGAGTGATGGGCACGACAACATACGATACCTCCCCGTCGACGAGGTCGCTGCTCTCCAGGACCACACTGCTGACGGTACCAATGCGCCGACCCACAACCCCGCCACCCTTCTTACCGACCTGCGAAGCCCTCGGACTAGAAACGTGTGTGGCAAAACAATCGGGGAACTGAAATGGCAGGTCATCACCCACGCCACCAAGGCCACTGCTATCACCGCCAACAGGCGAGGACGCGGTAGAAGGCCCTGCCGCCGCCACCACCGCTACCGCCGAACCCGCAGCAGCTGCTACCTGTCCCGTCTGCCCGTCTCCAACAACCACAACCGCATCCCCCTCCTCGGTCGGCACAACGCCACTTGCACCACTACCGCCGCCACCACCACCACCACCGCCGCCGCCATCGCTACCACCACCATCCCTAGCCCCGATGGCATTGGCAGAAGCGGCGGCTCTTGCACCCGCACCGACCAACACCGGCAGCGATTTCCAGCCATCGCTCGACGGAGGCCAGAAGGACGGCGACCTCGGCTCCACAACAGTGTCAGCTTCCGCCTTCGCCTCCCCACCAAGCCGCGAAAAAACGGTCCCTCCACCTTGTACGGCGTTTTGGGAAGGGGTCGCGACACTTCGAGGAGAGACGGCGGACGGCTTACCCCGCAGGTCTTCCTGCTTACGCTCCTCTCCGCTTGGTTTTCCTAGAGAGGTGGGGGTGGAAGATGCTGCGGTGCCGCTCGTTACCTCTGGGGCATCCGATGGTGCAGGGAGCTTGGAGTTGGGGACGGACTGGGGATACCCCATCGGGAGCCGACAGCGCGTGGGGGGGGGGGGAAAGAAGCTCGCGTTAGCCCGTTAAACCACAAGAAACGAACAAAACAAATACGAACATGAAACAAACCACACAATAACAGCTCAAACAAAAAGCACAAAACACTAACGGCATGCGAAACCGTCATATTTCTCACCGCTTCTGCCGCACCCCTCGCCCCCTCCGCGTGCTCGCCCGCACCAATCCTAGCCCTGTCGCGAAGGGCCCACCCCGACAGCTCCGATCGGCTCGCGTGAGCACCACTCCCAACGCCGACCCCCCCGCCCCCCACACTGCGCCCCGCTGAGCGATGCATCGCCGTCCAAGGTAAGTCAGAAGCGGCCACAGGCCCCGCAGGATTGGCCGTATCGATACCCCCCCGCGCGCTCGCCTCCCTTCCCCCCCCACGACCCCACGCGGTATCCGCAGAGGAAGCAGCCGCAGCAGCGAAAGGGGAGGGGGATGAAGAAGACAAAGCTTCAGCTTCTACCTCGGAGCTCACGATGGCGGCAGCGGTGGCAATATTTCGGCCTACCCTCGGGGCTGGGGCTGGGGTTGGCGTTGTTGCTGCCGCCGCCGTCGAATCTACACCGCTACCGCTACCTCCGCTGCAGTCCCCGCGCAAGCTCAGCGAGATGGCAAGCATGAGCTGCTCTTCCTCGGATTCAGGAATCTCAGACGGGTAGTCCTCTCCCGCCTCCCCGCCTCTCCCCCCGCTCCCGCCATGGAAACCACTCCCGAAATAATCTGTTGCAAAATCAAACTCATCGCCACCCCGTGCCCCCTCTCCCGCCGCTCCTGTTCCGCGGGTACTCGTGAGCCTGCCGCCGGCTTGCGCTTGCAATGATCGAGCCGCATCCCGAGCCGCGGCGGTGCCTCCTTCAGATGGCACGATCATCGGTCCATGCTTAAGGCCGGCCACGCTGTTGAGGTCCACCTGATTCCTGAACCCCACCGCTGCCGCGAACCTGTTCCCTATCTGCGAAGACGCGGCAGAAACACGCGAGGCCGCCGCCGCGTGAGCGTCAGCCGCGTCTCGGGCCGAGCTTCCCCCGCGCCCCGTAGCCCTCTTGTTAGCCTCATTGGAGGCGCTAATGTCACCCCAATATGTGTCCCCCCGCCTCATCACCCGCTGCTTGCGGATCTCCTCGCCGTCCCCGGCTGCGTCCGATCCCGTGTGTTCCGGAGCCGCCGCTGCCGCCGCCGCCGCCATCGCCACCGCGTCCCTTTCCGCCCTACCGCCGCCCTCCGCCTCGCCCCCAACAGCGCCCCAAGACCGTGTCCCTAGGCCGCCCATGCCGGCCTCGAAGGAACCCGCCGCTGCTACTGCTGCTGCCGCATCGGCGGTAGCAGCAGTAGTAGTCGACGTCGACCGTGCAGTTCCTCCCGCAGCGCCCCCCCCCCCCCCCCCCCCCTGCCCCCGTGGAACTTATCCCCTCCAAAGCCGCCGCCGCCACGGCATCCCTGTCCCTGTGCGACGCGTCCCACTCCAACCAACTCGGCATGCCTCCTGCCGAGAATAAACTAGCAGGAACGGATGGCGCAGCAGCAGCGCCAGCAGCAGCAGCGCCACCGTCGCTTCCGGTGGCAGCGGAAGAGGCTGACGGGTCACCACCCCCTTCGGAGGCGTCGGCGCTGGTTGCTGGCGGCACGACGCGATCCCAGTACAAAGCAAGCCTGGACCCTAGAGAAGCTGGGTCAGTGGAGGACGCAGCCTATCGGGGGCGCGGCGTTGACAAGGGGGTGGGGAGGAGGCGGTGATGAGAGGGGGTGGGGTGGCGTAGGGGGGGGAGGAAGGAGGAGGAAGCGCAAGAGGAGAAGGAAACGGAGGAGGCGGGGGCGGCGAAGAGGCGGAGGGGGGGGCGGCAAGGACGTGACAGAAAGGGGGGGCGGGGGGGAGGTGGAGGAGGAGGTGGCGAAAGGGTTTAGTTTTGACACTTTCACCAAACCAAGCAACCCAGGCAGCTCCGTGTGGCCATTGCTGTCATCTTCTTTTTCGCGATGTTCTCCCTCTAAAGTTCCAAAAAAGCTCAAGACTACAGTACCGGTAATAGACAGTCAAGTTACAACAACTGCACGTACCGACGTTCGGGGGGGGGGCAGGGGGGGGAAAACCGCAAGTACTGTACTCTATATAAAAACTACGTACAGGTAGCAAAGTATCGACGCTAAAATTGATCGAACTCACAGCTGACGCAGTTGAAACCATTTGAAAAGTAAAACACCAATGACAAGTGCAAGGGTTGCATCCACCACCTTCACACACACAAGTCTGCACGTAATCCCTGCTGCGAGGGCTGCAGCATGCAGCGCACACGATCACTCTATCCTACACATGCATATCTGATCCTCTACCCAACAACCGAGGCCTCCTATAGAGTGGGGGTCCTCCAATAAGGTGGTCTGAGTAGGGCGGTATGCCTCAATACGGCGGTCCACAACGCGTGGCACGACTAGGAAATTGCGCTCGTAACCCGGAGAGAACAACGCGGCTTCCGTCACTAGGGCGGTTATATTGCTCGGGCTCGCCACAATGGGGCACCCCTACTATGCTACTATGCCAAGATGCAACGTATTGCTCAAAACCCAACATTTCCTTCGTTCAGTCTTGCACCTAAAACATCAACAACAACGTCCTCTCGCAGGCCTTCCGGCGTTGAGCTGGGTATGAAGCACGATGCGTTTTCTCTCACCTGTGCCGCAGCCCCAGCATCGCCGGCGGGGGCGGCAGACGAGGAGGAGGCGGTAGCCGCGGAGGCAGTCACAGAGGCAGAAGCAGCAGCAGCCGCCGCCCTCATCCTGTCTCCAGACCTGTCGCAGTCGCGTTGTTGTTGCAAACAAGATCCAGGCATTATTATTACGGAATAAACTAAAGTTTAATATTGCCGTACGTGAGCCGTTTTGCGTGCCAGACTTTCTGTTAGAGCGTTGAAACAGCTTGCTGCTTTTCATTTTTTTCACGTCAGACTTGCATATCTCCGCTTTCGAAACAGAGTTACTCTAAGGTACACAAAATTAATACCACGCACCCGGGTATGTTCATACTATCATTCAGGGCTTTCAAGCAGGCTCGTTGTTTCTTTTGATTATCGTGTGACAGGCTCATAGCCCTACCCGCGGCGCAATCGACGGAGCCACGCCACAAATCTCACCGCTCTCTTCTGGCTTGCTCCTCGAGCACGGACAATCGCAACGCCTCCATCAGCATCAAATCTTCCACGTGCTGCATCTCTCCCTGGTCGCCTAGGCCTTCCACCTGCCAGTACGGTACGGTACAATATGTCGTGTTATGGTATGGTATGGTGTGGCGTGGTATGGTATGGTATGCTATGATATGCTATGATGCTATGATATGCTATGATATGATATGATATGATATGGTATGGTATGGTATGGTATGGTATGGTATGGTATGGTGTAGTGTGGTGTGGTATGGTATGGTGTTGTATGGTTGGGTGTGTCTGTGGTGTGGTGTGGTGTGGTGTGGCGTGGTGTGGTGTGTGGTGTGGTGTGGTGTGGTGTGGTGTGGTGTGGTGTGGTGTAGTGTGGTGTTGCGTGGTGTGGTGTGGGGTTGCGTGGTGGTGTGATGTGGCATCGTAAAGTTGGAGCTATGATCATGCGTATATCCACTACTATTGTTCCGAGCCATTGCTGCGGCGCAAAAAATGACTTCTCCTGTGGCAATATCCCCGGGAGGTAAGTATTAATAATAACACTCTTAAATGCACCTTGGGTATTCGTACATATACGGCATCTTGTAGTGCTCTGTTGTACATCTCACCGGGACCCGGAATCTTCCGTTGCGATGGTTGACAAACACAATGCCAACGGCTACAAAAACATGGTAAATCCCTAACACCAGGTTTAAGAAACAAATCAACAAAAACAAAAGACCAGGAGTGCATGAAATAAAAACATACCAAACCAACAGGAGCACGCCACCATCATGAATCACCTGCCCTTCGTTTCCGCTGTCGTTTTCCCCTTCGGCCGTGGCGGAACGCCTCGAAGGGTTTCCTCTCGCCCGACGAGCGTGCTGGCGACGCCTGCCATCCCCGACCAAAACCCCACGAAAAAAAAAAACGTGTCCACAAACAAAACTAAAGGCGTTAGAAAAGCCGGCAGCTGTCGTATTGTATTAAAAAACCGGACAAAAGTCGGACAGAAACACCAACCACGGCAACTACGTCTACCGCCAACACATACAAATATAGAGCAGCAAACAGGACATTACTTTAGCAAGTAAACACCGGGGACGAAACAAAAAGTGGCACAAAATTTTTTGGAAGCCGAAAACTTACCAAACGTTTTTAGCATTGCAACAATTACCCCCTCTAAAACGAACTATTTTGCCCCAAAACTCGAGGGAGCACCAACTCTGCAGTTTCCGCAGGGTCCCGATAATCATATCGATAACCACACCGCGACAATATCGGGCCATCTTGGGCGCTTCCTGGGCCAAACGGTCACCGGGCAGACGATGCGGCCGCCTGAGCAGCCTGCTAGCTACAAACACCCCCCTCAACCCCCGCCCCGTCTTTCCCTTCCCGCTTCTCTTCCTCCCGTCCCAACTCCCCCACTCCCCTCCGTTCGATGCCAGACCAAACCCCAGTGAATCGCAACACGGAGTTGAACAGTACAACAACAATGCCTTCCTTTCCTACTACCACCGTCTAAAAAATCTAATTTCCCCTCCACATGGTCCACCATTGCGAGAAAGGCGTCTACCCGACATCCTGCTCTAGAGGAAAACCTCCCCATCTAGACGCCGCCGCCCCTCTAGACCTGCTTGCCCCTCTAGACCTGCTTGCCCCCCCCCCCCTATACGGTATATATGAAACTACCCATGGCAAGGCTTTCCTTTCCTGAAGCCTTCTGACATCCAATCCCACCAACCCTCGACTCGACTCACCACTGCACCGCGGGGTCACACCGAAAACCTAATCCAACAAGACCCGCCCCCCCCACATCGTACATACAATTAACCACAACAACGCCTTCCTTGGCTACTGAACTTCTCCGACACCAACACCAGACTCTGACTTGACTCAACATCGCGGCGCGGGCGTCTCCCCGAGAGTCTTGTCCAGAGAGACCCGTCCTCCTCTCGACGCCGCCCCCCAAAAAGATCTGCTTGACCCCTCCCCCCTACGTCGTACAACCACCCGTACTCACAACAACGCCTTCCTTTCCCACTGAAACCCTTCGACATCTCACTACTAGAAGCGTTCGACTAGACTCACCATTGCGCCGCGGGCGTATCCCCGAGAGCCTGCTCCAGAGAGAGCCCTCCCCCTCTGGCCGCCGCCGCCCCAAGAGACCTGCTTGAGCTGCCGGGCGGCGCGGGCACATGCTGGTTTCTGATCTGCTCCTCGGTTAGCCGGCGCTCCGCTACGGTAGCAACGGAGGCCCTTGCCGGGAGGGAGTGCGAGCTACCGACGGACGATCTGGCGAAGGAGGGGGGATACGCAGCAGAAGAAATTATGAAAGCGTCCACGGCGGATTTAAGCAAAAATAACACTCGCATCACCGAGGGGGGACGGGGGGCGATGTAGAATAAAAACGTTATTTATAGTGTCGACAACGGACAGCAACAATGACAACACCAAAACTTAATTATAAAAGTACTATAAATACGCCAGCTGTGAGTTCGATAAATTTAGGGTCGATACTCATCTGCTGCGTGATACACCGGCCGCTCGTTTTTACTTCGTCAACACCAACGCCACCAGATCAACAACAGCATCACCATCACCGACATGAGCAGCACAAACTGAACAAAAAAAAAGCCGCTGGCGAGAAATGCCCGGTAGGCAACAGCAGCCGACAGTGGGGGGCCCTCAACAGTGCCTGTTTAATAGTGCCACTGCTCTCTACAGTGCCGGCGAAATCACATGGCACTACTTGAAATTTATATAGTAACCCTATTCCCAATATTGCCGGTGCCCTCCATATTGCCGGTATGTTGGGCTGGCACATAGCCGCACTATCGGGAGGCCTTCACTCAGTTGCATTGCCATAAATACCGTTAAGCAGCGACCGCAGTACAGCAGCAACATTAATAGAAACAGCTTTATCACCAGCATCAAAAGCAGCACCAACGCAACAACATACAAACGCCAACGCAACAACGTCAACACCAGCGTTAACAACAGCAGTGGCATCACCCATCGCATCAGCACCCGCCAAAAATAACGGCAACGATAACGACAAGGCAGACATCAACATCAGCATAAGCGCAAGTAATAACATGAAACCAGAGAAAACAAAAATACCTTCGACAGGGAAACGAAAAGGGACAGGACAACGGCACGAACACAGCACAAACCAAAACAGCCAAATCGATGAAGATTTCAACTACAATCAAGGGGCAGGACAACGGCACGAACACAGCACAAACCAAAACAGCCAAAAAAAAAACGGTTTCAACAATAAAAACAACGTTCACATCGACAACGCCAGCAGCGTCAACAGCAATAACCCACCAACCGAACCGACAGAAATAACCACAGCATCATCAACAACAACAACAACAACAACAACAATAACAGTACACGACTCACGACATGACAGAAGACGCCGCGCCTTCTGCCCCCTCATCCCCGCCTCCAAATGCGCCAGCGCTAGAAGCAGAAGCTTCCGAGGCCGCAGCGGCGGCAGCGCTAATATCCCGAGCATTCCTCTCTTTAACCTGCCGCATCAGCTCCTCCTGCTCCGCGTGGATGCGTGCCTCAATCGTACGCTGCTCCTCAGCCTGTTAACGTCCATCAGTCCGGTTAGCATCGTTTTTTTTCGTGGTTTTCATCGTTCAAGAGGGGAATATGGGGGGGGGGGGGGGGGGGGGGGGGAAGGCGGAGCGGTATTCGATTCTTAGGGGGTGGGTGGGAGGGAGGGGGGTCAGGGGGAAGGCGGGTGTGTCGGCGTGGGGAGAAGGGGGGAAGGGGCGGGAGAGGCGGGGGGGGGGGGGCGATGCTCAATGCTCTTGAGAGGGGCTTGGGACGAGGGGGGGGGTGGCGGTGTTGATGCTGGGGGGGGGCTTCGTTGCCTTGGTTTACACATATCGGTGAGATGTAATTCCCATTCTCCCCGTCCGTTCCCTTCCAATCTCGCCCAACCATGCTCCCCCGTGCTCCGTCTCGAAAGGGGTGCGTGGTCAATGGTCAAATGATTAAGGTAAGCAACAAATGAAACAAACGAGTACTCGCCCCCCCTCCCCCCCCCCTCCCCTCTCCCATAGCCCTCCTCACCATGCGTTTGTCGTTGTCCTCTTTGCTTGGGGGGCCTAAGTACTGCACGGCGAACTTGGCGCAGTTGCAGAACGGGCACACCACCGATGACCGCGGTGGCCTCACCTTACCACCCCAACAAAAAAAACAGACAGACAGACAGACAGACAGACAGACAGACAGAAAGAAAGAAAGAAAGAAAGAAAGAAAGAAAGACAGAAAGACAGAAAGAAAGAAAGACAGACAGACAGACAGACAGACAGACAGACAGACAGACAGACAGACAGACAGGCAGACAGGCAGGCAGGCAGGCAGGCAGGCAGGCAGGCAGGCAGGCAGGCAGGCAGGCAGGCAGGCAGGCAGGCAGGCAGGCAGGCAGGCAGGCAGGCAGGCAGGCAGGCAGGCAGGCAGGCAGGCAGGCAGGCAGGCAGGCAGACAGGCAGGCAGGCAGGCAGGCAGGCAGGCAGGCAGGCAGGCAGGCAGGCAGGCAGGCAGGCAGGCAGGCAGGCAGGCAGGCAGGCAGGCAGGCAGGCAGGCAGGCAGGCAGGCAGGCAGGCAGGCAGGCAGGCAGGCAGGCAGGCAGGCAGGCAGGCAGGGCAGCAGGCAGGCAGGCAGGCAGGCAGGCAGGCAGGCAGGCAGGCAGGCAAGCAGGCAGGCAGGCAGGCAGGCAGGCAGGCAGGCAGGCAGCCAGACAGCCAGCCAGACAGACAGACAGCCAGCCAGACAGACAGACAGACAGACAGACAGACAGAAAGACAGACAGACAGACAGACAGACAGACAGACAGACAGACAGACAGACAGACAGACAGACAGACAGACAGACAGACAGACAGACAGACAGACAGACAGACAGACAGACAAACAGGAGATAAAGCCACAACAGACAGACAAAAAGAAAGAAAGCGAGAGGCACAGCAAGAGGAAACAAGACAAGAAAAAAACGGGTCAGGCGGGTACAGTAGTAGCCTACGCACCAGTATTTAGCAGTTGACTCAAGGCGGCGGCACATCAGGATGCACCCGGAACTCACTCAACGACAGTATACCCCGCCCTACGAGTACGCAAAACCAACCATTCTTCCGTGAGGGTGGGGGGGGGGGGCGCAAATCGCCTCAGGCTCCTCAGTTAATTAGCTCCCTACCTCGCCCACAAAGACGAGTTTTAAGGGGGAGAAGTAAGCTTAACCCCATGAAACAGCACGCTTCACCAGACCAAAAAAAACATGGTCTAGGCAGAACGAAAAGCATCGGGAACAAAAACGAGCCTCCCTCTCTCACGAGTATGCGTATGCAAAGTGATGAAGTACGGCATGTCTCTGAAATCACCCTGCTGACTGTTGACCCTGGCACAAGCCAATTACAACTATCAAGGGGGGAGTCACCGACCTATGTCCTGCAGGACACACACATTTACCCCTTAACACGCGCGACCAGAGTGTCACACGCAGCTTGCATCAGAGTGTCACACGCAGCTGGCATCAGAGTGTCACACGCAGCTTGCAAACGAAGTAAGAGCTTTCGACGAAAGTCCTGCATCCCACATATGTAGTCTACACCAGGGTATTTATTCTCAATAAAAAACACAGACGGGATTTCTTGGAAATTGGGTAGGTACTCTGTTGAGTCTTGGCCAGCAGGATAATATCCGCAAAACACAGCGTTTCCCGTGTCGTGGCACGTCCTTATAAGGGCATTACAAGGGTGTTAGCGAGACACCAACCATTGGACCGTTGTTACGGTAACAAGCGGGGGGGCATGTTAAGGGGGGGGGTGTACTCGGTTTGTGCATGGCCGTAGTCGTATGACCGTAGACCCTCGCACCCCCACTATGCCGGGACGGAGCACGTCGGGTCTTCAAAACAGGCAGACATTGCTTGCACCAAGCGCGAAGCGCCGTGAGGTATTCGGCGAGTCGCATGAAGGGTGAACTGCATCCTTCCAAGAACCGCTCGTAAGACGGACTTCGGCACCTGGTGCCTACTTTCTTGCTTATGGATGACAGCGCCAGTAAGTTACCTGGTTTTCTGGTGTGGCCACTCCAGAAGCTACCGTACGGTGGGGGGGGGGGGGGGGGGGGGGGGGGGGGGGGGTATTTTGCGGGGCCTGTTTTCGTAGAGGCGCGGGGTGGGGTCATTCGCGCGAGTGACCCCCCCTTACCGACTCCTTTGCTGTCTGTAAGCTTTCGTGCTGTTGGTTGTTTGCCGCATGAAACCCCCATGGAACGGTTAGCTACGCCAAGCCAAACAAATCACCTGCACTCTTTTGTTTCATACAGTTAGTGGTAGGTACAGAGCCTAAGGGCGAGTGGCTCAACTCTAGTAGCGCGAAGGGTGCGCCAGCTAGCGTTGAGCTGCGAAAGCAACTGGGTTAAATCGACACACGACGCGTATGAAAATACGTGGAAGTGTGGTGAGCTAAAGCTTTATTTTTCCCCATCCGCCGGAGGATGAAAAAAGAAAAAAGAAAAAAAATCTAGTAGCGAAAAGGGGTACCCCCCCCCCCCCCCCCCCCCTGCCTACCGTGGCCACAGTGTTTGGGTAGGAGCTGACTAAGAAAGCATATCGTATTAGTAATGACTGCGTCGAGCGTCACAATCCAAGGCCGACTTAACCAACGTAAAATCAGCGAAAACATGGGTCAAGACATGCATTTTCCTACCAATTTTGGACGTTCGTCGGTTTCAATGTTGTCGTTATACGTTTCCCGACCCAAAACATATTCTGGAAGCCGCAAAACGCCCTACATAAACTACGAGTTACGTGGGTTGCGATCAAGTAGTGGCATGTCAACCAAACACAATATACGGCGCAGTCGGGACGCCGGGCCTAGCGACGCCGGTACGTACAGAGACCAAGGGATAGAACAGGCCTCGGATGCTTCGATCGCTGCCATAGCTTCATCCGCTCGTTGCTTGCTTGGATCGGCTTTGCTTGGCTGGGCCAGGTGTTGCTATTCTTTGCTTTTCTTGCTTTTCTTGGCTTTGCTTCGCGTTGGGTGGCTTTAGGTTTTGTCTGGCTTTGCTTCGCTCTACTTTTAGTCGGGGCTTTGCTTTGCTTCGCCTTGCCATGCATTGCTTCCATTTGCTTCGCTTCGATAGCTTCGCTTGCCTTTGCCTTGCCTCGTCATGCTTGGCTTGGCTTGGCTTGGCTTGGCTTGGCCTTGGCCTTGGCCTTGGTATGCTTGGCTTTGCTCGGCTCGGCTTGCCTTGCTTTGACTTTGCCTTGCTTGGCCTTGGCATGCTTGGCTTTGCTTGGCTTGGCTTTGCCTTGGCATGCTTGGCTTTACTTGGCTCGGCTTGGCTTGGCTTTGCTTTGATTGGCCTTGGCATGCTTGGCTTTGCTTTGCTTCGATTCACTAGCTTCGCTTGGCTATACTTTGCCTTGCCACGCTTAGCTTGGCTTGGCTTGGCATGACTTTGCTTTGCTCGGCCTTGGCATGCTTGGCTTTGCTCGGCTCGCCTTGGCTTGGCTTACCTTGCCTGGCATCGGCATGCTTGGTATACGCTCAACCCTGACAAGAGTTGGCCTGCACCTCCCTCACCTGCAAGTAACACTCTGTGCACAGCGGTTTCGAACAGCAGGTAGTTCGGTTCACCCCTAAGTAGTGCATAAAACAAATAGGACACTCCTCCGTCTGCTGGAGCTGCGGTTGCTGCGGCTGCGATTGCTGTTGCTGCGACTGCGACTGCTGTTGCTGCTGAAACCCCCCTCCCCCACCCCCCATCCCAACGCCGCCTGACCCCATCCCTCCAACTCCGGCCTGCCCGGGAGATGCCGAGGTCGAGATGCTTTTCGACAACATCATCGCCGAATCGAAACCTATTCCGCCGCTTCCACCGTCGAAGCTGTCGCCGCCCCCACTGTTGGCACTGCTACTGGCGTAACTGGGCGCGTCAGCTCCGGGGTAGCGGGGGGCAACAATGCCCTCCATGATCCAGCGGCGCACCACACGCTCTTCCCAAGGACATGTCTCGTACAGCCTGTTTTTAGGGGAGGGTGGGGATTTTGTTTTTTTCTTGAGGGTGGGGGCGGGGGGGGGGGGGGGGGGTCGTGAACATACGTGGGGGCAACCGCCAGCCTTACACTCGTTGACAAAAAGTATTCGAAGACACGATAGGGTAGTACTCTTTTTTTGCTGAATGGCGCAACTCGTTAAGGCCTTCATAGCTGGAAACCTCTTCAGGGAAAAAAAAATTACTTTCATGTAGTACAGGAAGGGGTTTTGGGCCTCTAAAGAGGTTATTATAACCCGATCTCGTCGCAATGTCATTATCTTTTTGCAACATTATCCGCTGTGAGCACTCCTACTAATGTGTTAGTCCACGACATTGTTGAACGGGTTGCGCTCTTTATTTTTCTTAACATCTAAACATTCTGTGTACCAGGTATCGGGTTAAGAAAGGTGTAGAGCTCCAAAAGCGAGAGGAGGTTCAGGGAGGTTCAGAGAATAAGACGCATCCCTGCTGTACTATTAGCAGTATGAATATGACAGTAGCAGTAGTATAATAGTATTAATAATAGCATGCGTCAACGAAAAACGCTTTTGGTATCATACGTTTAACAGAACACAAAAAAAAACGACGTAAACGATGACCATTGCAGCGTTATCAAATTAATAGGGGAAATCACTAGTACTACGCCTGGACAAACAAAACGATATTTTTCTCGCAGTATTTGAGGGTGAATGACACTCAAGGCCATTTCTTATGCAGTCGGATTTGTCAGTCGAAAACGGCCTTTTTCGACTGAAGCCCAAATCGGGCTTTCTTACGCAGTCGAAAAAGGGCTTTTTCGACTTAACTTTCTTCGACTGAGAATTCCGACTGGCGGATCCAGTCGAAAAACTCGACTTTTTCGACTGGATCCTCCAGTCGAAAAACTCAGTCGAAAAACTTTTACACGTGTTTTTTGAACCGATCCCATCGCCCATCCCACCACCAAACACACACCCACACGGCCACACGGCCACACACCCATACCAGGTACCACACTGCAGTATCATACAAGGCGCAGACGCTGGCTTGGCTATCCCTGCTGTTGCTTCTTGCAGCAAGTCAGCGTGGCGCATTCCTAGTTCCGCTCGCCAGCAGCGTGTATCACACGACGGCAGCAGCGCGCGGTCTCGATCCTACGCTGCCAACAACAGCTGCGCTTGCTGTAGCTTTGGCGGCCTTCAGCTGAGTGAAACTCCACGAACGTAGCTTTGGCGGCTTTCGGCTAAGCCCAAAGCCACCAACTCGCTGGGACGAAGGTTCGTCGAGCCGTTGCTCGCGGAGACAGCGCGAAGCACAGAGCTGCCAACCGATTTCGCCTGCTGTACAGCAGTACTCCCTCACACCAACCGCCTCTAGGAAGAGCACAAAAACTGTAAAATGAACTAGACTAACGATAAGAAGAAGGACCAGAAGAATCCAGTCGAAAAAAAGTCCAGTCGAAAAGGGCCGTTTCCGACTGGCGGAATCCGACTGCATAAGAAATGGCCTAACTATGCCGAAAGACGCTAAACTACGCCAAATTAATTGCTGCCATACTGGGTACAGACTAAGACAGGGCGTACGTACCCAGTGGGTTTGCAGTACTTCTCCAGCTCCTTGCTGCCACTCTTCCGTCTTGTCGTCGATACGTTCCCCATGGTGTTTTATCCCTCCCCCTCCCTCCCCCGCCTCAATCTCGCTTGCTCCTCCCCTCGCTCGCTGGAAAATTCCTGGAAAAATCATAAGAAACCGTGGTGCACAGAAGAACTCTTTCAGAAAAAAAAAACGCGATACAGCAATATAGCAGCATTTTGATGCACCGGGAGGGGAGGGAGAGGCTGTACTCATATCATGCATGGCCGTAACCGAAATACCGCAAACCCCCGCATCCCTACGATGTCGTGGGCACGATAGTGCCCACGTGTACAGTAGTACAACATGTACAACAGCAGCACGTAGCGGTCGGGCGTTGTCGGAATACCGCATTTGGGTTGGAAGGAAGCACATAATGATAGTTGCGCTGCTGGAGTAGTAACGGGTGACCACCGGCAGGGACAGCTCGTGCTGTTGCTAACACAGGAACTGAACGATACGCCAGCCAGCGCTGGATTGCGATACAATTGATTTGAACTGGCACATGACGCGTATGAAAATACTTGGTCAAGTGTGGTGAGCTCAAGCTTTTTTCTTCCCCATCCGCCGGAGAATAAAAAGAAAAAGGACAAAAGGACAAAAGATAGTATTAAATCCGACGCACACACAAAACCAAAGGCCAGCCTGACCCAACACACGAAAATTAAGTTAGAGCGCCATTTTGGACCGCATTTGCTAGTTTTTCGTGGGTTTGGGATGGCCTTGGGTTTACATGACGTTCATCGATTTCGATGCTGTTATTATAAACTTTCCAGCCCAACAAAATTTGGGATCACGCAAACACACCCTAGCAGTTTAGGGCGTACTGTTTGCTGTTCTGCACCTACAGCATGTCGCGAGCACGGTTCGCCGCTCGAGCGCTCAGCACGCCACATGAGAAGGTAGGCGTTAACAGGGCAATAACTAAGGACAAAGGACAACCCGGTGACCAACTACTTTTTGGCATCGGAGGGCATGCTGGGATATTTTCGTGAATTTGTTACTGATACGTAGGCATGTATGCGGGACCTGGGGCGCCACGACATCTCTTCACTCTGCATCTGTCTTATCGCTCTGTTTCCAGGTTTCTTTAATCTGGGCCCACGCATCTAGCCGGCTGTACTGCGATGCTGGTCCTGGGCTGCTGCTAAGTTCAAGGGTATACGTGTGGAGGATGAGTAGAGTACAGAAGTCTCTATAGTGCCGGTTGCCCGCTATAGCGCCTGTGAAATTGCTTGCCACATACCTGGTACCAGCTATGGGAAAAAAACAAGTGGCATTATTCGGAATAATGCGGGTCGTCGTTATAGCAGTGCCGGTATTTCCGGCTGGCACATACCGGCGCTATGAAGGGACCACTGTTAATACTGTAACCGCTTTCTTTGAGTTGCCCCATACCGGGTGGTACACACAACCAGCGAACCAAGCCCACGGCGGTCATAGGATTCCGCAGCTCGCGCTGCGTCGCCAAGGAACGCACTCCGTCGTGCTCTACAAGTTACTAACAAAATCGACACAACTCAGGTGTGGAGGTGTGGTGAGCTTGACCTAGCAACCACAAAACAACCACAACCTGCCAACCATAAAAAAGAGAACACACGAAACAAGCAATGAACCCACCAACCAATGAAAAATGAATCACCCGACACGGAGGACAAACTTCCCATCCGCTGCCAGCCCACCAAACAAAAAAACAATGACCAAACCAGCTAACCAATCAGCCGCACAACTCCCCAATCAACGACGTATCAAACAATCAGGCAACCCACCAACAAATCTCTAAATTCACCCGTCAACTACTATCTAATCACCCGACACGGCGCAAAACAAATTGCACACCGGCCACAAGCCACTGCAAAAAATAACAACCGCCCGACCAACTAACAGACCAATCAACAGAGGGTACCTTACCGCTTTTTCGAGAAAATGGTTGACATCCTTATTATATAATACGCTAAGGTGGTCGTGACGTTTTTTGGATCTTTGAAAATATCTTGGTTATAACACCCCCCCAAAAAAGCGGCGACTCCCGAGCTCCACTCGGCCTCCGGCGGCCTCGCGGTGCCGCCACGTCCCATCCGCACAGCAGCACTACGACGTGCCGGCGAAAGAATGGGCGTCGGTGCCCCACCTCGGCGAGGGGGGAACGTGGAAATCTCCCTCCCGGGGACGGCTCGCTTCCTCCCCCCCCGCTTTTCTTCGTCGCTGCCCGCTTCTTTTTTATTTTCGAACTCCAACTATATTAAACTTTCGTATTGCTTTTTGGCCACTTGAGCCATGGACAGAGCCATGGACACGAGACGACAAGCGCGCCTGCGTCAACAGCAAGCACAATAACACCAGGACCAACCACAGCAGCGTCCAGCCGTCGCCGCTCGCCATGCTGGTGGGTGGTGGGTGGAGGACGGCGGCTCGCTCGCTCCCCGAGATGGCCGAGTATCGTCAAAAAATGAAACTCCCCCCGTCTGTTTCCTGTTTTATACAAGGTCCTCAAGAACCAACTAAATAACTGCTCCTCGCGTACCAGGTGTACTGCTGTACGTACTGCTGTACGTACTGCTGCACTGCTGTACTGCTGTATGTAGTAAAGGTTTGGTCGGTGGGTGGGTGTAGGGTGCACTGCGTCGTCCGTGGTGGGTGGATGGGCCGTTCCGTGCGTGGGAGCCTTTTTTCGTCCTGTGGGAGACGAACCTTTTTTTTTGTTTCTAAAATTCCGGCCTCCCACTGGTGCTTGGGAGTACCGCCGCCGTCCCCACTGCTGCACTCTTCTGTCCTTTGCTACCGTACGTACTGCTGCACTGCCGTACTGCTGCCCTGTTATTATTTTGGTTTTGTGGTACGTACATACAGAGGATAATACCTTTTCTACCGTACGTACAGCTGCACTGCCGTACTGCCCTGTTAATATTTTGATATTTTAGTACTTACATACAGAGAGGATGATAGAGCACCAATTTGTTTTTGTCCGCCATACCGGCCGGCAACAGGCATACTTCGGTAGTACCACTAGTACTCTTTAAATTATATATATATACCGAAGTCCTAACCCTAACCCTAACCCAATGAAACGGAACCAACCAAACGGAACCACCCAACAAATGTAGGGTGAAACCCCCTTCGTCTCGCACACAGTGTGCGTCAACCATCGTCTCGAAAAAGTGGTGAAGCTCTACTGAAAGGATCAACAAACCAACCGCCAAACAAACTGACCAATCTACCAATCAACTAATAACCTAATCAATCCATCAACAACCAATCAACCAATCACCCGGCACGGAGGACCAAATGATAAAAGTGTCCACCGACAACCAGTCCACGAGCCTGCTGGCGTGCTGGCTACTCCAACAACGTTAAAACGTTCGAAGCCATCCTCGAAAAATAATCCACGTACTTCGGAAGAAACGCAATTTACTAACCCGTTCGGGACCGATTATATCTTGATTATAGCATACAAACCTAAAAGCGACGGGGGCAATCCAACCAAGCGCTCATGAAAAGCTTGCGGCAATCCGAGCATCGTAACGCCTAGCGCTTGCCTGACATCTCCTGCACCACACACCAGCAGGTCGGATTGCCTGATATGATGCCATCGACAGTTTTGGGCGTCAATTTTTGCGTCTCAAGTCCCACAGGGGCTATCACTGGGACATAGGTACCTCCAACGTCCAATATGTGTGACTGGCGTGAATGGTAAGCCTACCAACACTTATTCGGGCGTATCACGTTTTCTATCATGCCCGTCGTCGCCAAATGCGACGGTGTTACCTATAAATAATCACCTATAAAACGGGGTAAAAGATCGGTCGATTACCCAACCCATCGTACGCCTTGTATTACGTGTACAAGTCGCACAGATCAGATCCCTGTTGTATGATCTATATATTTCAATGCAGATAAGAAACCTGGTCAATATGATGTGCGCATGATCGGCGTCTTTCCAGGCAGATAGATCCGTGGTCAAAACGATCTGCATGGCCTATAGAAAACGTTGGTGCGCCAGCTAGCGTTGGGCTGCGAAAGCAACTGAGTTAAATCGACACACGACGCGTATGAAAATACGTGGAAGTGTGGTGAGCTAAAGCTTTATTTTTCCCCATCCGCCGGAGGATGAAAAAAAAAAAAAAAAAAAAAAAGTTGCCGAGTGTGTGTGTGTGTGTGTTCTTCACATTAAACCGTTTTTCTACTCGTCGACATCCAGCACACCCATTGTCCGTACTGATTCTTCACCCTAGAAAGATCAGCTCTGTGGTCACAAGCCACGACACAGAGATAATGCATCGTAATGCATTCGACAACGCAATGTCATGCCCTAGTACTGGGTACGACAGGCACAACATACAGAGTGGGAGCGTGTGATCCGCAAGATCCATTAGTATGATAACCCATGTTTTCTGGGATGGATCTATACTACACAGATCCTGCACATCATATAGTAAGTTATAACGACAAATGAAGGGTCTAGCTGATCTAGATTGTGATCTGCCGATTAGTCACACGTGTACATAGGCGTGTGTGTTTCCTTCGCAATATACTGTTGTTTCCACATGTCGCCATCCGACGACATCGAGCACACCCAGTGCCCGTGCCGAGTTTCTGTAACCCAAGGACAAACAGCAACTTTGCGGTCATTACGAGACAGACGACGCTGTGTGACCCTGCATCTGAGTAACGAAAAGAGAGGAAGCCCGACAACAAAAAGTGCAAATAAAATATAAATACCTGGAA
This sequence comes from Undaria pinnatifida, assembly GCA_012845835.1. Taxonomy (NCBI): domain Eukaryota; class Phaeophyceae; order Laminariales; family Alariaceae; genus Undaria; species Undaria pinnatifida. The sequence goes on along the minus strand of JABAKD010000025.1, from coordinate 4,227,193 downwards.
TGTACATACCAGGTACAGTAAATGGGATGGGAGAAAACACAACGATTCACAACTACCTGGTACATCGCGTGCCGAGCACACTGGTACGAAGACCAGTAAAATGTATACATGACACCCCACACACCAGAGAAAACGACACGTGAGCATCGAATGCGACCTTGTGTGAATGCCAGGCCCCTTGAACCAACCTGCCTCCATGTTTTGGAAAACACATGAAGTGTGGTGGAAAAACGAGTTTAGAAGGAAATAACTCGAGTAGCATTTGCTGGGCAACATTTTTAGTCTACTTCCTCACAACGGCGTCGACGGCAGGACGTGAGATAATGAACAGTGAGCTCGCTGGTTCGATTCTCACCGTCTTTCCCAAAAAATAAGGGATATTCTCACGTTCAAGAACCTGTAAAACTCACCCACTTAAAACCAACGATAATAGCAATATAGGATCACTGCAAGTCACTCCAATACCGAAAAAGTCGCATTGGATACTGGGTATCTCATCGGGGTTCCTGGCATCATGTGGGAAATATGTCAGGTTTAATGGGGGAGAATGTGGTGGAAAAACGAGGTTAGAAGGAAATAACTCGAGCAGCATTCGTTGTGCAACATTTTTGGTCTACTTCCTCACATAAGCGTTTCACGAAGCGCGCCCCACTTGCCCTCCCCTCATAGGACTTCTTGTACCACCCGCGGGGAGTTGTTATCCGCCGCGGGCCATTTTGGTCTCCGCGGGTCGTTGTACCACCCGTTGCCAGAAATCTTACAGGATGGATACCACGGCTATGCGCGGGAGCCTAGCGGCTACTCTGTTTCATACGGTACAACTATTTAAAGTACGCTATTAATAGCTGTGAGTTGATTCGATCAATTCAATCGTCGACACGGTCGACACTCATCTTTGCAAGCTGTTTGATACTACTCTGTACGATAACTTCGCAATATTCACTACCAGGTACCAGGCATTAAAACCCTGATGAAATAACTTCATCCAACTGAGTTTTAGGGCACAAACTACTTGGAATTAATGTGGGATATTTTCGTCGAACGTACGCCAGTTTGCCTTTGCGCTTTCAGGCGTAATGATTTTATACGCACCGCCGCTATTGCCATGATATGATGACATGATATGGCGATGTGATCCGATGATATGATTATATCGATATGATATAATTATACGATATGATATTGAAGTGTTCAACACGCTGCGCCAACAAAAAGTACAAATGTAACCGTTTATGAGCGAGAGGTGCAGAACCACTTGAGGTGCAAAACCACTTGCGCGAGTGGCCTACAGCCAATGCTACTCGTCTCTCTAAGCGGCATCGGCACCGACACTGGGCGCGCTCGTGTAGATGGCTGGGAATATCAATTTTAATGCGAACAACACAAGCACACTGCAGTAGAGCAATACCAAGTCCCTTCTGTGCGTATCGCATTCCCGTAAAACAATCCAGTTCTGCCCCGTCCCCCAACCCGACGTGTTCCCGTCCCAACATTGCAGGAATTGCTCGGAGCATTCTAAACAGAAGCAACACCAAGTACCAAGCCGAAGCAGTATTGGACACCGAAAGACTCAACCCCTGACAAAAACTCGCAGTGCTAGACTGCACGCTCCCAATTCTCCAGTATACTCCCAAGATAACGTTCCGGAACAACGGAGGACAAATCTACCACCGCCACACGTCTGCCGAAAACTGTCTTCTCGTCAGCGCGAGCCTAAAAAGAAGCTGAGATGTAGCTCCCACCAACAGAGAACTTCCGAAAAGCGCCTTCTCGCCAAAGCGAGCCACCGAATCACTGCCATAGTTTAGCTCCCACCGCAAGGCGTCTCCCGATACCGCCCTTCACGCCAAAGCGAGCACACAAAACACTGCTGTGACGTCACACAATGCACTTCATCTTACGCGGAATGTCTCGCCCAAAGCGAGCCACCGAAACACTGCGACTAAGCTCCCACCAACCAAAAAAACAACACGCACCCCGTTGAAGGGGTGTACATGTATACCATGGCAATAATTAGCTGTTGCGCTGTTGCGCGGGCGCATCATTTGGATCAACATAGCCGTTTTGCGCAACTGTCGCCTCGAAGCTGGTTGCGCGCAGCGCAACACGCGATTTCGGGCGCGCAACATTCTTCGCCGGAGGCAAAAAAAAATGTTGAACGTTTTGTTTCACCGCAGGCTTCTTTTTGTTTTTCTGGAGGGGGGGGTTCTACATCGCCGTTGTTTTTTTTCTTTCTAACAGTTTTTCTTCTAGATTTCTGTGATGTGTGCTATCATGCGATAACGACGGCAAGCTACTACTACTGCTGCTGCAGTGACGGTGTGAACATTTCAGCATCAAGGTCGGGAACTGGGGGGGGGGGGGGGGGGGGGGGGGGGTTACTCGCTTTATCCATGGCCGTAGTCGAAACACCGTAGACCTGCCGTAGACCCTCGCATCCCTTACAATGCCGGGAGCGTGTCGGGTTTCACCGACCACGCAGATGCGTGCGGCACAAAGAAAGGTCTAGGGAGGTGGGGTGTGTTCATTTCTTGTCAAACCTTTTTGGTGTGGCATCTTCGGCCATACTGCTGGCCTATCCTCAGTGCTGCTGCTGATGATGATGTGCTACTCCAGCTGTAAAATGGAAACAACACACATAGACTGGGCATTGGGAGCATCACCGGTCACCGACTATGGCGAATGGCGAATTAATCAATAAATAACCTATTCATATGTCTCTCTCTTTTTCATCGATTTACCTGGGTGCAGCGATGCCGACTCCGAGCTACTCCTAACAGTAAGAGTGTAATACTAATACTAATACTAATACTAATACTAATACTAATACTAATACTAATACTAATACTAACTGCGATCACCACCTCGTTTCTGCTTCAAGACATCCCAAGACATCCTGATACACGACGCCTTTTCGAGGTTCGGGAGGCGTCAAAAACGCAGTTCGTTACTTGATTTTCAGGCGTGTATTCGCCGCAATTATCGCAATTTTTTCGGCTCCGGCGGCGCGCAACAGACGCGCAACAGACGCCGAACGACTAATTATAAATAGTGCCCTGTTTTGCTCTTGTTTTTTTTACACACATTTACCTTCCAGCTTCTGGACAAGTCGTGGTCACACGTGTCGTCCCTTCTCCCCCCCTCCCCCCCCGGTTCTTGCCTTCAACTTGTATCGCGCATACGTAGGGTTCAGCAATCCCACTGCTCGTCGATTTTTAATCGAGTGTTGCTTTATACAGGTCCTGCACCCCTACTTAATATACTATAAATAGCATACCCCCTACTTAATATACTATTAAAAGTATACCGATATACCTTGTACCAGGTCCCAACCCGGCCAGAAGCCTAAGCCCTAACCTAGACCGAAAATCATACAGGGTGGGATCACGGTGTGTATATAAATGCAATACTTTGGGCAGGGGTGCATTTCGTATATAGACCCCTCCCTAGGGGTGTATATACATGCATCACCAACCAGCACACCCCTCCCGAAATTTAATTTCTCGCCAAAGCGAGCCACCGAAACCCTCTGCGATTTAGCTCCCACAAACCCGCAACTTCCGAAACCTGCCTTCCTCGCCAAAGCGGAGCCACCTCAACACTGCTGTGGCAACGCACAGCATACAAGGCCCTAGAGGCAGCGGCAATAATGCTGGCTGTTTTCTGGTTGTGCTGTATGCAGAAGAGTGGAAATGTCCAGTTTGATGTGAAGAAAACACAACCGTCGTCGGTCAACGAATTGCTCAGCGGGAAATGGTACGATGCCCATCACACCTGCTGCAGCGGTGGAGCCTATATAAGGTGGTATATATTAAAAGTACGAAGGTATTTAGAACGCTCCATACCGAGAGGCCGTCCTATTCGTGTAGGCAGCTGTATGCAGATCTAAAATCGTGCCAACCGACTTCATAGTTCAGTCGCCCGATACCGGGTGGCCGCCATATTCTAACCGCCTTGTATAGGTCCCACTGCACCTTCAGGCGGATGTGGAAAAATAAAGCGTAAGCTCGCGTCACTTCCACATATTTTCACCCGGTTTTTCACGCGTCGGATCCCTTCTCGCGGGTCGGATCGGGTCACGGTGAACCCACCTGACGCGATCCCTGAGATTTGAAAGCCGCCGGACCAGACCCGACCCGACCCGACCCAACTCGACCTCAAAGATTTGGAGGACCCTCTGGCCCTACTCAACTCGACCCACCAGAATTTTATCTCATCCTAACCCGACCCGTGGGCCGGGCCATAACCCGTGAAGAGCCAAAAAAATCAAAATGTTCGGAAAACGTAAAGCCATGTGTGGCGGTCAACCATAAAGTTACCATTATCCTGGGTGTTTACCTCACCCCGGCATACCCTCCCAGAAGAGTCATCGACAGGGATCCCGTGATGAACCACCTGGTACGTTTTCCATACGGCAAGTCATCTTAACTTTACTGAAATCGGCAGTTTTCTCAATCTTAATATTTTTACCACGAAAAGCATCCGACACAAGCTACGAGTACAGCAGTAGTTTGCCCCAAAAAAACATGAGTTCAGCACAGCAGTCAGTACACAAATCTAAAAGTGTAAAACCGCTTGGGACTTGATTAAAGTACAGCGATAAATTATGGACATATTAAACTATAGCGACATAGCGACCAAAAAAATCGAAGAGTGGGATATTTTGAAGCGTCTGCGCGAGTACCAGTAGGGTGAGCGCGCGCAGCAGTACGAGGGGGATCATGCTGCGTCCGTCCCATACGAGTGTTTGCATGGACATGTTGCTCTTGTCGTTCGGACACCAACTTTGTCATGGTCAGCCAGCAGTGGCTGATCATGGCTGGGTGTGCTCGGGGCAAAAAGCACATATTGACATGATCGGAAAACAATAACAACACGGACCGTTGAGGTAATAATCTTAAATCCAAATGGTCCTTATATTTCCGTCCATAATGGCGAACAGCGTGGGTCTGATGCAGCACACAGCAGGAAAAGAGAACAGATGTGGATTGCAGATCAGGGGCCCCGAAAACAACTATTAAGTAGCCACAGCAATGCTGCGCAAATGGATGCACTACACACGCGAGGTGATGCCTGCTGGTGCTGCGTGGGCGGCAGTTTTTAACGTTGTGTTATCTTGCGTGTTGGCCGAGCTCATGGCTGTGTTCATGAGAGGGCAAAAAAACAGACCAAACTTTTACCTCGTACGTGCGCATGTTTTTTTTCTTTTTTGGTTTGCACTCAAGTATTACGTACGTAAATCTCATGTACGTAAAGCAAGACATCGCGCGGGGATAGTTGATGCGGAAACCCGGGGATTTGTCTTAAAAGGGTCCAGGGGGGAAAAGCATCAATGGGTTGCCGCGCGCGACACACTGCATGGATCGCGCCCAACCCCGGCGACAGCATTAACCGCAAGGTCCGAATTGTGCCCACCCCTCAAGCGTTTCGGCTAAAAGTGCGCGAATGCAGAGATATGCCCGAAAACAGAGGCAAAAACGACAATTATCACTACGATGTATAATCTACATAAGGTACGTGCGAAATAAACGTGCGCTTACGTATTCGAACAAACTTTTTGTATATACAGGTACTTGATCTTGTTTATCGGCACTTTATATGTTGAATTTAGTGTAGGAACGGCTATCTTGCCATCTTGCTCGTTTTATGCTCTTTTTGTATTCGGACTCGAGTTCTGAAGATTCACTTTTCACTATTTTTTTAATTTTCGAAAAAAGATACCATGTATTCATTTCAGTGCGGAAAAAAAATCCTGAAATTAACGAAGGGATATTTATCTTGAAGCGGTGCTGGATAGTTTGTCATGAAACTAGAGTTCGGGCAGTCCCGAAGAAGGCGAAGAAAGCAAGGAACGCCTAGAAAGCCGAGGAGAAGGTTATCCGAGACGAGGGTTTAGGCAGGCGTGTTCCGGATGGGAGCGCTGAGAGCGAGCAGGGCAATATAATCAGGTGGTTCCAAGACGAATTACTTGCCGATATATTTGCAAGCATATCTACCAGCAGTATATCACAAGTGAAACGAACGCAAAACTATTGAAATCATACAAACAAGAATTCAGTGCCGTAGAGCGAGTGCAAACTAACAATCGACTGACTTGAATGACTGACATACTGCCTGCCTGACTAACACCACTGAATAAAATGGAGCATCGACTCACTCGCCACTCGCCAGTACTCGCGAAACATTTTTTTCCACAGCAGTAGCAGTACCCGACCAACGTCCAACTATGTCAAACCAGCCGTCTCCGCATGCACTAGGCAGCCTTTACCCTCTACTGCGACCTCCCTCCTGAAAGGATGTGTTCAGATACGGCCTCGAAAGGCCTGCAATTATCTGAACTGAGATAATTTGGATGGGTTTCGTATGATAAGGTTGGAGTTTTATGTTCGGGATAGTCAGGAAATAGATCGGAGGCACGTGCCTCAGATCTCAGAAGCCATCCGGGGCTCTGGTGGAATCGAACAAAGCTACGTCTCTACGAAGGCTAAGAATGTGAGTACTCTCCGAGAACCCGCTCAATTGGCAGACCAACAGGGGACACTCTGTGTCTCCGCCCTATACTCTTGCATTATGGCGTCGTCGGCAGGACAAAACGAAAAAAAACCCGTCCCCATTAATACCTCAACAGATGGGGTTGGAACACAACGTGAGACGTTCCAGAATATAACAGGGCAGGCGCGAACAATGTCATGTTTCTCATCATTTCTCTTTGCTTCGTTCATCAATTTTATGGATTTTCTTACACATGCGTGTTGATAGCATTGGCTGGTTGGTTGATACCTTGAAAAAAGAATATGCCTAAACAAATCAGCTGTGGGTTCACATATTGCCACCGCCACCGCCCCCCTTGCGGGCGAGCTCACGTATGCGTTCACTTACTGCGTGTAATCTATGCATGCACGTGATTGTCTTACTTTTGGGTATGCGTAGATCGGACGCGTTTTTGTTTTTTCGTAGCGACTGTGTAGCTTGCCTTCCCTCGCCACACCCCTCTCTGCTGGCGAGTCCACGCAACTTATTACGTACCAGGTATATACGTATTATTTTCCTTGCTCCATTTTCAACTTGTCTCGTTATACTTTTTTCTTCATTACTATACCAGTATTAGTTTTTCTGACTCCTCGAACTTGTTTTATGTACTTTGGTTTGGTTTCCTGGGTAGCATGCCGTGTACCATGCCGTGTACCACGTGATCCATTTCAGCTGCGAGTCATGAAACGTATGTACCAGTATGGGTCCGTTACGTACGCACGCTGACTTCCAATCCCACTTTTACGTGTACCGTTTTTGGTTTGTTTTAGATTTCCCCTAGGATGTGCCATTCTTCCCCTCCACAGTGATTGGAGCCTGTCCTGCGACCACGGACTTGAGTACGCTACAAGTAGTTAATGAGAACAACCACAACATATTTCCAGCTCAATTCGTAAGAGGTTTTTACCATTTGGTTTTCACCGCTGGTTTTTACCCCCAGCGACCTTCTGGAGAAGCGGTGGTCACGACAGGTGTCTCTCTCCCCCCCCCCCCCCCCCCCCGTATATTCGTGCGTTCGGTTTTATCGCGGATAGCATTCCCATTTTCTAGCTGTTCATGCTCGCTGATTATCATCCAACTATGCTAACTCACGCTCTCGCGCTTCCCGCTAGTCATTTCTTTACGGAAGAGCGGGTCTCCACGAGCACGAGGCGTGAGATTGACCGCAGGAATTCTGGGGTTTGAGGAGCGGGAGCGGATCTTGACATATTTGGAAGGCATGTTAATTAGGGGGATACATACGAGTATGAGAGAGCGAGCTTGGTGGAGATGAGCTGTCATTCAGGAGAGAAACAAGGACACGGCTGGTATTAACAGTAGAAAAGCAAAGCATATACGGCAGAGTAGGAAACCGGTGGGTATCTGATGAGCACCTACGATACTGCTGCTGTGAGGTAGGAAGGGGACTGGAGGCGGAATGTTTTCCGCTGGGTTGTAGGCATTTCTTCGCGGGAAAGGTCCCTACCAGCACGAGCATGCACTTGGGGGGATTCGAACCCGCACCATTGCCTTTAGTACGGACGAGATTCACCTGGCATACTACCGGTTACCGGTACATGCGCCACTTGTTTGCCCGCGTGTTCATTGCGGTTCGTTGCATGGCCAAACCACTTTGCCGCATTTGCCAGCTCGTAGTATCACATTTGCAATTTGCAACGTGTACACGTATCTCTTTCTCGCAGTTTGTGACCGAAAGAGCTCACATTTTTTAAATCTACAGGAAGGAGTCACGGAAGCATCGGCACGGGCACGGGTCGTGGCCAATGTAGATGGGGAAAATATCAGTTTAAACAAAAATGCAAAGAGCACACACAGGGGACTCTTCCATTTTTATATCTCATGCTTGATACATCACTTTTTGCTCTCCAGCTCAACTCGTAAGAGGTTTCCCTAGGTTCTACGTTTCACCCTTAGGCGACCTTCTGGACAAGCCGAGGTGACAGGTGTCTTCCCCCCCACCCCATCGGCACTTCTTTTTTTTCTTCATCCCATTATTCATCATTTTACCACTCTCGCCCCCCCTCCCGGTAGTAACTCAGACCCGGGGTCATATAGCGGGCCCTCCCCCCCCATGCCCACTACGGCAGGTGCCTTCATTTTTATCGCGAGAAGAAATCAGAATTTTCTTCTCTCGTCCACTCGCGTCGAATTATGCGTACCCACGCTGCTAGGCGCTCTCAGCAGTTGATCCTTTCTTACTATTTTTGCAAAAAAAAAAAGTCAATTCTCACCACGGTGGGAATCGAAATCAAGGACCAACGCTATTAATAGTAGTATTCGAGGGTGACCACTATTAAATAGACCACCGGGGCGACCGGCTATAATTGCGTTCAATTAAAAATATTCTAGTGACGTCAGCTATGAAGTCGACGAATTTTAAGGTCGATACTCATCTTTGCAAGCTGCGTTGTTCGTACTTGGTATACTGTGTGGGTGCGTTTTTTCACATAACGGGAGGGGTCCTACTATTTTGTTTTTTTTAATTTTGTACACGTGCAGTATTTCATATATTTTCTTTTTCTCCACTACAATTTATTCGCGCACAGGGTTCAGCATTCCCACTTTCCAGCTTTTTCAGGCTGGTCGACTTTCATCCAATCTTGCTATTTAAATACCAGGCAACTAATCACCGTTTCGGGCTTTCCGCTCGTCAATTCTTACGGAAGAAAAAGTCGTACCACAGCAGTATCATGGTACATGTGTACGAGCACGAGCACTAGTTCTTCTCACATTAACCTGCATGGTCAAGCCCGCGGTCAGGTTACAGCTCCAGCTATCTGGAGTGGAAGAAGACCTCAGCGAATGAAACGTATGCTATGCACTCGCTGCTCGGTAAAACTTGAGCCCACGTTATTAATAGCACATAGGGATACCAGGTTCCAGGTAGAGCTTTGCAGAACTCCACACACGTTTTGGGAGAAAAGCTATTTGTGATTACCGGAGTGTACAGGTGTGGGTTCATTTTCCCCAGGAGTGCCAGCGTTTTACGTTTTACAAAATATGACACAACGCACACGCAGTACATCATTAGCATGGGAACAGACCGAAAACTGCTGTGCCAACTGGTTCAGAGCACATGAAATAAAACATCTGGAAAATATAGCGGGTATGATACACAAGCTACACACGCAGCAGTCATGAGAAAAATAACGAAAACAGGAGGTAAACTACCGCAAACCATCCCTCTCAAATTTCGAGATGCGTTGCGTCGTGCGCTTTGGTTGTGCGCCTGCCTCAATATTCGTGGATATTTTACGATTATTTCGATGCGAAACACGAGCCAGACTCGTAAGCGCATCGCAGGGAGACAGCAGTGCGCTTCACCGCCGTGTCCATTGATAGTCGTACTCGCGCTTGAGAGCTCGTGCAGCAGCAGTTCTCTGATTCATCGAACGCCAATGAAAAAAAAGGACGCACAAAATTAAAATTCCCCCGAGGTTCATACTTTATCCTAGATAAAAAATCGAAAGCCTCATCTCACATGCTTCAAATTTTTCCTGGAGTGGTTGAAGTCCCAAGTCCAGGCACCGGTACCATTCTGTGCCCAACTTTAATGACCATTTATATATACAACTTAAACAGTTAACGGTCATTATATTTAAGGACACAGTGATACAAAACACGACCGATCACAAAAAAAATACTTGCCTACAGCATAGTACAGCCGATACTGGAATTGGAATCGTACACTCTGAACATCAGGAAGAAAAAAATACTTGGGTACAGTATACAACGCACCTCAAACCAATTGGAATGCCCGCAAAACAAACACACGTGGTCATGGCAGAGAGAGGAAGGCCTCCAGCATGGGGGGGGTCTCTGTTTGCGGACTATGAGGGCCAGCTTGCAGCAATGATCGTGATCATCACAGGTACGTTCGTCAGGGTAGGTTTCGAGCGTGCCTTCGCCAGTGCAGCACGCAGAGGTTTCGGGAAATCAGAGAGCAAAGACGTGCCCGTGCCAGCCAAAGTGGAGAGTTTGGGAGTTGCACCGTCTTTTTGCCATCAGCTTCCGCTTTGGGCGACCAATATATCGGTTGGGGGGGTTAGACCCGACCCGACCATAGCTAACTATGCACGCCAGGAGGATATCACTCGTTATTTGGGCACGCGTGTTTCGGCCCTAGCTCGGGTCGGGCAGGCGGACGTGTACCGCCATCCCTCTGCCCACAGTGCTGCTGTACATACTGCTGCTACTTAACGAATCCACCGGTTGCCTTTGAAACGATACCCGAAATCATCGCCACGTCTGAAGGCTCGAACCTGTATTCTTCTTGGAAACCTTCCCACCCCTGAGGGCATATTATCTCACCTGCTGGTTAGCTGCCTCGAAGGGCGTAAGACCCGACTCTAGACGCTCTCAGCCGGGCATGGTCGTCGGATGCTGCTGCTGCTTTCCTTTGTTGTGGGAATTCGAGTTTCCACGAAAATAAGTCGAAACCCAAGGCATTCTTACGCCGGGCCGGAACATTGAACATTTCATGACGAGCATGATCTGTGCGACACGCAGACGCAGATCAAGTGTGAATCTCTGTCTGATGTGAACGATCTGTTCCCCAGACCGAGTACAAATCTCTCTGTCTCTGGTACAATAATCAGTCAGGCTGTACACCAGGCTGCACGCTCATTTTTAGCAGGTACCTGGCACATTGCAGCAGCAGATTACTCCACAGCTGCTGCTGTGTTGCTGCTGTTGCTGTTTGCACTCGGAAACATGTAAGATCTGACTCGATAAAAAAAAGTGTCAGTGGAATAGACAGCTGTCAGGCTTTCGTATCATACAGCTCTGTTATTGTATCGTCGGTTCTATTTATAACATACTTCGGAGTACAAAATAAAAGTACACTCCAGCTAGCTGTGAGATCGAAGATTTCGTCGAAACTCATCTTTGCAAGCTTTGTGTGATACTCCGATCGCGTGTATTACGAGTTGTGTGTCCTCATTAAGGATATAGGTCGGCGACTCCCCTTACAACTACAACAGTGTAGCTATCAGGGTCAACAGGGTGATGTTAGTCAGTCTGTGCGCGGAAAATAAAACCCGTTTCTGAGGGGGACCAAATCTGACAGCTGTGGAGGGAAACGTATCCGTTTATCAAGTGAATCCTGTAAGTCGAATAACCGGTGAGGGGGGGGCGGAGTTTTGAAGGACGTGGGGGGCTGGTTTTGATCAAAAGCAAGCGGGGTTGGAGGGGGGGGGGGGGGGGGGGGGGGCGGAGGGGCGGGGGGGGGGGGGGGGGGCGGGCGGGCAATTTGTGCGTGGAAGCTTTAAATCCTTGTAAGGGGATAAATCTGACGGTTTTAGGAAAGAAAAAAAAGAAAAAAAAGAAAAAAAAATGCACCAGTTTATCATAGGGGGGGGGGGGTTGGGGCGGGGGGGGGGCGGGGGGGGCAGCTCAATCTGTGCGTGGAAACTATACATTATTTTGAGGAGATAAATGTGACGGTTTTAGAAAGAATGCATCAGTTTATCATTCATGTATATCCCGGGGTAAGTCGTACAATCAGTGAGTAGAGAGAGGGCGGAGTGTTCGAGGGTATAACATACTGGTAACATCAACATAATAAGCGTATACCCGTACAATACCAGGCTGTACGCTCGTTTTTAAGCAGGGACCTGGCTCACTACACGTTGTGTAGTACACTACTCGTACTTGCTGAGGTATTATTGGTGGGGTATTAGTCCGTTTGACCACTTCCAAAAGGTTAACCAATAGCTTACCCCCGAAACTAAGCCTTATAACACTCTTCCCCCCTGAAACGGCGGGATAGCAGGTCGGCCGGATATACATGACCACGGACTTGATTATGCGAGTTAATGTGAGAACAACAACAACAACGGGCGGGCCTGTCAATTATCCAAGCCGTTTCATTTCCTGGGTATACCGGGGAGAGTATCTTACAAGTTCGACATGGGGAAAGTCTGAAAAAGTTTATTATGGTGGATGTGGGATTTGAACCCACGACCGACCCCAGAAACCCATGGTCTGTCGACGACGCCATTTGTTAAGGTATTAGTAGTGGGGTATTAGTCCGTTTGACCACTTACTTGCAAAAGGTTAACCAATAGCTTACCCAAACTAAGCCTCATAACATACTGGTGCTGCCGTTGCTGCTGTTTGCACTCGGAACTCGCGGAACATACATGTAGACTGACTTGATGTAAAAACGTTTAGTCTAGATAGAATAGATGAGCCAGCTGGCGTTCGTACAGCTCTAGATGAGCTGGCGTTCGCACGGCTCTATTATGTTGTCGGTTCTAATACACCAGGTAATATCAGTCAGTGTCATCAGCGTACTAAGAAAACCTAGCAAGGCGCCAATGGAACTGATCATATGGAACTCTCCAGCTCAACCTATAAGTAGAAGTTTTTTCTTGTACAGGCCGAGGTCGCAGGTGTCTTCCCTTCTCCCCCCGCGGTACTACGATATAGCCTTCATTTTTATCGCGCACAGGGCTCAGCATTCATTCCCACTTTTTTTAGCTTTTTGTGTTCGTCGATCCGCATCGACTTTCGCCACCTCACGCTCTCGCTCTTTCGGCCTGTCGAATAGTACCGGTGAGAAAGAGTCTCTTTTGGGATTCGAACCTACGACCTCGACCTCATTTGTTAGGCGGTTTACTGTTAGACCACCGGGGACTCCGGATAATATCCCGTGCTCTTAATTATTTGCTGCCCACGAATTCGAGTTCGAAAAAAAAAAAAATCGAGAGATTAAGGTATGTTTTATTTTACTTTGCGGTGCTTTGGGTTGGGTTGGTGTTTGTTTTTGTCTTCAGTTTTCCGTGGGGGGGGCGACAGCGGCAGCACTGGAATCGGAGGCCGCTGTCGACGCGAGTAGGAAGGAAGTGGCAGACTGTGTGGTTAGCTTCCCGGCTCGTCTAGGTAGCAGAGTGTCGGGAAAGTATGCTGCTCGTGCTTCCCCTCTGAGGTACGAACACATTTTGTTTTTTTGTTCTTGGCCTAATAGTTTTTTTCTTTCTTTCGTTCATTCTTTGGTTCTCTCTTTTTGTGACTCTCTCTCCTTTCCGCCCGCCTTTGTTTTGATAGTGATGCATCACACACTCTTCCAAAGCCTGGGTGGCACATGGGAGAGAGGACATCTCCGAGAAACAATATTCACTTGTTTCGTGTTGTTTCCTTGTTTGCAGAGTACAGGTAAACTAATCGAACGGCTGTCCATTTAGACTGCATCATTTCTACCTGGCCGAGTTTACAGCCCCCCCCCTTCTGACTTCCCCCCTCCCTCCTACCCCCCCCCGTCCGCGAACTGACCTCCCCCCCCCCTCGTAACGCCCCCCAACAGCTGGATTGGCAACTCCACCGACCTCTCCGATCTTCATGATCCCCCTCCATCCTGATACCGCCTTCCACCAGCGCACACATCATGCGACTCGCCAAACACCTCACAACGCTTCGCGCTTGGTGTATGCAATGCCTGCCTGGTCGGTGAAAACCCGACGCGTTCCGTCCCGGTATTATAGAGATGCGAGGGCCTATTATCTGACAGACTACCGCCGTGCATGGTTTTGACTAACCCCCTCGCCTCCCCCTTGCACCCCTTCCCTCCTCCCAATTCCGAACCCCCCCTTCCTCCCGAGATCCCCCCATCCCCTAACCCCCGCCCGCCCTTCCCGCATGACGCTCCCCAACCGCTCGCTAAGTTTCCCCTCCTCCTCATACCTCTTCTGCGTCCTTATCCCCCCCCCTACCCCCCCCACCCCGAACTGAGTATATCCCCCCCACCCCTTTCTGATACCTCCCCCCCGTCCCGGTTCCCCGGTATTCCCGTCACTCCATCGGCGAGCCGACCTTGACCGTTGGAAAACCGTAGGAGGCGTGGATCGATCGACAAACCCGCTAATAGAAGTGGCACAACTATTGTACGTACGGCCTTCGAAAAAAAAGGCTACTGTAGAGAAAATAAAAAACGCAGCGCGTTAAAAAAAACCGCCCCTTGATGCGGGGGTGCAGCTATTTGTTCTGCCAAGTAGACACGAGCATGCGGGAACGTTTCGCAGACCAGAAGCTTACATGAAACATTAATAGGTGCCGGTTTATATTGTTCCGCCTTTTTCCGGGGTGGGGGCAAAGGGGGGCGTACGCGTTTTTTGTTACTTTAGTCATTTGCCCGTTGACCACGCATCCCTTCCGATACGGAACACCGTTCCTACTGCTAACAGAAGCATCTCCAACTTTTGGGCGCTCAGCACGTTTTTCCATGTTAACCGGGGGCGAATCTCTCGACCCGGGGGCGGCGAGCCTCGGCCCTTGCCGAAGGAGGGAGCGCCGGCGAAAAGGGTGAACTTCGCAGGGAAGGAAGGGGCGGCAAGGGGGAAGGTCCAGTACGAGGGGGCATATTGCAGCTTCGCGCACTTGTTGCAGGCGACCAAAACGGTACGACCTGCGAGGGCTGCAGGGCAACGATTGTTCGTGAACACCGAATGGTGGGGTTACCCTGTGGACTCCAACATGCAATTCATGCGCGGTGCATGGTGAATGCAGCCTAGCGAGGCGGGGCGCAGGCGCCGATTTTCTGCGGCGCAAGGGGATGCGCAGTCCACCTTGGAGGGCGGGAAAAGCTAGAAGCGGCAGTTCGGGCCGACTCTGGACTGCGCGTTACGGCAGCGGGACTCGGAGAGAGACCTGACGGCGGCGAGGATGGGCGCCGAGATGGGCACCATGTTATCCCCGGGACCAGAACACATTGAGGATTGCAGGACCACTCGATGGCGTTCCCATTGAGGTTTCCAGCAACGCTTCGTCACTTTTGTCAACGCGCAGCCGAGGTTGGCTGCTGCCCAAACCATGCTATTCACCGAAGTACTTGGCCTCAACCACGCCCTGGGAGAGCATCGACGGAACAGACAGTCGGAAACGCCCACCTCACTCTTGAGGTCGATCAAGCTGTGGTACATCTTCACGGCTCTACTGCACTCGCAGGATGACCGAGTGAAGCGGCACGAGAGGTCCGCGTCTGCCGAACGTGGTGATCTCACCCTTTTGCCCCCCGTGGTTAATGGAGCATGCCCGTCGAACATCGACAAGGGAGAGTGGCCAAGCCCGCGAAGCGACGGACGCTGGTATGTCAAAGAGGGCGTCATCAGCATGCCATCCAGGGGGGGTGAACGTGGCAGCGCGCAGCCTCCTCGCGGAACCGCGCGCGGCAGGGGAGCGACGAAACGTCGGAGCGAGTGCAAGCAAAGTTCCCGGAGGAGGGTCAGACCTCCGTCTCTGAAGCAGCAGCGGCAGCGGTGCCAGCAAGTTCCTTCGACCCAGCGGAAGGGAGTGGTCCCAGGTGGAGCCCGGGGGAAGCTTTCGACCCCCAGGTGACCTGCGAGGTCATCAACTCCCGCAACACACTATCAGGCGCAAGAAGCAACGGCCTTAGCTTCTCAAACTTCCAGTCAATAACCAGGACTGGATTCGGGAGCGGAAAAATCGGAGCTGGCATTACAGCCTGCTGGAAAAAAATGATCGACGATCTACTAAACGCCATCCTGCCGGCATTCTGATAGCTCTTCCTGGAAGTCAACCTCACTGCCTTGGGTGAAAAATGCCGCTCCGTCTGCATAGGGATGACGCGAAGAAACCTTTTTGCAGCCGGGGCCATGCGGCAGTGGCGGCCGCGGCTGGAGGAGACCAACCGCGAGGCGAGACAGTGTGGAGTCGGGGTACGAGGGGGGTTGAGCAGGTAGCGCTACGCGCCCGGGTACACCACAAGGAAAAACCTGGCTGATCCTCGCCGACTGCTTAAACGCTTTCAATACCGTGAAACCGATGGCTGTGCTTGGGGAGGCAGCCACTTGCGTGCCTGCGCTTACACCGTTCGTGGCTAAATGTTACGGAGAAATATCTGTCTCCATGTTGTTCCAGATGGAATTAGGAGAAAGGCGCAATATCGATTGCTCCATCGGAGTACAACAAGGGGATGCCATGAGGTCGTTGCTGTTCTGCATGCAACTCCCGTCGGTGCTGAAGCGGACCCAAACGCAGGTCGAGTCAAGAGGTGTGGAGGCATTCGCTTACCTAGACGGCATCAGCATCGGAATTACTGAAATTACACCCGATATTGTGGAAGTTGTGATGTTCCTCCAGCGTAATATTTGTTTTCTTTGTCCTTCGGCGGATGGGGAAAATACAGCTTACGCTCACCACATAGCTGTCCAACATTGGCATTGCTAAAAACCCGAGCAAAACGGTTGCCTTGCCTACTCTGGAACAATTCGCCCTTCCTGATGGCCTTGGCGTCTACATCGCGGAACGGGGTGGGGTGAAGGTGGTTGGGGTGCCCGTTGGTACTGACGAGTACGCGATGGAGAACGCAATGGAGATAATCCCAAAACGGGGGATCGGAACACCTCGCGTGGACCCTGGGAGCAGAGGAGCCTTCAGTGACATGAGCTAGGTTACTGCCCTTTCGTGCTTTGGTTTCCGTAGGGATGGTTTTGTCTTATACATATTCTTTCTTGGTGTAGCTATTAAAGTTCGTACGAGTTCTACTGCGCTACTGTACTATTGCTGCAGTACGTGCGATCTTCTATCACACAACAAACCCATAAAAACAGACATGCTATACATTTTTGCTGTGCTCGACTTACGTCGGCATGGTTTGAGGCAAATATTTGGTTCTGCAGTAGCTTTCTTTTTGAGTACGTGTATCATGCATACATGCTCATAAAACTGAATGTGATACATTCACAGTGTAGTATAGCGCTGGACACATGTACACATCCGCACTTTCTATTCAATCTCATCGATTTCTTATTTTGTTTTAGGATTCATTTGAGTGGATGAAGCAAACATGCATCATAAACTTTGTTACGTTTTCTTCGCTAAGATATAACTTGCGCGTCAGCGAAATAGCTCTAAGAGTAGCTTTTGTGGTATGGCAACGCTCACCATAGTATATTGCCGTACTATCTATATCCGTAGAGTTCTTTCGAGTACGTACATACACTAAACTGAATAGTGCTCATTTTCGCTGTAATGAACGAGCGCCAAGTTCTAGTTTTTTATGTTCTTCACATTCCTGTAGCTCTAGGTATCAATTCAGAGGGCGTATTGGACACGCAGCAGACTGGTTTGCGCTTCTTTTCAGAGTATTTCTCACTGGTAATTACACCATGACTATTTTGTGATATGATTACATCTGTATTGCCGCTGTTCATACACAGGCATGAATATATTGTTTCATTCGTATTTGATTATCTGAGTGACATAAATACCTATATGTTGCCGCTTTTCATGCACTGGTCTGAATGTGTCGCACCATTTGCTTTTATTATTTTAATAATCAGGTTCCTCCAGCTACTGATTTATCATCAAGGGAGCGTATTGGAATATTGAATCTGCAGTCCACTCTTATCTAGTTTATTTGCAGTCACCACGCATGAGTGCACCGAGTATCTTATGCTAGATGCGGAGAAATGCAATGTGCAGCGAAACTCGGCTTGTCCCTTCTCACCGGAGTAGTGTATATTCAAGTTGGAAGTAGCGTACCACCATAAGTATTGGGGGATGTTGCGGGGAACACTGCAAGGAACGTTACTGTAGGACGGACTGTCGGCCAGTACAACGGCCCCCAGAGTACATCTGCCCGTAGCATGGGCATTGTGCCATGATCAGGAGACGGCCAGCCCCACCTCGATCACGCTCTTTCCCTTCCTCTTTCCATCTCTCTTCGTCTTCTCTCATTACATTTAATCCTTTTTCGGTTTTCGCTGTTTGACGGCAAGCGCCACTTTACAAAATTCTCGTTTTTTTTCATCACAAGTGATCTTCACAGACACTTCGGTGCCGCCCCTGCAGCTCACATGTCGTCGTATAACAAATAGTGCTGGGTTAATTATCTAGCAGTAAAAGGGTAAGGTTAGCTCCTTTTAGAACCGTGCCCATGCTTTGGGGACAAAAACTAATTTGAATTAGTGTTGGACTTAATACCTACCTGATAATAGTAGGACTAAGGCTACCAAGCCAGACGTGTCCCCCGAGCACAATAATCTTGCCATGTACACCCTTCCATATCTTAAACCGTGTATCGGATCAACGAAGCAACCCCTGTACGATAAACACTTTCGACTCAAACCAGACCCCGCCCGGACGCCTTCGATATCAATAGTTCATTTTCCTTCCAACGGTCCGCAGCGTATACATAATTCCAGTGTAGAACGAATACTCGTATCCTTGGTCGGCGGTGCGTAACGCAAAAACTGACGCAAAACACCTAGCACCACCACTGTCACTCAAGCCTTTCTCATTCCTTGCGTGACCCCCCCACAAAAAAAAAATCTCAAGAAAGCGCATCTACGTCGATGTACAGCTTTCCACATCAAACCGAACCCCGGATAAACGCCTTCGATATCAAACCAGATCCGTATCAAACTAGATCCCGGGTGAATGAATCAGCCCTTGTGCGATACACCGATCCTTGTCAGACAAGATCCTGGGCAAACGAATCTCCGTATGTACCAGGTACACTTGTCCATATTATAACCCTATCCCGGATCAACCCTTCCATACCAAAAGACCAGGTGTAACCATATGCACCCATCCATAGGAACAAACTATATATCCCGAGCCAACGCGTTCCATATTAGAACAAACTCCAGATTGACGGACGGAGGCTAGATGCAAAACGGCTCTGTAAATGTCACTCTGCAGGTTTAGGACTTTCTCCCGCTTTGCTCCACCCGGATCCGATCCACTAACATCGAGGGTATGCACTAAACGCCCACAGCAAAAACAAACGCCACCAAAAATCAGCACATAATCAACGGACTGCAGAGCTTTGTTTTGCAGAACCGTCCTGCATTTAGTCGGCATCGCATCGACGAAACCTAAACACAGGATGGCCCTGCAAATATCACTCTGCAGGTCTAAGCCCTGCTCCCGCTTGGCACCCTGAGCCCTCGAAACTGACCCTGAGGATGCCATCAGCCGCCGGCAGGGCCCCCATCAACACACCCTGATCCCACCCGGACCTGATTCACCAAAGTTGAGGGTTTCCACGAAACGTCCAAAGCAAAAACATAGTCACTAAAAGAAGCTCGTAATCAACGACCTGCGGAGTTATTTTCGCAGAATCGTCCTGCATTTAGTCGGCACCGGATCGGCGAAACCTAAATCCAGGACTGCCTTGAAAATATCCCTCCACAGGTTTAGGCCCTGCTCCCGCTTTGCATCCAGATCCCACCCGACCTTGAGACCCCCAACCTGACCCCGGGAGGAGAATCAGCCGCGGCAGGGCCAATCAACGGCCTGCAGATTTTCTTTTGCAGAATCGTCCTACATTTAGTCGGCACCGACCGGATCGACGAGAACAAAGTACAGGACGGCCCTGCAAACATCACTCTGTCAGTTTGAGCCCTGCTCCCGCTTGGCAACCTGAGCCCGCGGGGACCCGATCCACAAAAATCGAGGGTTTCCACCAAAACGGCCACAGCAATAATCAAAACAAACATGAAAAACAGCATGTAAGTAC
The DNA here is from genome assembly GCA_012845835.1 of Undaria pinnatifida. NCBI lineage: Eukaryota > Phaeophyceae > Laminariales > Alariaceae > Undaria > Undaria pinnatifida. The sequence continues at coordinate 4,207,179 of JABAKD010000025.1, read as the reverse complement.
TGCCTGTAGCGTTCCTGTTGCAGATCCGGTCCTGCATACAGTCGTCGCCGGAACAACCCAGTAACCTATGAACGATCGCACTTATATGCGCCGAAACCAAATCCCGACTAAACAAGTCAACCCGTATCCCACTCAGCAACACAAAAGTATGCGCAAAGCCCGCGCACTGCAGATTCCACCCGGCTAAAATGATCTAGATCGTGCACAGATCATACCGGCATCAATTAGGGAAACAGACCCCACCTTGAAAAGAAAGTTTACGCAAGACCGGCGCATAACAGACTCTAACCGGCAATCATGATATACATCTTGCAAATCATCTAGCTCAGGATTGTATCCACCTCTAGATAATGAAATGGGGGTCTGACCTATCTGCCCCGGATGATCTACATCATGAAATGGGGATCTGATATACGTGTCCCGAATGCGTTAGATCATGAAAGGGCATCTCATCTGACCTGTCCCATATGAGTAGCGCACTAGGAGCTACTCGCGCTGTCAGGACGCCGTTCTGCTCCGGAAATAAAAAACCCACCGCTTTTGGCTCCGTCTCAAATAAAAAATTACATCACTAAAATGGCAAACGACAAGAAAAAGAACTTTCAGGATTATATCCGCCTCTAGATGATGAAATTGCGGTCTGACCTATCTGCCCCGGATGATCTATATCATGGAATGGGGATCTAATATATGTGTCCCGAATGATTTAGATAATGAAAGGGCACCTCATCTGACCTGTGAATAGCGTACTAGGAGCTACTCGCGCTGCCAGGACGTCATTCTGCTCCAAAACTCAAATTCCACCGTATTTGCCTCCGCCTCAAAGGCAAACTACTGCACCAAAATAGCGAACGACAAGAAAACGCATTTTCAGGATTACATTCGCCTCTAGATAATGAAATTGGGGTCTGACCTATCTGCCCCGGATAATCTACATCATGAAATGGGGATCTGATATACGTGTCCCAAATGATTTAGATCGTGAAAGGGCATCTCATCTGACCTGTGCGTAGCGCACTAGGAGCTACTCGCGCTACATTCCGCTCCGAAAATAAAAATCCCACCGCATTTGCCCCCGCCTCAACAGAATGATTGCTGCACCAAAGTAGCGAACGAAAAGAGACAAAACGCATTTTCAGGATTATATCCGCCTCTAGATAATGAAATCGGGGTCTGACTCATCTGCCTGCCCCGGATGATCTATATCATGAAATGGAGATCTGATATACGTGTCCCGAATGCTTTAGATCATGAAAGGGCATCTCATCTGACCTCTCCCATATGAGTGGCGCACTATTAATAGGAGCTACTGGCGCTGTCAGGACGCCGTTCTGTTCCGAATATAAAGAATCAACCGCGTTCGCCTCCGTCTCAAATGAAAAATTGCATCACCAAAATGGCGAACGACAAGAAAACGCACTTTCAGGATTATATCCACCCCTAGATAGTGAAATCGGGGTCTGACCTATCTGCCCCGGATGATCTATATCATGAAAAGGGGATCTGATACATGTGTCCCGAATGATTTAGATCATGAAAGGGCATCTCATCTGACCTGTGAGAAGCGCACTAGGAGGTACTCGCGCTGTGAGGACGTCATTCTGCTCCGGAGAAAAAAAAATACCGCATTTGTCTTCGTCTCAACCGAAAAATTACATCACCAAAAAGGCGAACGACAAGAGAAAAAACGTACTTTCCAGGGCATGTCACGCTTCGGATCACTATTCGCGGGTTGGGACTGGTCAAGGTGACCCGACCCGACCCGACCCGACCCGACCTTAACCGTGAGATTTGAAAGCTCCTGGCCCGACACGTGAGAAATCAAGCACTTCTTGTTGACCCAACCCGACCCGACGCCGGCCCGTGAGAGTTTTGAACACCCCTTCCTGACCCAACCCGACACGACCCGCGAGAATCCGAAAACCCCCTGACCCGCCTCATGGATATGGATGGTCAACCGTGAAAGCGCCCCAGTATTTCTTACCGGTCAGCTTGCTCCTCGACACTTTTACGCCCAGGAAAAAAAATCCGCGCACACTAATCTCAAGTACTTTTTTGTCCCAATTTTTCCACGTTAGGGGTGAGGCAGAATTTTTCAGAGCTGCTAATATTACGAGGGGCTCAATATACACCTCTGCCAGAGAAAAATGACTTTCGAAGACGTTTCGTTCGCGAACAGCCCGACCAACGTCTTCTACGCGCCCCAGTCCTGAAAAAAACTACATTTTTTACTATTCTTCGCAAGAATATAATACAAAACCGACGGGTACGCACTTGACGAGCTCAACCGGCCAAATTACCAGGAAACGTTTGGCCTCCAGAATATGCAAAGCCTTAGTACCGTGCACACTCTACAGAAAACGTGGATAGTCTACAAAAAACAAACCACCAGAAGACTGAGAGCACGGAATCCTCCATCCACCCCTCCCGCCGGAGCAGAACACTCGTGAGGTTCTTTCGGCCAGTCAGACAACAGCACACACTCGAAATAAATCATGCTCTCTCATCCCCGAAATAACAATTCTCTCTATTTGATTCCCGCTCACGGGTTACGCTTGAATGGAACACTCCAGTGTTTTGCCGTGGATCAGATCACTTCTCGCGGGTCGGGTTGCTTCAAAGGGTGATCCGACCGGACTCGTGACATTTGAGAGAGTCGTTCTACGGTAGCCCCCCCCAACTTTTCTTTAACGAAATCGCTGCTTTCAAAAACAGCTCCCGGCCGTATCTTCTGAAACGCGGTGTCCCTCGACACCCCGACGTCGTCGATCGTTAGACCTTTGCACACAAGAACATGTATGAATGCCTTTTTGCAATAGTATCCTTCTTTATGTCGAGCTGCCATGAAACGTTCGTTAAACAAAATAGCTGGTTCTGGGGGTGTGGGCTATCGTAGAATCAGTCGAGAAACTACCTGACCCGACCCGGCCCGACCTGAGGACCCGCCAGATTACGAATACCTCCTGAGCCGACCCGAATCGACCCGCGAGCTTCTGAAAACTTCCGGGCTCGACCCACGGGCTCGGTCGTGACCCGTGGAAAAGTCCTGGAAAAGTCCATAACAACTGCCGGATTTCAAAAACGGTCAAGGCTAGTGATGGATATCGAACGAGAATCGATATCGATCAAGACCGTAACACCGCAATTCGATAACGCTAGTGGTACCATCGAAAAAAAAACCGTCCCAACCCGATTCCAAGCGTTTTTATCCCGGAAAAACGTGGATGCAGCAGTGCGGAAGGGGCTAAGTAACCGGTTCTTATTTTGGGCCAGGCTCAAGTTCTTATGTGAAGCAGGGTGTATCCCATACTAACTTCACACTAGAAAAAAAAACGTCGTACTTTTCGTGCAAACGTCTAGCCACAAATTTCTAACTACCAATTTCTTACCGGTAGGCTTTGTCGAATACGGTACGATGTTGGCAAACGAAAAATAAACATGGATACGTTTCTTTTTGGGAAAAAAACAAATAAACATGAATACGTTTTTTCGGGAAAAAAAAAAGGAAACTTTCATACCGTTATCAGCCCCAGAAAACGAGGCTATCATGTGCCTGGAGGGGTTGATGGAGGGCGAAAAATGCGTTCGATTCGACACATGGAAAGTCCGCTATTTTACGACGATACATCAATTCCGCTATTTTACTATGATACAGCAATTCCGCTATTTTACTATGATACAGAAATTCCGCTATTTTAACATATCAAAAGCCCGATGATATGATACATCGAAAGTCCGATATTTCGAATGCCCCCTCACTAATATTAGTGCGGTGCCTTGCCAGACGACAACACCCGCAATAAAGTGGAGCCCCTACATGTCCCGGGTTAGCGGAGTACTCTCCATCAACCCTTTGGGGACTTGATTTATATTGATTATAGTATAGAGACCAAAAATCGACGATTGCGATATTTTCAAGCGTCCACCAGTGACGTGAGCGTGCAGCAGCACGAGCAGGATCATGCCGCGCTCGTTCCGTACGAGTTTTTGCATTGTTGTCGTCCGGACATCAATTGCATCATCGCCGAACAGCAATGGCCAGTGCCGTAATCGTCAATTTTCGTCGCCAATTTTTTCCTCTCAAGTCCCGAAGGGGCCAATAGGACGAGGTCGTGATAAGGGATTCTCACCGCACTAAACTGGGCACCCGCACTAAAGGGTACCGAACTAACGCGGGACCACCACGCCTGTACCGAAACTTTCCACACCTTGGACAGATCACGATCTAGATCATCTAGATCATCTAGATCATATATCTGTCGTTATAGGTTATGATATTATGCGCAGGATCTGTGCAGTACAAATAGATCCAACCCAGAAAACATGTGCTACTTATAGAGCATGCAGATCACACGGCTCCCACCGGGCAACATGATCTATAGACCATGCAGATCTGTGAAAATTTCATGCATAGGCGAGGGACCTGTACGAGCTGCGAAAACATTCAAAATGGCGTTTGACCCTACTGCCGTCGTAGTCCATCCCCCCCTCCCCCCCTCTGGCGCACGCGACACCTGCCGGGTCGGTGCAAACCGACGTGGTCCGTCCCGGCATTGCAAGGATAGGGATGGACGCGTAGGTCAAGAGTCAAATGACTACGGCTATGCATGAAATGAGTACAGCCCCTTCATTGCATCGAAAGTTGATATTCCACACGTACACTGTATCGAATTTTTCGATAAGTTATCCAATCCTACCGTAGGTCATGCGCCCCCCTTGCCTGGTACCCCGACCTTCCCTGGGCCGCCACCCTTCTCCCGCATCTTTTTCTGGCCGATCGTGGTCCTCCATTTCTAGCTCCCTCCCGACTACTTTTACGGTCGCGGCCTTATCAAAACCCCGATATCTCGATATATCGAAGTCCGAAAGTCCGGGTTACGATACCTTGAACATCCGATATCAAAATGCGTCGAAATTCCGATATACCTCTATGTATCGACGGTCCGATATTGGGGAATATCGAACCGTTCGATACGATATCCAACCCTGCCGTAAACCATGTTCGCCCCTGCCTAACGCGCCCCCCTGCCTCCGCGTCTCTTTCTGGCCCCTCCTCTCCCACTATTTCCAGCCCCCTCTAGGCTATCTTTGCTCCCGCGGCCTTCTCGCCAATCCGATACTCCGATACATGGAATTTACCTACTTGTATCGACGATCCGATATTGAGGTATATCGAAGCGTTCAATACGATATCCAGCCCTACCCTAAAGCATGTCTCCCCTTGCCTAACGCGCCCCCCTGCCCCCGGGTCTCTTCCTGGCCCCTCCTCTTTCACTATTTCCAGCTCCCCCCCGGCTAATTTTACTTCCACGGCCTCCTCGGTAATCCGACACTCCGATACATCGAAAATTGCGAAGTTTCGATACATCGAAATTCCGATATCACAATACACCAAAACAATCTGTACGACATCCAATCCTATCTATAGCACAGTAGTCCACCCCCCCCCCCCCTCCCTATTGCGCCGCCCTTCCATAATACACCCCTCCTACCTAATCCCCGCCACTCCCCCCGCGTCTCGTTCTAGCCCCTACTCTTCCTGCATTTCCGTTCCTCCCCCGGCCACTTTTGCTGGCGCAGTCGTCGATGTGCGTCACCTGCTGCGCAGACTTAGGTTCCACCTTCTCTTTTTTTCCTGGGTAGGGCAGATACACAAAAGAACACACGATGCACGCAGATTGGTGTCTATGCACGTACTAGCGGAGACCTTAGCGAGAGCATTTATACACGCGTCTGTATACAGTGGTGATGCCCACTTTAAGACCACCCCGTGACAACCCAATAAACCTGGTCCTATCTCTACTTTGGTCTTATCCCTCTTTAAGACCGCGATATGATCTTATTCCCAGATAACACCGAAAACGGTCTCAACTCTGAAGAACATGTCGATGTACGGCAGAGGGCGCTCGTGGACCGGGCTGTCTTGGGTCAAGTTAGGGGTCTTACATAACGTGCGCAGGCGTTATTTTCCCCGATAAAGACCGGGCTAGGGGATGCGGGGCAATTTGGTCTAATCTGTTTTTTTTTTGTGACAAGCCGATTTTTCTGGTCTTAGTTCTAATATGGTCTTAAACCCGACCGTCGTAAAATGGATACGCCACTGTAAGCGATCATGAGCACAGAGTTGAATGGGCCGCCAGAAATAGTATTGACCCCCGACGAATGCTATCAACGCTGTCAAACCTTTACCCATTAACTGCCGCCAACAACTTCCTTCCAGCCATGCTACGGAGGGGGAGGCGGGGGCCGGGGGGGGGGGGGGGGGGGGGTACTCATTCGTTGCTTGCCTTAGTCACTTTACCATTAACCACGCATCCCATTCGAGGCGGATGAGAGGGGGAGGGGAGGGGGTACTTTTGGGGTCCATTTGTCTCCGTGACGGACGGGTAGGACCCCCCTCCTTCATCATGCGGCATTACCCAATATATTTCCCATGCTCTTCTGTGGTTTAGCTTTGTTTACTGCGTCGTCGTTTGGGGATTGCGCGAACAACTGATGGCACACAAAGTTGACTCTGGGCGATAAAGAAATAGAGCTCCGCACGCTAGAAAATGAGAAAAAAAAACACAAAAGCAACCCCTCCACGTAGCATGGATTCTTCGCAAATTTGACGTAGTAGAGCGTGTGCCCAAAAGCGCGCGTGTGCAGTTCTAATGAGGAGCCCGGGCAGAGCGACCGAAGGCATGACAAGTGCGTTGTTATCCAACGTCTCCGTCAGGGCGCAGCAGTACGATTGGGATCGTGTCGCGTGCATTTTGTTGTACTTGTACACGCAGTTTGGGCATGAACGTGTATGATCAGCAATATCCAAGCAGCCTGCGTTGCTTCTCGCATGGCTGATGCTGTAACCGTTGGATCCGTCATTTTTATTGCTCAATGTTTCCCCTCTGAAGCCCCCAAAGGAGTTTATATACAGTAACCATTTCGAAACTCCCCCAAAAAATCGATCAAAACAACAAACATGTGCGGTCTTATCCACCAGCTAGTCAGAACCAACATTCGTCTCCACATGCAGTGCACACAGACCTTACTTTAGGCGAATCTTGTTGAGATCAAGATCTATAGCATACATCGAGGTACCATAAACAGCGGCCTTATCAACATCCCTCTCCACATGCAGTGCACACAGATCTTACTTTAGGCGAATTTTGTTGAGGTCAAGATCTATGGCCTACATCGGGGTACCATGAACAGCGGCCTTATCAACATTCCTCTCCACATGCAGTGCACACAGATCTTACTTTAGGCGAATTTTGTTGAGATCAAGATCTACGGCCTACATCGGGGCACCATAAACAGTGGCTTATTAACCGGCTAGTGTGACCGCCCGGCAGTATATGCGTCCATACAACTCCTTGGATTGTGTCCTACGCTAACTCCTTGGATCGTGTGATATAACTCCTTGGATTGTGTCGTACTGTTGTAACTTCTCGGATTGTGTCGTACTGTTGTAACTCCTTGGATTGTGTCGTGCAGCTCCGTGGATCGATCGCTACGACCGTACAATACATCAGAGCGCGACCTAGGCAAAACCCATGAGAGGCAGCTCGCTTTGCCCTGTGCGGTCGACGCCGCAATCGTCCATTTTTTTCGCTGATTTTTTCCTCTCAAGTCCCCAAAGCGTACAACCATAAAATAACATTTCCGGTTTTTTGCCTTAGCCCCAGCATGTTGCCCCGGTAAATAAAACTACGTTATATTTGACGATGGCTACGGTGGGGGGGGGGGGGGGGGGGGCTGTATCACTAACGGGTCCTCCGAATATTACCTCGGCAAATAAAATTACATTATATTTGACGATGGCTACGGTGGGGGGGGGGGGTACCCCCTGTATCATTCACGTGTCCCCCGCATATTACCCCACCCAATAAAACTACGTTTTATGAGTATGGCTACGGTAAGTGGGGGGGCAGGGGGTACCCCCTGTATCATTAACGGGTCCCCCGCATATTACCCCATCAAATAAAACTAATATTCGACAATGGCTACGGTGGGGGTGGGGGGGGGGGGGGGGACCCCCTGAATCATTAACGCGTCCCCCGCATATTACCCCGGCAAATTAAACTACGTTTTATGAGTATGGCTACGGTAGGTGGGGGGGGAGGGGGTACCCCCTGTATCGCTAAGCGGTTTGCGCCACTCGCACCAGTTACTGCGCCTCACAGACAAAAACACATTAGGTGTTTTTTTTTGGCGCAGCGTAGCCTATTCCATCGAGGGTTCACGTCGCAAGGTTAAAACAGCCGGGGAGCTCAATCAAGACCTGGAGGAACAGGGGACTCATTAGCTAAAAACGGGGCCCCCCAAAAAGTTGCCCCCCATACCGTAGCAGGGATGAGGAAATTTGGCGAATGTGACATGGAAGAGTTTGGTAGACCGGAGAGTAGCGAGAAAACGATCGCTATCCTAGGAGATAGGTGGTGGCCGCAGACGTCGAAACCGGACGGGGATAGGGTAAGCAAACAGTCGCTATGTAATACATGGAAGAAGCGTAAACGGGCGCCCTAATGTTGGAGGTGTCTCTACTAGGAGTAGCAACGGTGCTCCGTCTCGAAAGGGATGCGTGGTCAATGGCCAAATGACTAAGGCAAGCAACGAATGAGTACGCCCCCCCCCGCCCCCTGCCGTGCAATCGGTCTTACATGCCTGTGTCAAGCCATCTTGACCTCACTGAAACCGTCAGCGCCACAAACAAAACGCCCCACACGAATAAAAAGCAGTCCGTCCCCAAAAACATGTGTTCAGTACAGCATACAGCACTAAAAGGACTTAAACCGCGCTCTTGATCCCCTCGCCCTGAACCGGTACAGCACGTACTGGTATGTGTTGTACGTCGGAGATAACATGACAAAAAAAAACACTAAAAAAAACAGAGGTGCGCCGTCGCATCACATGAATACGAGGTGGGCACAGGATATCAGTTTAAAAAAAACGAAAAACGGATGGGAGGCCCTAATTCTCAACACGAAAGACCGCTTTGAATCGGTTTTGGTATGGCAGGTTTTAAGTCACAAGGGGGTGTACGTTGCTTAAATCGGTTTTCGTTTGGCATGTTTTAAGTCACAAAGGGGTTCACCTCTTCCTAGAGGCGCTAATTCTTAACCTCAAAAACAGTTTAAACCGGTTGTTGTTTGGCAGGTTTTAAGTCATAAAGGGGCGTATGTGGTTTAAATCGGTTTTAGTGTGGCATATTTAGAAGTCACAAAGAGGGTTTACCTTCCACGTACACCTCAATGAACTCTTTAGCAATCAACCCTCAACCTAAGCCCTACCAGGTACCCCATAGCCTACCAGGTACCTACTGCTTCAACCTAAACTCCATGAGGTACCGCACCTTCTAACTCGTCCATGAGGGTGTCGATGTCCGCGGCGGCGGAGGAAGAAGAGTCTTCAGAATCCTGCTGCAGGGTATTTGCTGCGCGGGATATCTGACACCGTAAACACGAGCGCAGGGGAAGGGGGGGGGGGGGGTCGCGGGTTAGAAAAAAAAACCCTGCCAAAGATTATTCATCATTCAAGCCATTATATCGTTCGAACACCGCCATTCCTGACACGGTGGGAGGGGGGGGGGTTCAATCACAACCATGTCGTGCCTGGTTCTCGTCGTACAACATGACCACACACCCTTGCGCCCCCCGGAGACCCCATGCTTACGATAGAGGTGAGCCACTTTTTTTCTAATACTACCCCTCAATTAGGGAGCTAAAAGCCATGTCCTTCTTAACCTCCAAAATCTGATTTGGAAGGGGAAAAAAAAAATGCTTTATCGCGGATAAAGAATCCCATACGGCTTAGGTACAAAACGAAAATTATGTTGATTTTTTTTCGCCAAATTCAGACGATTTTGGGTTAAGGAGCCCGTCACTCAGAAACCCTTTCAGGCGAAAACTGACACTACTTCTGCCGTTGCCCGTGCCCGGGGCACGTCGGGCTTTCACCGGCGAGGGCACAACAGGCGTCACGTGCACCAAGGGCGAAGCGCCGTAAGGCGTTTCGGCGGGTCGCAAGAAAGGTGAGCTGCCTCCCACCGAGAACCTCTTGTCCAGGCGGGACTTACAGCCACCTTGTGTCGTACTTTCTTTTTCGCTCATGGATGACAGCTTCAAAAGAAAACGGATTTGTTTTCTCTGGTGTGGCCAACTTCCAGAGACGACAGACAGCGATGGGTATAGCATGGAACTGCCTCTTGGGCGCGTTGCCGTTCACCAGGCACACCCTCAGACCAAAGCTGACGCAAGAGGGGGCACCCTCATGTTCACCACCGACTTTTGAGCCACTCGCACAAGTGACTGCACTTCACGGACAAAAATCCAGTAAGCCGCTTCTTTTTTTTGTGCAGCGTAGCTTACCATTCCATTGCGGATTGATATCGCGAATTTTAACCCCACAAAAGCTGATAAGACCACAAAGAAAGAGGGGAGTCATTCACGCGAGTGACACCGAGCCACCGCCACCAAAGGACCCAAAAAAGACCCCCCCAAACGTAGCCTGGGCCACTACCAGGTACTACGTGATACCATCCGCCTCGGGCGGAGCCAAGGTTCTCTGCCCCGCACAATATTGGTCTAACTCGAGCACCGCCACTGGTATCGCACGAAAAGCAAACGAACGGCATCCTAGTTGTCTAGCTCACGCAGCGAGCGGCTGGGGGTCACGGTTCATACAAAACGACGCCTGCCAAGGCTGTTTCAAGTTCAACTTACCGTGTGAAAAGCTGGTCATGCCACGGTCGGTGGGGGGGCGGGGGGGGGGGAGGCCGTACTCTGTTGTTGCTTGCCTTAGCCCTTTCACCATTTACCACGCATCCCTTTCGAGACGGAGCACCCCTTCCTACTTGCAATGGAGACACCTCAAACGTTTGGGCGCTCAGTTATGTTCTTCCAAAATTTACATGATGTTCGTTTGCTTGTCCCACCTTGTAAGGGGTACTGCTGGGGTCAGCGTTTTACATGGCAATTCGATGCAAGTCGACAAGGGAAGAAAGTAGTGTTCAAGTCTTCTCGCGACCCAAAAAAGATTAAGGCGTGTACCGTAGTGGGGAGGGGGGAAGGAAAAGCCTGCTTATAGTAGTGACCTCGGATCTGAGTTACGACTAGGGAGGGAAAGGGAAAAAAGCAAAAGTGCGAAGACAGTAGATGTGGGATCAGCAAAGTTTTAATACAGATGACATTTTGTTGTTGATATTCACTCTGACAACATCCTTGGGAGTCATCTGTGTCCAAAGGATAATACATTGGCAACAACGAGCGGCCGGCTTATCGCGCAGGTTGCAAAGACGAGAATCGACCGCTAAATTTATCGAACTCATAGCTGAGGTGTTTCGACTTTACATTTTCGCAAAATGGAATATAAAGCGAAGTTTTCGAGTAGACACGCGCTCCTTAACCATCCATCCACTACCGAAAACAAACTCCACACTACATTCAAGTAGGTTTTGTCCCCAAGACCGTTGTTGCAGTTCTAGAGGGTTAGCAGAGGAACTACTACCCTCAGGTAGTTTTGTCCTCAAGACTCCAAGATCGTTGTTACAGCTCTAGAGGGTTAGCAGAGGAACTACTCATACCAGGACCCAGGACACAAGCTACGACAGAGGTGCATTAGTTTCTTGCTGGGAACCCTCACTTCAAGGGCTCCGTGCTCCAACCAACAAGAACGCTTTGGGGTGGACTAAAATGGCAATCCGACGAAGAAACCCATTGGCGTAGGCATACAAAAAAAGAAAACATACTGCGAAACAACAACATTCATCCCGGCGTGTTGGGGGGTCAAGGAGCTCCGTCATTCACGAACAAGAACGAAACCGCCGCCGCCGCAACCCTAAGAGAAACCACAGCGGTAGACTAGCTTTTACTGTAGGCTTACCAATCGGCTTACCAACCGGCAAGGGAAGTGTCGTTCCGCCTCGTGTGCTCTGTTGCAACACGCAGGGCTGTGCACGTGAGACGCGTGAAGCCTCTCGAGAGTACTCATCGCTTCCCCTTGGCACTCGATCCTAAACGTCCACCGGTCGGTAGGACCCCCCCCTCCAGCATCGTATCGGCATTTCAATTCGTCGTTTTATTTCTAGCTGAACTGGCATCTCGAATAAATGTATTGCATCCGCGGACGGTTTTGGGGTTTCACCCATTTCCAATTCCAGAAGTGATCCCAGTTGATTTCCAGGGATTTGTCCCCACGCCGGGACTGCGGTGCTAAAAGGGTTAAGGAGCCTCGTCGTACAGAAACAAAAACGCCAAAAATTGAAAAATTCCAGCGCTTTTCACGGGGCACAGATCACTTCTCGCGGGTCGGATCGTGTCAGGGTGACCCGGCCCGGCCCGGCCCGTGATATTTGAAAACCTCCTGATCCGACCCGACTCGATCCGTGAAAACTCCAACACTTTCTGACCCGACCCGACCCGATCCGCGGGTTTTAGATATACCTCCTGACCCGACCCGCGGGCCGGGTCATGACCCGTCAAAAGCCTTGAAATGGCTGCCTCTATCGCAGCACGCCATCCAGTGCATTTGCAACTCCATCGAACGTACTTGGAACTCCGTTGGCGCAGCCGTGCCACAAGACAAAAAAAATACCCGGCAATGCCTGCAGTCACAACATGCACACCTGTCGCGCGACGAGGCTCGAGTACACCCCGCCCATACCCATGAGGTTGTCGTGAGTGCCCTGTTCGATGCAACGCCCCTTGTCCATGACGGCGATGTTGTCCGCGTTCATCACCGTGGACAGCCTGCCAAAGAGCAAATGTATCGAGGTTGACGAAAGAAAGCCGACGGAAATGTAAAAATCCAGGTTGAAGAAAACTCGACGTTTTTACGGCGAACGAGGAGGGAGGGGCTTGGCATCTCGCCCTTGTTTCAACTCGCACCCGCGTTTACGGGTACAAAACTATCAACACACATTTTCTTCATGAGATATGTGGTCCAATTTCAGAAGGGCGAGTCGAATGTGCGCTCTCCACGTACCGGGGAACGGCAGTGCGGGACAATACCGTATTCGAAGCAGAAAAGTTGGTTGACGGTCCACAATAGTGTTGGCCGGTCAAGGCCTTCTGTAGACAAACTATACTACTTTTGGTGTGGGGTTTAGTGTGGGGACTTTCTTGACGGCTTTCCTTGACGGCTGTCCTTGACATTTTTCGCCGCCAAGAAGGTGCTATGCTATCAATCGTTTTTTTTTTTTCAGTGGGCGGACAGGCTAGACTGGTGTACCCGCCAGTGGAGGGGCGCACCAAAAGGTTATGAGGCTTTCCTCCCTTGAACAGCTCTGTACCTGACCCAACAACCGACCTTAAGAACCAACGCAAGCTCAACCCGACTAACGAATAAGTGGGGTTTTAGTGTGGGGACTTTCTTGACGGCTGTTCTTGACCGACGCCCTTGACGGGTTTTGCCGTCAAGAAGGTGCTATGATACCAATCATTTTTTTTTTTTTGCGGGAAGCGGACGGACAGCGTAGACTGGTGTATGCCACGGGTACAGGGGTGCCCCAACGTTTTCTTATGAGGCGCCTAGGTTGAAAGAACCATACTGTATCTCACTCAAAAACCGACTTTGACGCCTTCGCAACTGGAAACCCGTTTTTTTACAAATTTACTTGAAATTAATATAGGGAGGGGTTAGGGGCTCTAAGGGGGACGCATGCTACGATAGAGGTATACCTTTTTTTGGCGATTTTTTTTTCTGAATGACGGGCTCCTTAACCCAAAATCGTCGGGAAAAGAAAACGCCATTTTGTTGTTTGCATGATTACCGTTGTGTATCTGGGTCCTGGGATTTTTCGTCCGGGGTACGAGCAGTTTTATGTTTCTCCAAAAGCAGTTTTTGGGAGAGGTCTGAAGCTAATAAATTGAGGGGTAGTAATAGAGAAAAAGTGGTGCACCTCTGTTGTAGCACGCTTCGGGGGTTACACCCGGGCTACGTGGGGGAGGGGGGGGGGGGGGGGGGGGGGGGTCCCTTTTTCGGAGCCTTTTCTTAAGCAGTGGTTCGGGGCGTCGCTCGCACCAGTAAACCCCATGTGCTTTCGCGGTCTTAAGCTTTCGTGCTGCCTCCAAAATTGTGATTACCAATCCGCGATGGAAAGGTAGAAGCTACGCTGCGCCAAAACAAGTCGCCCAAAGTCCTTTTCGGCGGTGGGGCACGGAGTCAAGTCACTCATGCGAGTGGCCCAAACCCTGCATTGAGAACGGGGGGGTACCCTGTAGGTTTATGCATGCGGACAAGCCTGATTTACTTTATGGTATTTTGGTGTGTGTGTGACGGTAGCATCTTCGGAGATGCGATGGAACTCATTGTTTCCCGAAAGGGTACAATAAAACTGATGTGTGAACGTGGCTCTGTGGTCACGTACACCAAAAGCATGACAAAGGGGCAAGCAGACGCCCTTTTGTCACTCCAAGCTCCAGCGCTTTGATTTGGATTTTTCTACATCATCTTCTCTTCTTCCATCATGATGCCGGCACGGGTGGTGAGACTCTTCTCCTCGTGACCAAGCCCAGCCAGCCTGCACCCCGGCGTATACTCCGTTATGCCTCTATTACCGTAGCCTCGGCTGGAAGCTTGGCCGACAAGCATTATCGTGGCCCAGGCATGTAACAAGCGACACATGCCGTGGTAGAGGTATAATATAGCACAACTATTAACAGCAGCAGCGGGACCGAGACACGCGCTGCTTACCGATGGGCGACTAGAACAACCGTGGTGTTCCCGGCGCCCTTTTCCACGAGCGCGTCAATCGCCTGCTGCACGGACGCCTCCGACTCCGCGTCCTGAGACGCAATCAGAAAAAAACAAGAAAAACGGGCACGTGGGTGAGCTCAACCCCTCTAAAGCCCCCAAATCCCCCTATACTAACCTCAAGTACATTTTTCCCCAAAAAAAGGTTTCCGGTTGTAAAGGCGTTAAGACACGACACATCGGACAGATCACAATCTAGATCACCTGTAGATAACATATCTGTCATCACGGTGCGTTGTGCAGGATCTACAGATCCAACCCAGGAAATAAGTTGCCAGATCATGCAGACCATCTGGCTCTCACCCGGCTACATTATCTGTGTGCCACACAGATCATACAGACCAGAGATCTGCCTGCCCTTCAACGCAAATACCACGAATAAGGATGTGATCTGTCCGACGCATGCATTTTTTTTAGGAGACTAGGAGCAAACAGAAACACGCAGGCACGTGAGTCCAAGCTGTTTGAGACGCACGCACCAAAAAATAAGAAACGTGGCACACGTGTGAGTTCAACAATCTATATGAGAGACGCACACAGAAAAAGGTCAAGAAACGGGCAGCTACGTGAGTGTAAGCTATATGAGACGCGCGCACAGAAAAATAAAAATCGCGTACGCAAGTGAATATCACTTTCTTTTACGCGCGCGCAGAAAAACAAGAAACACCCTGGCACGTGACGTCAAATCATTTTGTGACTCGCGCATAAGAAAATGCGTACGCAAGTGGCGTCAACTTCTTTGAGGTGTGCACAGAAAAAAGAAGAAAAACGCACGCACGTGGGTTCAAGTTGCTCGAGGCGAGCACAAGAAAAGGGGGAAACGCGCAAGCACGTGAGATCGAGTTCAAGTTTCCCTCTGCATGACAGAAGACAAAAATTGGAAAAGTAGCACGCCCACATGTTGCCCAGCGCGACAGAGGCGACAACAACAAAACTTGGACGAGGGGTGTGGGTACGAGAGTGGTGGCACGGTGTCTTTATTCCCTCTGCGAAGCACCTTCTCCTGCCAAAGCTATTAGTTGTGGCGCGGCGAGTAAAACGTCAAAGAGTGGCGATGATAATCCGGTGTCTCTTGGCGCGCTCAGGGAAAACGAGAGGCAGTGGGGTAAGGATGCATCTTCCCCTGCACACAAGCTTTCATCATCAAAATGCCGTCGAGTGTGATACGAGCATCTATCACAGCGAAGACAGGTGACCGCGGAACCAGAGTAGAACGACTCACCAAAGCAGAAGTCGCCTCATCCAGCAGCAAGATGCGAGGCTTTCGAAGCAGCGCCCTGTCGAGCCAACAACCAACCAGCGCGGAACGGACAGCAGCAACGAAACATGTTTGTTAACCCCAAAGGTATGCGTCACTAGTTCCGAGCAAGGTGTTAGTCCCCGATTTCCTTTCTAAGCCCGAGTAGTTTCCCTCCCCCCCCAAAAAAAACGCGCTTGCAACTCTAAATGGATTGAGCGCAGCTCGATCATTTTGACATCTTTAATGTTGATATTGTTAACAGCGGTTCTTGGTACCTTTGATTTTCGGTTCGAACATACATTTGCTTCCCCCAGTAACGCGGTGGTGTGCCCTTTGCGATATGACCGCCTTGTCGGGGGAAGCCTTCATACTCATTCCAGGTTGTGAGCGGTATTCTCCAGTCGCGCCAAGCGATTACGACCGCCGTATATCGCGACACCTCGTTGCTCAGACCGCCTTATTGGGAGACTCCTATCGTACTCCTTGCGCAATTGTAACGTTCGTCCGAAACTTCTGATGATAACGTCCAATTCACACGTTCTTGCTTTCCGTATTACGTCGCACACAACAGCGCAGAGCGGTAGCAACTCTTCATTTTTGATGACTTGTTTTCATATAAGCAACGAACGTCTTACTTTAGAAATGTGTAGTACTTCTTATGTATGTTTTATAAAACAAAAACAATGGCATTACATATTTGGCTTGGTCGGCGCCCTTGTCACTAAAACAAGCGCGCAAGGCAAACGAGCACCAGTTAAGCGCAGGAGCCCGGCGGTGGGCTAAAAGCAACGTGATCGTACACAACCAGAACAACAGCAGACAACAACACCGACAACGCACGAAAACAACAGCAGACAACAACACCGACACCGCACAAGAACAACAGCAGCAGACAACACCGACAACACAAAACACAAAACACCACCACCACCGCCACCACCGCCGCCACCACCGCCGCCACCACCACCACCACCAACAACCAACCAACAACATAGCGAGGGGAACCATGCCAGAAGGTGGACCATTGCTTCCACAAATAAGAGGGGCGGATGGCACGCCTCAAGCTTCAGCCATCAAATACGAGCGAATGCGATAATGGTGCTTTTTCTCTTCCGTTTTCTTTTTCGTTTTTCTTCAACAGTAGTTTTGACTGCGCTAAAATAAAACACAGGTCCGGACTTCTTTCGGGTCGCCTGAAGGGCCCCCGACCACCAAGGCATCAGCTACATTATACTATTCTTGACACATATTTCAAACACGTCAGCTGTGATTTCGATCAATTTATGTGCCCATACTCATCGTTGCAAGCTGCGCGATACTCCGATCGCGCGGTTTTACTGGTTGAAAAAACGTGAATCCCCTGGATTTTCTCCAAGGACGATTTCCGCCCAAAATCATTCTGCGCAGTGATACTATTATCATATAACTCGCATCAAGAGGTACACAAGCAGAAACTCATGTGCCTACCTGGTATTTTTTCAACCAAACTACCACGCAAAATACCCGCCCTCCACGCACCTAGCGATGGCGATGCGTTGCTTCTGCCCCCCGCTAAGGCGGGTGCCTCTCTCGCCCACCCGCGTCTGGTAGCCATCTTACAGTGAAAAGAACGAGGGGGAACACCGAAACATGCAGGAATTAAACGATAAATGCTTTGAGGGCGGCAAGCGAGAGTTTCGATTTTAGATGCAGACGGACAGGATCCTTCAACGGCTTGTATTACGCAAGCGTTAGCATGGGACACGAGCCCGATGGTATTTGATATCAATATGAGACATGAGCCTGGCATGCCAGCGGGACGAAACTTCCCCTGAAAACGCGTGCTACGACAGAGGCGGCATTTTTCGGGGGGGTTAGAGTTTTTCTGAATGGTAGGGAGCTCCTTAACCCAAAACGAATCGTCGGAATTTCATTAATTTTTGCGATTTTCGACACGTGGCGTTGGGGTACGCACCTACGACCACAACTAATGATGCTGTACCAGTAGTCGTTGTATACCTAGGCCATGGGATATGTTCATCGGATATCACTTTCTTGTTTTTTCCAATATCGTTTTTCTTCATTATTTTTCAAAATCAGTTTTTGGGAGAGGCATGGGCCCCCCTCCTCAAGCGAGGAGCCTCGGGGGAAAATAAAAATGGTGTTGCGCCTCTCCCGTAGGATGCGTCGAGTACCGCAAACTTGAGCGACGTGACAGCTACACCGTACGCAACACCACTTGAGACACTCCGCGTTTTGGGCCAGGTTCAAAGTCTTCCGCAAGGCAGGGTGTGTCCTACCAGTCCGACAACAAACATAAGCTCGACACGAATAACGATACAAAAAATGAGTGAAAATCCGAGATCTTAGAGAGGGGACGACAAATAAACATCCCCGGATCAACCGACGGATGCTTCGATATTGCGATCTAGCTGCATGGTGGTACGATTTCAAATGTTCCTTGGGTTTCTGATAGCAGCACCGCATGGCCTCAACATCAACTCCGTATCGAGCTTGAGTTCGTTGATTTACATGTCGAGCTTACGTTTATTGACCGATTTACTACGCTAATTTCATTATTTTTGAAGCATGGCTTTGTCATGTTGTTGAGCAAAAGTCCAGCCAAATCTATATCTTGACTCCCGACACAAGCTACGGTAGCAGGTGCACCCTTTTTTCCCCTCTGGAGGTCTTCATATGAGGAGCAATATACCCCACCCGATTGTGGTGAAAAAGAAAAGTGCAACCCGATGAAAAAAAAAAAATCCCGCGGCTTCTCAAGCATAAAAGACAGTCGGTTGTTGCAAAAAAAAAAGAACGACATACTTCCGACGATTTTGGGGTTATAACCCCTTTAGAGCCCCGAAATCTCCTCCTTACTAAATTCAAGTTAACTATGTCCCCGAAAGGGTTTCCAGTGATAAAGGCATTAAGGAGCCCCCGTTGATTTCGGTAAGAATTAAAGTGTAAACCCGATGAGAAAGCAATCAATCCCACGGCTTAGGCATTCAAAAACAATCCAGTATGGCAAAAAAGAGCGAATGACATTATTCTGACGATTTGGGGGTTAAGGAGTCCCTCCCCCGCCATGCCGAAAATAGTTTAGCCAAAAAAAAGGTATACCTTAATACTTAATACCTCTATCGTAGCACACCTTTTTAGATTTCTTAACCCCTGTGGGACTTAAGGAGAAAAAAAAAAATGAACAAAATCGACGATCACAGCATCGGCCCCATCAAGCAATCCTATCAATAACTGCTGGCTGGTGAAGGAGGTGCGTGCGAAATGCAGTGAGGGGAGCATGAGGCACGACGATCCTCCGATTGCCTCGAGCTGTTCATAAAGGCTTGGTCGATCAGATCGCGCTCGCTCGCCGCTTTTTGGTCTGTACGCTATAATCAAGATATAATCAACTCCCGAAACGGTTATGGCCTGTGTCGCGTAGTGTAAGCGCCCCGTCATGGCGCAGCCGCACGCACACCCCGCTACGGCCGCGGAGCGATACATGTGTGCAACGGGGGGCCTCAAAAAAAGGGAACCAGATACCACGCGTTCTACGATAGCGGCACAACAGTAGCGCTTTTTAGCTCGAAACATCTCATGCGATTGTTCTTCGGGTGGCAGGGCTTCTGAACCCAAAAAATCGTCGGAATTTCATTCTTTATTTTTTAATGGCGATATTTCTCGTTATTATTCCTTCACCCAAAAACGTCGGATTTTCATTTTTTTTTTTTTTTTTTTAATGGCAATCTTTTTCGTGGTTATACTTGTACACGCCATAGGATTGCTCTTCGGGCACGTGTTTTATTTCATAGCGCTTTTTGTCTTCCTCGAAACAGTATTTTGGGGGAGGAATAAGAGCTCCTCAAAGTGAGGCGAGGAGCCTCAGAGAAAACTTTGGTGCACCTCTACCGTAGCATGGAAAGTTGTTAATTCGCCTTGAGCCTTTATGTTTCTCGAATTCAGTTCCTAGGTCGGAGAATAGACCTCCTCAAGCGAGGAGCCTACACAAATTTCAGGGTTTTTCACATGTGGTCACGACTAGGTCCGCGGGTCGGATCATGAGGTTCTCAGAGCCTCGCGACTCGAGTTTGGTTGGGCCAGGTGGTATTGCAAATCTCTAACGGGCCTGATCGCCGTCGGGTCTGGAGGTTATCAAATCTTATGGTTCCGGGTCGGGTCACCCTGACCCGATCGCACTAGCGAGAAGAGACTTGACCCGTGAAAACCCTTAAACTTTTGGGTAAACAGCCCTATCGTAGCACAGGCGTCACAAGTCTCACCGGCGAAGCCTGAGATAAAGTCGTGGGCGCAAGCCTGCCTCGCGGAAGTGTACACGTCTTCTTCCGTAAACTCTCCCTCTTCCAAGCCGTAGGTAATATTTTCGTAGATGCTGCTCGCATGAAACAAACACACGCGAAACGTGTAAAAACGCAAAAACACATATTATACCAGTATACCAAACGCAAAACACGCAAAACATGAGAAACCCAATTATAGGGGGAAGTCTATGAGCGAAAACAAAAAGGCCGATATTTTTAGCAAAATTGAACCTTTCGCAGCGATGTACACATCTTCGGAAGCTGTCCCTCCTCTAAGCCTTGGGTGGTACTATCGTCCATGCTGATCGCACGAAACCATAAGACGCCAAGCACGTAAAGCCCAAGGCGGAGGAAACGCCAAATGTACAGGAAACCCCCACAAGCGACAACAGGAAAATGCCGATCTCCGTTGCAGGTGATGGTCCCACGAACAACCACAAAACACGCACAAGCGCATTATACAGAGGAAGCCCCCAACACAGGAAAACTCCATGAGCGCAAGACAAACAATAAGGTCTATGTTATATATTTCGAAAAAAAATAAAAATACACCCTCGCCGTAACCCCGCGTATCATAGAAGCTGCGCGTGCCCCCCCCCCCCCCACCGTATTGAGTTATTGTGAGCTGTTGCAACGAGTACGGGAAGCAATCGCACAAGCGACATCTCATGCATGTCCAGAGTCACGTTTCAAGAGCCGGCCAATCCTACCCGGGGAGCGGGGCCCCCCGGGGGGGGGCGTGCGCACTTATTTCATGCATAGCCGTAGCCTTCAATTAAGACCATTGACCCTCGCATCCCTACAACAATGCCGGGACGGAGCAGGTCGGGCTTTCACCGACCAGGCAGACATCGTGTGCACCGAGGGCGAAGCGCCGCGAGGGTGTTCGGCGAGTCACATGAAGGGAGAGCTGCATCCTACCAAGAACCACTTGTAAGGCGAACTTCCGCACTTTGTGAGCACTTTCTTGCATGTGTATGACAGCCTCGAACTGATATTATTTGGCAGTTTTTAAGGGGGACAGTTGTGGAGGACTTAGGGAGAGGGGAGAAGAATACAAGTGCCGTGCATACCTCGAGGCGAACAGCTGAGTATCTTGGGCCACGATCGCCGTCTTCCGGTGCAAGCTTCGGAGGTGGATATCGGTCAAAGGCACTCCATCGATTAGGATGCGTCCTTCCTATGGAGCACGACACACGGCATATAGTAGCACAGGTACACGAATAAGAAATACTGGTACGTACATATTAAGAGTAAGAACTTAAAGCTCGCCTTTTTTTTGGGGGGGGGCGGTAACAAAATTGGAATAGGAACAGAAGGCTAGCTTTTGAGGGGGGGGAGGGCGTTAAGAAAACTGGATCTTCCGGTGCAAGGTTTTGGAGATGGATGTCGGTTAAAGGCACTCCGTCGATTGCGATGCATCCTTCCTGTGGAGCGCGACGCACGGCATATAGTAGCATACCCGTAGGTCCCCGAATAAGAAACACTGGCACATACTAAGAGTACGAACATAAAGCTCGCGTTTGGGAGGGGGGGGGGGGGGGGGGGGGGGGGCAAGGAAATTGGAATAAGAACACAAAGCTCGCTTTTAGAGGGGGGGGCTTAACAGAATTGGAATACTAACACAAGGCTCGCTTTTGGGGGCGGGGGCGTTAAGAAAATTGGATCTTCCTGTGCAAGGATTTGGAGATGGATCTCGGTTAAAATCACTCCATCGATTGGGGTGCGATCTTCCTGCGAAACGACACACGGCATATAGCAGCATAGGTCCACGAATAAGAAAATACTGGTATATTAATAATAAGAACATAACGCTTAATTTGTTTTGGGGAGGACGCCAAGAAAAACGGATTAAGAAATCATGGTCAGCCGCGGCGAGCTCTACACTTAACCCTATAGAGCAGCCTATGCCCAAGGGTTCTCAACGTTCGTGTCACGCTAGGTTCCAAGCCTTGCTCATATCTTTGATAGATGTATCTTTTCGGTGGGGCCATCCTGTATCCCGAGAGGTGCGAGGCGCGCGCGCGGGGGCGTGGGATCACGGAGACGGCGGCAGTGGCGTTACTGGTATCGATGACAAGAACTCGTGGGAACAAAAAACGCCATATCATTAGGGGTGTTCACGGGTCGTGGGGTCGTGTAAGGAGATCTTCAACAATATCGCGGGTCGAGTCGGGTCTGGTCAGGCGGTTTTCGATATGTCACGGGTCGGGTTGGGTCGGGTCGCGACATTTTTAAGTACGACACGTCGGGTCGGGTCACCCTGACCGGATCCGACCCGACTCAAGAGAAGCGATCCAACCCTTGAAAAAAAAAAACTGATATGGATAGCTGTATTTCTGCTGTGGGGGTAGGATTTTTTTGTGCCGGAAAACGCCTGACCGGCAAGAAAAGTGTGGTTATGTTATCACGCGTGTGCCCTGGGCTGGTAAGCAGATTGTCCTCTAGTCTGGCACGATCGGTGTCGATCTGTGTGATCTGCACCATGTTTCCACGTAGGATGTGCATGATCTAAACTTATGTCCAAATCCATTGATGTGGTACGATCTGCGTGATCTGCGCATGCTTCCACGCGATTATCTTTGTTCGATATGCATGACCTATACATGGTACATCCCAGCGCTTTGTCTGTACCCCAGCACACTGATCTGTACGCTAACCCACTCATCCGTATGACACTCGCCTGTGCGGTCTAGGCCAGCCAGATCACCACCTGATGATCTTTCTTTGATACGCATGATCTATACATACCTATTACGTCCCACGTCCCAACGCACTGATCTGTACGCTAACCCACGCATCTGCGTGCCACTCGTCTATGCGGTCTAGCCCAGGAGGATCATTATCTATATATACAACGCACGCTCTACGCCGGGCAGATCGCAATGTGTTCGACGAGTGCAACGTTTGCGCTGGTCAACACACGGTTTCACACATCTTTCAGATCACGATCTACATCTAGATCCCACATATACTTTTAATAGATGTTGCACAACAGCCATATCACACAGATCCCACCACGCAAGCATGCGTGTGCCATACCCACCCAGAAAAAACATGCGCGCAAGAGATGTGCCATACAGGTCCCGCTCAGAAAAACACGCCTCTGGACATCGTGCAAATCATACCACATTTGGGGTCTATATGCCCGTGAAGGATCTATAGATCATGAAAGACGCGTGATACGATAGATGCCCATGAAGAGTCTATAGATAATGAAAAACGGGTGATACGATAGGTTACAGCACTTTTTGGCCATTTCTGTTTTCGGAACGACGGCGTTCCTTAACCCAAAGCCGTCCGAAAATCGCTTTTTTCATTCAGTATGCCTTTTTTCGTAGACGTATCATACATATGGACATGGGTTTGTTCATCGGATTGTACTTTGAGTCAAGTAAAAGTCATCTTTTGAGGGGGTGGGGGTGAAGCACGAGAGCTCCTAAAGCAAACACCCTCAGAAGAAAAAAAAAAGAAGGCAAAAAATAAAAAAAGAAGGCACCTCTACCTCAGATCATGTCGAAATAGGGATCGAATCTGTCCGACGTGTACACGGTTTCACCCACCCTCGGGTCGTAGAACCCCAGCAAGACCTGTACCTGGTATATGTTCCGACGCGATGATCTGTACGGGTACGCATCATATATATCGCGTACAAAGGTCCCAGCCCAACGGTCTGTGCGCCAACCCATCGACCTGTACGATCTACAGATCAGGCAGATCATGATCTACATATCCGATGCGTGCAATGTGCTCGATCTGATCGAGGCACGAGGGCTTCACTTACGCTCGGGTCGTAGAACCTGAGCAAAAGGTGAACGAGGGTGGTCTTCCCGCTCCCCGATCGACCCACGAGCGCACACGTCGACCCTGCTGGGATATGCAAATCCACGCCCTTGAGCACCTGCACAACGAGCGGCAGTCGACAGAAGCGTAAGGATTGACGAGCCCACGTGTTTTTTTTTCTCGCGTTTTCAAAACTTCGGATTAGCCAAGGGGGTGGCAGGGGGCGTACTCATTTGCTACCGGCCTTTGTCATTTGACCATTTACCACGCATTCCTTTCGAGACGCATTAATCAAGGGGGGCCATTTGGTAGTATTTTCGAGAGCGCTTTTTAAAAGCCCAGCAAGATGACGCCGAACAGCGGTCAACCAAAGCGAGAGTGGGTGTGGGTGTGGGTGTGGGTGTGTGGGGGGGAGGGGCGTGCTCGCGTTCACCCCTTTGGAACTTGAACCATATTCTTGAGACGAACAGCGGTCGACTAAAAAGCGAAGGGAGGGGGGGGGGATGATAAGCTCGCGTGTTCTTAGCTACTCACCGATTCAAAACTTCTTTTACTCGTGAAAAAAAAAAAATGCTCCACACTGGATCCAAGTTGTTTATCCCAAACAAAAGTGGGTGCAGTTGTTACGGGGGGTATTATATTATGCCCATGGGGGTAAGTTAAAGCTTTATAACATTTTCGAGTTCTCGAAAATGAGCATGTATGGAGCCCGTCGCGCGGACTATCAACGCTTCCCGTGTAAGCAAGCTGAAGCTGGGCCAAGTCGTATACACTGGTGATACATACTGCCGTGCGGCGCCGTGTCGGCTTTCATGCACCCCTTGCCTGACCATCCAGGCGCATTGTTTGGCACCTAAATTCGACACCTTGGATCGTCATTTCGCCTTGAAATTTCCGGTCGTAGCAGGTCTTACTCGAGGGAAACAAAGAAAGTAACGAAAAAGTCGCACTAGAAAAACCACAGCGTTTTCACAAAAAAAAAAAACGGAACGTAAGTTAGCCTAATGTCGGTCGCTGACATTGCCTTGCCTGATTGTCCGGGCGCATCTGGTACGTGAACTCGAGCCCTTGAATCGTCATTTCGCCCTGAAATTTGTTGTCGTCCAGCACTATTCCACGGTTGATATCAATGTCAGGCAAGGAGTCCATGAGGCTGAACACTCGCTGCGCCGCGCCCGCCGCCCTGGTCAAACTGTCATCATTGGTTGACGAAAACAAAAAAAAAGACCAATCAAGGAGTGTTGGCATTTTGAGCATCATACGACGCGCGCTACGATAGATGTAGTATGAAGGTATACCTCTTTTTGTCTGAAATGGTCCCTGAATGACGGGTCTCCTCAACCCAAAACCGTCCGAAATAAGCCATTTTTTCTTTCTCTTATGATTCTCTCGTTGTACACCCTATAGCCATGGGATTTTTCATCATCCTGTATGATAGCAGTTTGGTTTTTTTCCAGAATATTATTTTGGTTAAAAAGGACATGTCTTAAGCTCCGAAAGTGAGGGGTAGTATTAAGAAAAAAAGCGAAGGACCTCTATCGTAGCCCGCATCATCAAAAAACCATTGTAGAGGGGGGTACCCGTTTCTCACTACCGGATTCGGGCCACTCGCACGAGCGGCTTGGTTCCTCCCTGGCCAAAAGACTTTCGGCGATTTTGTTCAGCTCAGCGCTAATCATTCCGTTTCGGATTCATATCGCAAGAACAGCACAGCGCGAAAGATTCAAGACCACAAGGAAGAGGGGGGGGTGGGTCACTCGCACGAGTGACACCGGGCCATTGCAAACAAAAAACAGGCCCACCAAAGGTAACCCCCTACCTTTCGTCCAAGCTGAATGAGCATCACCAAGTGTTGCGGTCCCTGAGGATATTTTTATGAACTCTTTCGAGACCCCCCGTGCAGCGACATTAAATAACAGGGCTTTTTCAGCCTCTATCAATAGTGTGAGTTATGAGCGCGCATCAGTACTACGAGTAGAATGCTGCTGGCTGCGCGCTTGTCGTCCGACTCTTTTTCATTAAATTTGAATCGGGACGCTCCCTACGAAAACCCAGCAGGCCGGGCTGGTCCGTGTGGTCGATGCTGAAATCTGCAATCGTCATCTTCATTGGTAATTTTCTTTGGTCGTTTCCATAGGTCATTTTGATTCGGCCCTTTACACTCACTGCCTTATCAAAATTCAGAACCAACACTATCGTACTTTTCGATGAAGACTGTCTTAATACCATTCTTGATCTAGTGGAATCACACTCTACCTCAACACCGGTTACCTTTTCCTCGGCACTATGTCCCTGTCACGTCCCAAAAGGCTTCGAAGTTCTTAACGAAGAAATGCCGTCTACACATACATCACACGCTCGACATGGCGCCCTTGTGATGGCTCTGACGCCCGGCCGATAATCAAAACGTATTTTTTTTTAGTTTTTTTTCGACGTTCACCTGCTAACGACGCTGAGGAGAGCCTGCCAAGAGTTGTTGATCATGTTCCAGTACCTTCAGACAAAAAGGACGAGAGAAAAAAACACGATATAAAGCGGAGAACAGATCGTCAAGAACAAAGGGTAAGCGGCGCACCAAGAAAGCGTGCGATTTCGTTTTTACTTTGCAACCTTCCTTCTCTCTGAGCACATAAGCCACACAAGCGCCGGCTTACCATCTACTTATTTCATAAACCATTTTAAATACGTCAGCTGTGAGTTCGATGAAGTCTAAGGGTCGGTACTCACGTTTGCAAGCTGCTTACCAATTTCTTCAGCTCTCCAAAACGCAAGGCAAGGCGCACATCTCTTCTTGAGATCGTCTGCATCATCATGTGCCACCTGGATTATTACAATACATACCCATCCCCACCACCCCAACCACCACCACCCCCGCTACACCACCACCACAGCCAACACCAACACCATCGCCAACACTACCGCCCGCCTCCTTCCGCCCCCCCCCGCCACCACTGCCGCCAGCAACCAAGCAAACCCACTCACAGCTGGTAGGTTATGAGCCGTCCCGCCGTCATCCTATCTTCTCCGTCCATCGCTAGGCTCCCACCGTACCACAGGATAAGCGCGCCCGCTCCCATGTCTAAGTAGCTGCTCAGAGCGTTGGTCCCGGCAGAGCCGAAGGAATCTTTCACTCCTTTGTCAAGCGCCACTTTCGTGGCTGTGTCGTACTTGCCCATTTCTGCACACACACAATCAATAGGGTTTCGTAGAGATACCGGCAGCAACCCATGAAACGGGGTCGAGAAATTACGTCGGAGTGCTGCAAATAGTACGAGCGGACGGAATTCACGTTGAAAAAACAGTGAAGATAAAGGAACTAAACCCAGAGAGAAAAACAGTAAGTCGTGATAGCTGTAGACTATTATTAGAGCTCTGCCAAGGCAAGCAATGGTTGATGTAACCCGGTCCCGGCTGCAAAATGTACACAACTCAAAAAATTTCAAGCGAACATTCCCCCGCGATTCGAACACGCCAAACCACCCTCAGGCGCGCAAGTATCAGCGGTTCTGACGCTACGTTGGAGCGCCGTGATACACAATAATAGTCTTGACGGTCCGGGCGTATCTTTCTTCCCCCCCCCCCCCCAAAAAAAAGGGGGGGTATGTAAACCCAAGCAAATGCATCAGCGCGTACAGCAGTAGAAGTCAACTTTACCCGTTCCCTGCCGCAGCAAAACTTATCCAACTCTAATTCCAAGCGAGCATTCCCCGCGATTCGAACACGCGAACCCCCTCAGGGAGAATCTCTACCGTAGCGCCGTTTTTAAGACCATTTCAGCGCCTTTGCAACTGGAAACCCTTTTTTAATTACTTGAAGCTAGTATAGGAAGGGATTTTGGGACCCTCAAAGGATCAAGACCATCCGCTTCAAGACCATAGCAGAGAATTTAAGACCATTTTAACGCCTTTACAACTGGAAACCCTTTTTTTTGCAAATTTACTCAAAGTTAGTCCAGGGAGGGATTTTGGGGCCCTAACAGGATTAAGACCATCCGGTTTTCAAGACCACAGCAGAGATAAGACCAGGTAAATCGGCTTGTCGCCAAGAAGAAACCACTTGGATTTCGCAAGGGATGATTTTTTTCAGCGTTAAGAGTAAAAAGATGATACCACCTAAATCTAAATCGGCTTGTCACGGGGTGGTCTTAAACCCGGGTCCACCGCTGTAATGGCGTTGTCGGTCCGGACGTATCTTTCTCCAGGAAGGGAAAAAAAAGGAATAATACCCATGCAAATGTAGTACGTGGTCACCTCTTACCCTCTGCCTGCCCGCAAAACGTGTCCGACTCTTATTCCGAGTCATTGGTTCTTGACCTCATTACCCTCTGCCTGCCGCAAAACGTGTCCAGCTCTTATTCCAAGTCATTTTGTCCTTCACCTTACCCTCCTCCCGCCCCAAGGACGTATGTTTTCTCCTAACACAAGAAAAGCAGCAATTTTCACTGGTCAGGCCACCCCTCGCGGGACGAGTCGTGTCGGGTCGGTGTGACCCGAACCGACCCGTGTAATTTTGAAAAAAAACTGGCCCGATTCGTTCCGGCCCGCTAGAGTCCGAACCACCTCCTGACCCAACCCGATTCGACCCGCGAGATGATGGAAACCTCCTGACTCAACAGGTAACGACCCTTCAAAGGCCTTGAAAAAAAACACGCTGTTCATGTAATGGTGATATAAGAGTTGATTTGATCATTTGCCTGCTGCAACAAGTAACCAACACTGAACCCAAGTGATTTGTCCCCGCGATTTGAAGGTGTGTAGCTTCCCTAAGGCGTGCAAGAAGCAACGCGTCTTTTATCACCCTGCAGTTTCGTGAAGTTTGATGCCTCTTCGTCGCCCTGTAGCTTCGTGAGATTTTTTTGTGACTTGTTTTTCGGCGGTGGTAACTAGGTTTCAACTGATCCTGCTCCTGCTGCTAAACGTTTCTAACGTCATCGATTCTAAGGGATGCCCTCCTGCAGGCCTGGAAAAAAAAAGCAAATGGCTCTCGTCAAACTCCGCACCTTGCTCCTCCGTGCTCATGGCCTTCACAGTCCGGACGTTGCTCAGGGCTTCAGTAGCGTGGCCGTTGGCCTCGGCGTACGCAACGTAGATCTGCACGTTCAGCTTTTGGCTCCAGATGGCGTACCTCTGCGGCGCCGAGAAATGCGTGGACATGGGTTAGATTGGCACCGTCTCCGCTATCGGAAACTTGTGTACAAAGTATGTCCTTTCCTTCGAAGGTGAATGGGCCCAAAAAACGGTATACCTCTATCGTAGCGTTCGTGGAAGGCATGTTTCGGGCGGGTGACAGATATTGAGCTGCTCCTCACGATAAGAGCCCAGAAAATTCTCAGAATCGAAAACAATGGCCTACCATTTATTTTTTTTCCTACGATTTTGGGATAAGGCGCCCCCATCATTCAGAAACAACTTCAGACGAAAACTGCCTGCTACCTCTATCGTAGCATTCGTGGAAGGCGTGTTTCGGGCGGGTGACAGATATTGAGCTGCTCCTCACGATAAGAGCCCAGAAAATTCTCAGGAGAATCTGCTTCACCCCTACCTAGCGTGGGATTGAGCCGTTGGTGTTGGTACTGGTGGTAATGTCATCACTATTGACGGAGATCTATTGCTAACAGGATTAAACCACACACGAAAAAAGAAACCGTCCATCTCCATCTTTCAGGCGAACTGTCCCACGCTGCGACTGACTGTGTTCGGTTGAAGCCCTGTACT
Source organism: Undaria pinnatifida (assembly GCA_012845835.1). Classification (NCBI taxonomy): domain Eukaryota; class Phaeophyceae; order Laminariales; family Alariaceae; genus Undaria; species Undaria pinnatifida. The sequence goes on along the minus strand of JABAKD010000025.1, from coordinate 4,177,408 downwards.
CCTGGTAAGACCAAACCAACCACGCACGGCTTTTTGCCCCCTTTGTTCTGTTCATCTTTCACCCTCCTAACAATGGATCTCGGTAATAGTGTTGAGCGGTGGTGGTGGTGGTGGTGGTGGCGGTGGTGCTAGCGTTAGCCTCAGTATGTACGCAACGTACATCTCCACGTTCAACTTCTGGCTCGAAAATTGCGTAACCTCGGCGGCGGGCGTGAGAAACAATCGGCAGGGCGAGATTCGCACCGCCCCGTCATCGGTAACCCATTAGCTTTGCGCATTTAACTAATTAGCCATACAAACCCAACATAACACAGAAAAAAAAACACACACACACCAGCCCAAACAAGGCTACCAGGTACAGCTTAGTTTACGCCAATAGATTCCCCTTCGGAATGCCTTTTGGCTTGAAACCCCGGGGGGGGGGGGGGTGTCTTAAGTTGAAAACGGGGGCCAAAACTCTTGTAAAAACTAAAACAAAAACAATTAGTCACCGCCCTCGTGGCCGGGCGAGTAACACCGACCAGGACAAAACTCTTGTAAAAAACAAAGAAAAACAATTAGCCACCGCCCTTGCAACCGGGCAAGTGACACCGACCAGCCCAGACGAGTTCATGGACTATTTAGTCTCTACACGAAGTACACACATACATGTATGTAGATACAAGGTTCCCCCTCGGATGTCGATGGCGATGAAACTCCGGAGGTTTCTCGAGGTGAAACGGGGGGGGGGGGGGGCACAGGCGTTTCTATGAGCAATACCAGGTACGACAACAAAATCACGCTCTTTCAAAACTGAGCGAAAAAAAAGTCACCGTCACCGTCACTGCCACCGTCACGGCGCAGCAAGTAATCCGGCAACCGACAACGACAAGCCCAGGCAGGGTTACAAGCCCAGAGCCCAGACAGGGCTAGCAAGTAATCCGATAACCAACATCGACAAGCCCAGCCAGGGCTGCAGCAACCAATCCGATTACCAACACCGACAAACCCGGACAGGGTTACAGGGTTTTATAAGCCCAGAGCCCAGACAGGATTAGCAAATAATCCGATAACCAACGCCGACAAGCCCAGACCGTGTTGCAAGCCCAGACAGGGTTAGCAAGTAATCCGACAACCAACGCCGACAAGCCCAGACAGGGTTACCAGCTCAGACAGGGTTACAAAGCCCAGACAGGGTTACAAAGCCCAGACAGGGTTACAAGCCCAGACAGGGTTACCAGCTCAGACAGGGTTACAAAGCCCAGACAGGGTTACAAAGCCCAGACAGGGTTACAAGCCCAGACAGGATTACAAGCCCAGACAGGGTTACAAAGCCCAGACAGGGTTACAAAGCCCAGACAGGATTACAAAGCTCAGACAGGGTTACAAGCCCAGACAGGGTCACAAAGCCCAGGCAGGGTTACAAAGCCCAGACAGGGTTACAAGTCCAGACAGGGTTACAAAGCTCAGACAGGGTTACAAAGCTCAGACAGGGTTACAAGCCCAGACAGGGTTACAAAGCCCAGGCAGGGTTACAAAGCCCAGACAGGGTTACAAGCCCAGACAGGGTTACAAAGCCCAGACAGGGTTACAAAGCCTAGACAGGGTTACAAAGCCCAGACAGGGTTACAAAGCCCAGACAGGGTTATACCGTAGTCGAGAGCCGTTCCACGGCGGCGGGGGTGCAGCGGGAGCTTCTGGAGCCCCGAACACGGGGAGGGGCTCAACATATCACCCGAAGCATGGGCTTCCGAAGGCACCAAATTCGCGAATAAAAATTCAAACAAAAACATTTCTGCGCGCTATTGATAGTCATGAAACAAACATTCTCGTTGAAGCATCAAGACTTGACCTGTAGCTCCTCTCTTGTGGCGCCCAACCGGGCAGAAAGCCTTGGGGGCCCGAAGAGCGTTCCCAAAGAGCGCAGCCCGTACCGTGGGTGGGACGACTTTACACACAATACACACCTAATCCCCCCAAGAGAAACGTTACCAGTAGAGAAGAAAGTGCGCTTGGCCCGGTGTAGCAATGCCACCGCCGAGGTACAACGAACGACATTGCCAAAACGATTGGCATTCTCCTCGGGACGCGGGCTAAACGATAGAGATGCACCACGCGATTTTTTTTTCTTCTGGGGTTTTCTCTTCGACACAAACTGACGTGAGAGCAAAAAAAATAAATCTGCTATTAATTTCACACCGGGTGAAAAAAATCCCCCATGGCCTAGGTATACATCGAAAATGATGCAACCAAAATCAATGGGGCGTATTTCCTACATTTTTTGGGTCAAGGAGCCGCGTCATTCAGAAAACATTTTCGCCAAAAAAAGGTATACCCTAGTACCTCTATCGTAGCACGGGGTGAGAAAACCCTGCCAGTCAACAACGCATTGACCGAAATATATATATATATATATATATATTGCTATTTTACAGCCTTCCCCTTCCTATCACGCGTCGTCTGGCCCCATGCAATGCCGCGTTACCCCCCACCCCCCCCCCCGGCCCCCGCTTCCTCGCGCCCACCTGAGTGATGTGATAAATCGGTCCGACGGTGGTAAACGCGAGCATGCTGAGGCGCCAGCTGGTGAAGAAGCACATAACCATGCCGCCCATCAGCAGCAGAACATTGCTGAACAGCGAACCCAGCATGTAGGTGCAGGGCGAAACCTGGACCGTAAAAGGGTAAAATCCGTTTCTGCGCGATAAGATGCGGCTTACACGGCTTGTCGTAACTCTTATAGAAAGGAGAGTGCGACGGAGCCCTGTGGCTGACGTGTCGTGCCTTTCTTTCAACAAAGGCGGGCGTGTTTCAATGATGCAGCCTGTGACCTACCGTATCCTCCATTGTTATAAAAAAGAGGCGAGTTTAGATGCAGCCTATGACACACCGGACCCTTTTATCGTCTTTAGAAGCAGCCTACGACGTGCGGTACCCGTATCCACACAGGGGGGGGGGGGAGTTTAAATGAAGCCTATGGCAGGCCGTGCCCTAGTTCGAATAAAGGAGAGCGAGCTTACATACAGACAGACTATCATGTACGACATACAACACGCACTCTTCAATAAATGAGAGTGATTGGAGATGGGGGACACGAACCAAGCATAATCCGCGGTTTACCGCGAGAGAGATCCATTCCGGGTTTGAAGTATCGACCTTCACGGCAACAACGATGACGTGGAATTTACAACGGCGTTTAGGCTCACATTCCGAGGGTTGAATTATTGACCTTCATATCATAGCAACAACGAAAACGTGGAATATACGACGGAGTTTTAGTTCATATTCCGGGGGGGGGACTAATTGACCTTCATGGCAACAACGACATACGTGGAATTTACAACGAGGTTCGTAGGAGTGTCACACACTTCGGATGGACCACGAGCTAGATCATTTAGATCGTTTATGAAATATATAGATCCATGTATACGCGGAATTTACAACGAGGTTCGTAGGAGCGTCACACACTTCGGACGGACCACGAGCTAGATCATTTACATCATTTATTAATAGATCATTTAGGTTATTTAGATCCTATGTGTGTCGTTATAGCCTATGATACGATGTGTCGGATCGGTGCTGTACAGATCCAACCGAGGAAACATGTACTAGGTTATACAGACAATACGGCTCCCACCGGGCAACACCATCTGTATGCCATGCAGATCATACAGATGCACCAGGGACCTGTTAGCCGTGAAAGACACGACACCATATAGATCATCAACAGGGATCAAATATTTCTGGACGTGTGGAGTGCAGCTCTAGACAGCTTTTGCAACGGTGATTTTCCACAAAATCATTCTCACGTAGTGTTGAGAATCAACCAACAAAAAAAAGCAGGGTTGGTTTGATTCTTGATTAATTTGTCCTACCTTAATTTGGTCCTACCCGCGATTAGCGTCATACCACCGTAGGAGCTACCTGTTTTTGGGGGAAACGTTTCTGGCCGGTCGAGTTCCCCAGATGATGAAACTGCCGGCTAGTTTTGACACTTTCACGAGAACGATTGTCTTAGGAATGGCGCAAGCAAGTGTTGGTCGGATCGCGCCAAAGAGTGTCTTCGACGTAATGCTTTGGGTGAGATATTCAGCTCCTCGTGTCACGATCTCAGAAACTTGTTAAAATCTGCTGCAATCCTTGCCGCGGAACGAGTCTTCAATCAATTATCATGCAATTGATTAATCAATTATCATACAATTGATTAATCAATTATCATACAATTGATTATTTTGTTTGCACAGTGTTTCGTGTGTTCCGGTCGCCCAGGTGGTCTAGTGGTTACCCTCGAACACTTCTGGCGTTGGTCCTTGAATTCGATTCCCACCGTGGTGAGCTTTTGACTTTATTTGCAAAAATGCAAAAAAAAGAAAGGATCAACTACTGATAACGCCTAGCAGCGTGGGTAGGTACAATTCGACGCCAGTCGACGAGGGAAGAAAATGCTGAACTCTTCTCGAGATAGAAACGAAGGCACGTACCGTAGTGGGGGGGGGGGGGAGAGCCCGCTATGTGCCCCCGGATCTGAGCTACTACTGGGAAGGAGCGCGAGAGTAATGCGAAGATACCACATGGGATGAAAAAAAAGAAGCAAAAAAAAGTGTTTCGTAGCGTGGCATACGAAAATCCTTCTACAGTATATTTTCGTACGTATCACGTTTTAGTATACTCTACCAAAACCCATACAGTACACCTTTTATTTCTATGGCGTCTAGTAAGCCATACTAACAGTTAGTCTACAAATAACATAATCAACTAATAAATTAGCCTTCGTGATTGATTATTGCCTGTTCCTAACCGCATTAATTTAATCAATCCCAGCGGTGATTATTTTCTAGGATGTACATAACTTCAGATTGAACACATTACGCACCCGTAATTACGGCAAATCGGGGATTGAGATTACGCACGCGTAATTACGGCTACCGTGCGGGGACAAAAGCCCCCCATCCCCGGGGGTTCCATGTATAGCTGTGTTACCCTGTACCCAGGGGTTCCGTACGTAGCATTTGCTCTCTTGCTTCGCGTTCTCGCCGAGATGTGGTGTCTGGTAGTATGTATGTTTGATGTATGATACCCTACCGCCACGCTGCAGCCCTGCAGCAACCGTTGGAGAGCATGTTGTATGTTGTATGTTGTATGGTACATAGCGCAGAGTACAGACTTCAGAAAAAGTCAAAAAGAAAAAAGATCATGCTCATTCTCCATTCATTCTTCATGTCCTTACTCGGAGCGATCAAACCTCAACCAACCCAGCTGCTTCAAACTTGAACCTTCTAAACCAAGTCAAGTAGCACAAGAGACGCACCGTAGGAATACAGCACATTACCGCGGAATATCCACATTACCGCGGAATACCCACATTACCGCGGAATATCCACATTACCGCGGAATATCCACATTACCGCGGAATATCCACATTACGCACGGCCCATCCACATTACCCGTAATTACCCGTAATGCGTAATGTACATCCGCACCGTAGGAATACGGCACATTACCGCGGAATATCCACATTACGCACGGCCCATCCACATTACCCGTAATTACCCGTAATGCGTAATGTACATCCGCACCGTAGGAATACGGCACATTACCGCGGAATATCCACATTACGCACGGCCCATCCACATTACCCGTAATTACCCGTAATGCGTAATGTACATCCCTGATTATTTTTGTTGATTGCCATCGTAATTCACAGCCGACCAAAGACTTCGCATTTCTATTTTTTCATCGCCAGCGTGAGAGAGATATTTTATAAAATTATTCTACTACTGTAGCGACGTCAGCTGCGGGTCCGACGAATTTAGGATCGACACTCACCATCTTTGCAAGCTGCGTTGTTGGTACCTGTAGCACACAATGTGGGTGAGTTTTTTCTTCACTTTATGGGAGAGGGGTCCTGTTACTATTACTGTATTATTATTATTTTTTTAATTTTGTACATACATGTAGCATTTAATATGTTTTGTTTTTCTCCCACCGCAATGGCTGGTGTCGTCACGAGCACAGCTTACCATGGCGTTGACGTCGCTCGACAGACGCGAGGTCAGCTTCCCAGAAGTGGTGCCCTCGAAAAACGCCATATCCTGGCAAACCCAGCAGCAGGAGACAAAGAGCAAGCGGCGGCATCAAAAGAGTATTCAGGGCGCACGCGAGCCGCGCGACGGAAAATGAGATTCCCCAACAGCTACTCCAGCAAGCGACATCAAAAGAGTATTTCAGGGCGCACGTGAGCCGCGCGACGGGAAAATGATATTCCCCCACAGCTACTCGTGTGCGCCCCTGCCAGCGCTCCGTCGAGCGTTTTATTCCCATTTTTTTTCATTATATTGAAAGGAGTTTTTCCCTCCTCTACATTACGAAACGGGCAAATCATGTCTTGACTGCCACTGTTATATGCCGGTTCACATCGAAAGTGAAAAAAAAATTGAGCCCGGCTAACCGTTCATCAATTATCAACCCGAACGCCACGTGGTTGGTATCATACTCACGGCTATGAGAACGGGGAAAACATCACACACATGGTCAGATTTCAAGCAGTGCTGGTTTGGGCACAATTTACGATCGAAAACGTGTTGACTACGGCAAAAAACAAATCGGTTTCGCCTCGCCGAGTTTTTTTGTTTTAAAACGGCTTTCGTCCCCCTTGTTTTTTCCCCGAGCCAGAATAAAGCCCATGAGAGGCTTCCCGCTTATCTCCTCTAGTCTAGGCATTCCGAAATAGTCAAGCATTTTGTACGGTGCTAGGTGTTGATCTTGGCTTAAACATCGAGTTTTTTTTTGGTTCTTCGATTGAAATCGAATTCTCACGGTTTTAACTGTATTGTCCCAAAATATCGGCACATTAGTATTTTTTTGTTCTTAACCAGCCGGCGTTAAGCACTTCAAGACATAGTTGTAGGAAGCTTGGCACAAATGTTCGAAGATCTGACAGAGTTGTATCGATTCAGAGTACGACGATTTGCCGAAATAGATTTTGTAACGAAAACAAGTGATTTCAAGGCTTTATATAATATATTATAGTAAACTTATTTATTTTTTTTTCGCACACTTATACTTTCCAGCGTCTGGACCAGCCGTGGTCACAGGTGTCGTCCCTTCTCCCCCCCGGTTCTTGCCTTCAATTTTTATCGCGCATAGGGTTCAGCAACCCCACTGCTCGTCGATTTTTCATCGAGTGTTGCTAACTCACGCTCTCGCGCTTTCCGCAAGTCATTTTGTAAAAGTCCCAACAAATTTATATGAGTATGCACTCGCCGGGGCTCGAACTCACGAAACGGACCTATACCAGGCTCGAAGATAACCCGATACGCCACCGGGGCGACCGACTATACCAGATATCAGGTACAAGTATCAGTGTTTCGTATTAAACTCCAAATTCTCCACGCCGTTTTTTTGCGAATTAAACCCGAAAACTTCGCACAGGTGTGTTACGTGTCCTTGCCAAAAAAAGGTCCGAAGACTGGAGTGCTTGAAATTAAAGCATATCTTTTGCGAGAATTTTGGTGCCCTAAAGAAAAAAAAAGCACATACCTGGTATGAAAAAACTCCACGAATAAACATCCGACGCAAAAACAACAATCAGAAAGAAAGAAAGAAAAAAACGCCGCTTTCTAAAATACGATATTTCGGTCTGATTCGTAAAACAAAACTCGTGACGTTTTTGCACCATAGCCGGGGCCCGAAATGTTTGGCATTGTTTCTTCACGTGAACCAACCAGCCTGTGGCATTTTTTTTCCATCTTTCGAGGCATTGCATCTTAATGTTGGCACGTGCTACGATAGACGTATTAAGGTATACCTCTTTTTGGCTGAAACGTTTCCGAAAGACGGGGCTACTCAACCCAAAATCGTCTGAATTCCAACAAATTGGTTTTTCAACATAACACCTACCTAGGCCATGGGATTTTTCATCCGACAGCAGTTTCTTTTTTCCTTCAAAATCATATTTTGGGGTTAAGGCAGACGTGCCTTAAGCTCCTACAACGAGGAATCCCGTAAAAAAAAGTGGTTCGCCTCTATCTCAAGCACGCATCTTTTCTTTATTTTTCAGATCTCGTTCCTCTGTGCTGGGGGCAAAACGTTACCTAGCGACTCTGATAGTACCGCAACACGCGCAGTCATTTCCCCACAAGACGGGTGTTCAGTTCCATCGTTTCCCCCCCCCCCTTTGCGAACATCCCACCGCAAGTTGTCGCAGAGATTCCTCGTGCTGATCTTGCTCTTGCAAATTTCTCGATGGTAACACAATGGATTCCAACTTTTCTTATGCCTGCAAATGCGACGCAGGCACAGGAACGCATCTGCTAAATTTGGAGCGCTACTCGTCATGCTTACAAAATGAGTCACCGGGCCTGTATCCTTCACGCGAAGTTAATAATAAAAAAAAAGGAAAAACTGGGTGTCGACTACTCCTTCGATCGATTTTACAGCTGACGCAAAAATGTTGTTGTTGGAACATATTTTTGGGAAACGTGAAAAAAATATGGAACACATGCGGCCGACGTATGATGCAGCATGCGATTTTGAGTATCGACCACTCAATCAGTCCACTTCACAGCTGACGCACTTGGAATACTCTATTAAATTACGGCGAACACGTGAACTACTAGTACGCGAAAGTTACTGTCTGTACTACAGCTGGACCAGCTCACATAACACATACCTGCGATATGACGCCTTTAAAGAGCTTGTTCCTCGCCCCAATCGACATCCGAACGCCGGCCAGGCGGAAGCACAGGCGCTGCATGCTTCCGATGGTGCCGGTGATAGCCGAGAGGATGACATACAGCACGATGTATTCCTTGAAGCCGCTCTCGTCGCCGTTTACGACCCTTCGAGAAAAAAAGAAACCAAAACCGTTGGAGATGTCATGACAACGAGATGAGGGAATCACCGACAGCATGACAAAGATGTTCGGGGAGCTTGTTGGGGGTAAGGGCTACTCAGGGGGGCAAGAGAAGGTCCGGATGGCTCATCTGAAGGAGGATATGTAGGTCTTTGGAATGAACTTCGAAGGGTGGCGAACGGCTGCTCAGAAGGCCGGCAGATGGTTTCGACGAGTACAGGAGGGAGCCGAGTTGTTCATGCGGAATCGGCATGAAACGGAGAGACGCAAAGCTGCAGAGCGACGCGCAAAGGCTGCGGCACCGTCATCCACCGTCGGCATCTCTAAGCGGCCGGGGGGAGGGGGGAGGGGGGGAGGGCGGAGGGGGGGAGGGGGGGTGGGGGGGGGGGGGGAGGGGGGAGAGGGGGAGGGGGGAAGGGGGGAAGGGGGGGGAGGGTAGGGGGGCGTCATGCCCAAGAGACTGAAGTCTGGGTCTGGCCATAATCGTCTTGAAATTTGTAGGCCTTCCAATGGCCGTCACAAGACAGCGTAAGACCGCCCTGACTTCTTCGCCACGTTGTGTTCTCTCCCCAGTGCCATTGATGATGCACTTGATACCCTATATGAGCTCAATGCCGTCTTTAGTCAGTTCCCAGGGTCTGCTAGTATGACATTTCTTTCTCCTTTCCTTTCCTTGCTTCCTCTTCTTGTCTTGGTCTTTTCTGGCTTTTCTTGCCTTTTCTTTTCTTTCCTTTCCTTTTTCGTTTTTCGCTTTCTTGTCTTTTCTTTCCTTTCCTCATGTTCTTTTCTTTTCTTTGTTTCTTTTTTCCAGTTGACTTACGCCTGTCGTGCGTATGCCTAGTGATAGGTACTACGTGCAATATATACGTGGTAGTCTTTCTTGGGTGGCAAGCGATATAGCCGTTTTTTTCAGGCGCGAGTAGTGAGACGTATGCACCAGTATGGACCTGGAACATCGTAGACTGACTCCCGATTTCACTTTTATATGTTTCTGGTGGAGGCATGAATTGCGTCAGCTGTGATATATGCGTGTACCACCTTTGGTTTGTTTGTGCTTTTCCCTGGGGTATTCCTCAGCTCCAGAGTGACTGGGGCATGTCCTGTAACCACGGACTTGATTATGCGAGTTCATGTGAGAACAACAACAACAGCAAACGATGTAACGCTTGGAGTCGCTTTCGTCGCCGTTCACGACCCTTGGCAAAAACAAACAAACGAAACAGTCAAAAGCCGATGGTAACAACGGCACATGGCGATTGCCGACAGGATAATGTACAGTATGATGTCACGCTTGAAGCCGCTCTCGCTGCTGTTCAGGACCCTTCAAAGAAAAAGTAAGAAATTAAAAAACTTCGGCAGTAGTACCAGGCAACATCTTGGCGCTGTTTAGAATGGAAAATACAACATATGAAGTATTTCTGTGGATATCCATATTTGCGTGGGACACGCCCTTGCCTCGGACAAGAACTTGAGCCTGTCGCAAAATAAGAACCAGCTTCTTAAACCCTTTCGGGTGGTCTTGATTCTATCTTGATTATAATATGGAAAAAAAATGACGACAAAAAATGACGATTGCATCATCCTTCAATACCAAAGCAACCCGGGCTGCTGGACTAGGTGGTGACGATATTTTACAGTCGAACTCCAATGAAAGTGCCTCGCCGACACGCGCCAAGCTTGCACTGCCGTGTGCTGCATGCTCGCACCACGATAAGGACGCGTTTACACCTTGTTTCATCGCCGTACATGGGCCTGAAGAGTGGTTTCCGTGCACAGCAGTTAGCGCTCATTTAACGACATTTTCTTGGGTGGTGTCGCACATTGAAGTTAGTGTAACTTAATAAAGGCTATTAGAAATGCACGTGCGTTTTTCGGAGACAAACCGCTCGAAATTAGTGAACGACGTTTTTGGCGGTATTATCAGAGCGCGCACGGTAGTTTTATTACAGTAGTACTCACTTGTCCAAGATGCCTCCTTGAAAGTTCGGCAGCGCGATTTTAGCAGTGTTTGACAGCGCCAGACACGCGAATGCCATGACGAAGAACGGCCAGTGAGGTCGGGCCAACCCGAGGGCGCGACGGAAGTACTCGAGCGTCGACAGCTCTTTCTCTTCTTTCACTCCTTTGTCTCCTCGCAGGGCGCCCTCCATGCCGCGACGGTCCTGCGAAGGTGTCGTCCAAGAGGAAGACGTCATTCCAAGGTGATCGAAAGCGTCTCTTAGGGGTAAAAGCATATTGAGGTTAGGTATGGAACTTAGGGTTAGCGTTGAGGTTTCCCCGTCTCTCACTCCCGTGTCCACCCTCAAGACCCCCCGATGCCGCGACGGTCCTGCGCCGTTTCGTTTTCGCAGAGCAAGACAACTTTTGCGACGGTCGTAGCAACTTTTTCTTTCAACATGATTATCCTCCAGCGGATGGGGGGGAAAACCAACGAATAATAAAGCTTGAGCTCATCACACTCCCACGTAGTATTTTCATTTTTTTCACGTCGTGTGCACGATTTCAACTCAATTGCATTCGCAATCCGGTGCTAGCCGGCGTATCCTTCGGTTCCCGCGGCAGCGACAGCGCGAGCTGTCCCTACTGGCGGTAAACAGGGTCTAACGTGAAGAGGGACGTGCTTTCATCGGAAGAGCTCGGGACTAAAAAAAGCGTTCACCGCCGAGGGAGGCATTTTTCGGCCCAACCTCCAACACAATCGGCTTGACGGGGGGGGGGGCTCCTGGCCAAGGTTGCGTCGGTGTTTGGGCTGTTGCTTTTAGGATGCATTTTTTCAGCGCTTGAAAAAAAATCCACTCGCACGAATGGCCCTATACCCCGCAGTTTGGCGGCTCTTGGTTTCGCGATCTACGCCGACGTGGAACTACTGCGCCGTCAAAACGCGTGTGGAGGCGTTTTTTTTTCTTTGCTTTTAGTTTGTTTGCAGAGCCGTGGGTCCATACCCAAACATCGGCAAAAATTGACGGAGCGTTAGGAATGCTGAACCAACCCTCTGCGCGATGACAACGAAGGCACGTACCGGGGGGGGGGAAGGGAGGACGACGACACCTGCGACCACGGCTTAATTGTCCACAAGCTGGAACATAAAAGCGAAATAAATAAATAATAAATAAATACATAAATAAATACATAAATAAATAAACAAATAAATAAATAAATAAATAAATAAATAAATAAATAAATAAATAAATAAATAAATAAATAAATAAATAAATAAATAAATAAATAAATAAATAAATAAATAAATGAATAAATAAATAAATGAATGAATAAATGAATAAATAAATAAATAAATACATGAAGGAATAAATAAGTAAATAAACAAAAAAATAACTGAATAACTAATAAATAAATAAATAAATAACTACCTGGTAAATGACTAAATAATTAAATAACTAGACTACATAAATGACTAAATAACTAAATAACAAAATAAATACTTGAGTAAATAAATCAACAAATAAACAAAAAAATAAATAGCCTGGTATCGTGGTGAATGTGGACGTGTGGCACCGTAGCCTTGGACTCCTCGTGAACTGAAAAACGTGCTGTTCCCCCCGGAGATTATTAACGTGTTATACGTACCCCGGGGATTATTCACGTGTTATACCCGGATACTTCCCTCCCTTTTTTGTTTGTTCTATGAATTCCAAATGAATGGTAAACTTTTATTTATATATTTATTTATTTTATCCTCCGGCGGATGGGGAAAAATAAAGCTTTAGCTCACCACACTTCCACGTATTTTCATACGCGTCGTGTGTCGATTTAACTCAGCTGCTTTCGAAGCCCAACGCTAGCTGGCGCACCCTTCGGGTCCCATTGTAGGTATAGCGTGAATGGTTTACGTTTCCATTTCAGTGTATGGTAGGTGGGTGGGTGGGGGGAGGGGTCGTGGCTGAGTGGCTGTGCTCGGGTGCATTTTGTTGGTAGCTTTGTTGTTTCCTTGTCCGCTGGTGGTGGTGGATCTGCTAGCAAAATTTCCAGCACGATTTTCCCGTTTTTTGGTAGGTGGGTTGATTTGTTCTTTCGTGATTATTGTGCGGCTGTGCTCGGGTGCATTTTGTTTTCGGCAGCTTTGTTGTTTCTTTGTCCGCTGGTGGTGGTCGCTCCGCTAGAATAATTTCCTCTTTTTGTGGGTGGGTGCATGGGCGGATATGTTGGTTGTTTTCTTTCGTGGCTGTGCGGGTGTGCGGGCGTATTTTATTTTGGTTACGTATTAAATAGCTTTTTTTTTGTCCGTCCGCTGGTGGCACCATTGCTAGCTGATAATTTCCTTTTTTGGCGGATGGGTGCGTGGGCGGGCGGGTGGGTTGGTTGGTTGTGTTTTTCGTGGCTACGCGGGGTTGTGGGAGTAGGTGGTTGTTTGTGTATCCGCTGGAGATGGCCCCGCTAGCATAATTTCCTTTTTTGGTCGGTGGGTGGGTGGGTGGGTGGGTGGGTGGGTGGGTGGGTGGGTGGTTGGGTGGCCTGGTTCTTTCGTGGCTGCGCGGGTGTGTGGGGTGCATTTCGTTTGGGGTACAAGTAGCCTTTTTCTTGTTTGTCCGATGGGGGTGGTGTCCCCTCTAGTGTGTAATTGTCTGTCGTGCCACTCCTATTCAATAGGAGTAATACGATTATGCTATACGCCGTAGCCTTGAACTCCTCGTCTTGAACTGAGAAAACGTGTTATTCACACGATGATGCCGCACAACATGCACCTTCTTGTCGAAGCAGGACCGGCACAGGTCGAAGTCGCACGGCTTGCACCTCCACGCCTTGCCGTCCTTGGGCTTCACTCTCTGCTGGCATACGTCGCACCGGTGACCCGCTACGTTCGACGGGTACAGCCTGCCGCCGGCCAACCAGAAGAAGCCGGCACAAAAAAAGGCGGCGCAAACAGCACATCGAGGGGAAGCACAAAAAGTAGAGCTATAGTCAACAACAAGTTACGGTTGCTTTTGTCCTCCTCGACTTTTGTAATTTATAATTTATAAAATCAACACCAAGTTACGGTTGCTTTTGTCCTCCTCGACTTTTATAATTTATAACTTATAATCAACACCAAGTGACGGTTGCTTTTGTCCTCCTCGACTTTCATGATTTATAATTTATAATCAACACCAAGTTACGGTTGCTTTTGTCCTCCTCGACCTTTATAATTTACAACTGATAATCAACACCAAGTTACGGTTGCTTTTGTCCTTCTCGACTTCCTGTGTTAGACAACCCGATGACCCATCCCATCGCCTAAATATACAATGGAAAAAAATGACGAGGGGAAAGCGCAAGAGCGTGCGCTGACAGAAAATCAAAATTCGACGAAAATCGACGAGCATGCAGTACACAACTGAAAAGGGTGAACGCTGAACCCTACGCGCGATAAGAAACGAAGGCATGTAACGGGGGGGAGAAGGGAAGAGACCCGTGGCCACGGCTTGTCCAGAAGGTCGCCGAGGGTAAAAACAACCTCTGGCAGACTGAGCTGGAGAGTCTGGCAAGGAAAAGTGATCACTAAAAAAAATGAGCAAAAACAATAGTGGAAATCCCAATTATATCAGGCATTAATAGTGTGTTAGTCTAATGTAGGGTTGGTGATCAACCAAAAAACGGTCTTGATTTTATTTCTGATTACTTCTGGTGTTTTTTGCTTGATAATCATGATTATTCGACTGTTCGTTTTGTGTGGCGCTTGGTATGCCAACATGCATATTTTTCATGGCATATTAGTTTGGTGACGCAACCAGTACGATTTATGCATACACTAAAAGACACATACTTCATGTTTATGTAAATCTATACTGGGCATTCTAGAGCCCACACGCTTTATATAACAGCAGTGTAGTATACCATGCTGAAAATCATACCTGGTACACTTTTCAATATGGCGTTTTAATATCCCATAATAAACTAAAAAGACGGGAAATGGTCAAAAGGGAGGGGGATATACCCCCCGGGGTTTTCGGCCATTTGGGCGTACAGGGACCACACGCCCGCGGAACGTGCCCGCGCTTGCCCCAAACTGCCTGAAATAAAATTCTGACGCGCTGGCAAGACACCTACAGCCCATGCCAAGCACGCACACCGGTTTTTTTTCGGTCGCGGTATTCGGGCCAACAGGACCGCGGCGAAAGTTAGGGCAAAACAATCCCCGCTTTTGACTACAATGTGGGGGGGGGTATACCCCCCCCCAAAAACTACCAAATGTATCCACTAACCCCTCTCTTGACCACATTTCCCCCCCGTTTTGAACGAAAGCCACAATCAGCGACGCCAACCCATCACTCGCACAGCACAACGCAAACGACACGCATCAGTCCACGACAACAGCCAAACACTCAACCAGTCAGCGGTGCGTGTATTGCAAGTCCACCTCTACCTGTGAGGGCGAAGAGCAGGTTCGAGGCAACCCTATTCCGTAGTGGCTAAAACATCGACAAAAAAAAACACAACAACTAGGCAAAAAAATCGCCACCCTTTGGACCAACCCGATTAACGTAAACCGAGCAGACCGCATACGATCGTACAAAGAGGAAACAAAACACGATTTTTCACGGCGTCATAACCCGACCCGCGGGTAAACCGCGGATCGAGTTGGTCCGGGTCAGAAGATGATCGCAAATCTCACTCGCTGGGTCGGGTCGGGTCGGGTCGGGAGGTTTTTTAGTCTCACGGGCTGGGTCAGGTCACACCCGGCCCGACCCGAGCCGCGAGAAGCGACCCAACCCGTGAAAATTCCTGGCAAAAAACGACAAAAAACCGTGCCCACCTGTGTGGGTGGATGGCGGGTTCGAGGCAGCCCTCTTCCCTCGTGACCTCGGCGACGAGCTGCGTCAGCGCCCACACAATTCCGTTAAGCCACACAACGCCCAAGCCCATCAGAATTCCCTCGGAGAGCTCCCTGTCGAAGCGGAACCGAACGCACTTCACGCCCGTGTAGACCTTATGTACGGTGTGTCGTGAACCGGGGGGGGGGGGGGGGGGGGGGAGAAGGAGGTGTACTCATTTGTTGCTTGAATCAAGTCTTTTGACCATTGATCCTGCGTCCCTTTCGAGACAAAGCAGGAACGGGGGAATCGACAAATGGAGTTGTAGCAACATGGTGGTTGTCTCCACGAGAAAAGGGGCCACACCGGGGTTGGTGTGGCTCATGATGACGTTTCAAAACAAAAAAAAAGCAAGCTTGTCTCCCGCGAAAAAGTGGAGAGCGAAAAGTGGACAGTGAACGAACAGCCCGCGACAAGCTAGCGAAGAGCTCAGCTAGCGACCGACCGATGGATACAAGTTCATACGCACAAAAAAACGTTTCATAAAAACAAATGACACGAAAGCACGACTTCAAGACGCGCGTTGGTCGCGCATCGCCCGTTTCCCTCTCAACTCATATTTCCACGATGTACGGCGATCGCTAAGACGCCGCTCTCTTCCTTCCCTCCCTGGTCGTAAGAATTCTCCGCTGGTTTCGACTAACCTGCATGGCGGTGCTAACGGCAAAAAGAAGCACTAGAAACGCGCTCTTTTTTCTCTTTGCGAGAGTTTTAGCCGCTTCCATCGCTTTCTCCGCTTCCTTCTGCTTCGCCTCCTCCTCCTTCCTCCCCCCCGTCCCCTCCCCCACCGGGCCGGACTTCTCTTCGGAAACCCCCTCCATGCACCTCATCGCGTCATCATCATTCTCATCGTTGCAGTGCCCAGCACACGATAGGAGAGGTACGTGCATCGACTCGCCATTTCCTCCTTCCAGGTAGTTTAGGTCCAGAATCGGCTGTCCTCGATCTTTGGAACTCCTTGGGTCGCTTTTTCTGATACGGGGGAGGGGGTGGGGCGGGTGGTGGTTTTGGGGGGGTGTACTCATTTCATACCTGGCCGTAGTCTCAACCCTGGCATCCCTGCAAATGCCGCGGCGGAGCACGTCGGGTTTTCGTCGACCAGGGAGGCATTGCTTCGGGGGGGGGGGACGGGGGGGGGGGGGGGGTACTTTTCCATTTACGGCTGTGAGTCGGCTGGGGTTCCCGCCTAGATGTTAGTTGGATGGCAAAGCCAGTCGACTAAAGTCAGGCGAGCGAAGCGAGCCAACCCCCCCCAAGGAGGGCCCGCTGGAGGCGCACCCATAGGACCCGCCGGAGGCGCTTCAGGAGGATCCTGCTGGAGGCAGAAAATGCGCTCTTTGGCATCATTTTACACTAAAAAAAGTAAGAGAAAACGGCCAACTTCAGCTCTGGGTTTGATCACCAAACTGATACATTTAAATGTTGTCTGTCTATCAGTCTTCATAGGGATTAGGGATGCGCCAGAAATATGGACATGCCGTCCCCGTTTGTGGGTCTTTCGCTGGTGTTACATTGTATCGCAACGGCAACTACTCGTGCGTCATGCAGTAGCACACGACCTGTCAAAGAACACAAAAAAAATAGCATAGCAAACAGACTTGAATCTCTTCTACGACAGGAGCATAAGAGAATGGATTGTTCATCGTCGTTGATTCAAGAACGGTTCCTAGTTGAGCTAGAAAGTACCATGTCATGCCATGCCATGCCATGCCCTCCACGGTATTTGATGAGTTACCAACTAGCACACCAAAAACAATCTGTGTTCTACAAGGTGCCCTTTCTGAGTCTTATGGTCTTCGCTGAACAGACACGCAGCTCAAGGCGACACGCAGCTCAGGGCGACACGCAGCTCAGGGCGACACGCAGCTCAGGGCGACACGCAGCTCAGGGCGACACGCAGCTCAGGGCGACACGCAGCTCAGGGCGACACGCAGATCAGGGCACGCATCGCTCAAACACCCGAGCCAGAGATGCCATTCATTCACTGGACACTAAACATAGACGTAACACCATCGGCACAGCCAATAGCGATGGGTTGATGCTTCATGGGTTGCAGAAGACCTGTCTGTGTGTTCGCAGCGTGGTAGTATTACTTGAGGACGCCGGGAAGTACGCGTCCCGTGACAAGACAAGCCTTCCTACAAGCAACGAAAACCAAAATACGAAAACGAGTTAGATACTTGGCACCGCCGCAACTATCATAGCCGGCGACTTATAGTCAGCCCACTCTCTCAGACCTATAGTTCTTGCATGCACCCCTCGTACCCCTACAATACCGGGACGGAGCGCGTCGAGTTTTCACCACCTAGGCACATATCGTGTGCACCAAGCGCGTAGCGCCAGGGGGTGTTCGGCGAGTCGCATGAAGGGCGAGCCGCGTCCTACTAAGAATCACTTGTGACGCGGAATTCCGCACCTTGTGCGTACTTTCCTGGGTATCGGACGGCACGTTCGAGTGAATGTGAACGGGGTGGGGGGACACCCCACAACGGCAAATGTTGGATTTTAGTTCATCTACAGCAGTAATATAATCTTGATATGTCCAATGTGGGGGGGGGGGGCGTTCAGATTCTCACTGGCGACAGAAGAAACAGCACGCCCTTCTCCACAGCGATCTCTTCTTCTGATCATTCTTGGTGGTTTTCCCGTTGTTCTCACTCGCTCGGCTTCCTGCGACGGGGTTTCCACTGCCTGCGGCATTCGTGGCGACAGGGGCCGAGTCTGGTGGCTTCCCGTTGGTCGCGGCCATAAGCGCAATCAACGGCAGCACCGATAGACGCGCCATCACCATAAGGATAATGTCGGCGCTGTCTTTCGAGAAGCTCTGACGTAAAACAGACGGAAATCAGGCATTTTAATGGGGGAACGGGGAAGGGGGAGGGGAGGGGGGGTGGTGTTAGCGATGGGTCTCGAGAAGATCTCTTTCGTGTGTGTCGAAAAACGACGGAAGTGAGGCGTTTTAGGGGGGGGGGGGGGGAGGAAGGGGGGGGTAACCCTTTGTTGCGGCCACGAGCATAATCAAGGGCAGCACCGACAGTCGCTCCATTACGAGAAGGATAACGTCGGCGCTGTCCTCGAGAAACTCCGGTGGAAAAAGGAAAGGCATGAGGGGTTTCAAGGGGGAGGGAGGGAGGAAGAGAGGGTAGGAGGTGGTTCTCTCAAGAAGCTCTGGCGCAGGAGGACGGATTGAAGAGGTTTCAACGGGAGGGAGGGAGACGTGTGGGTCTCGACAAAGGATAATATCAGCGCCATCTCTGCCAAGACTCGAAGTGAGGCGAAAAAGAATGGACGGAAGGCGTTTTAAAGGGGGAGGCGGAAGGGAGGGGGGGGGGGGGAGGGGGGGGGGGAGGGTCAATGACGTCTATCGATAATCTCTGGCGAAGGCGAAATAGGATTTGAACCGGCAGGGGGGATCGTTGGGCCACGAGAACAACGCCAGCGGTGTCTCTTGAATAGCTCTCCGTTTGGCGAAAAGGGACGGAAGACAGGAGCTTCTAAGGGAAGGCGCCGGCGTGTGGTGTTGACAGACTATGGTATAAACTCATCTGGGCTGGTCGTTATTACTTGCCCGGTTGCAAGAGCGGTGCCTACCTGTTTTTTCCTTTAGCTTTTACAAGAGTTTTGTCCCCCCCTGTTGAACAAAAAACATCTACCGAAGATTTCAAGCCAATCTCTGTTCCGAAGGGGGAACTTGTACTGGCATAAAAATAAATGGGGCTGTTCCAGAGTGTGCGCCCGTATGCATACGACATGACAAACGAGTACATAGCAGGGGGCCCGGGGGGGGGGGGGGGGGGGTCGGCAACAAGCATTCAACGATTGAACAGAGTCGACAATCGACAGCAGGCCGGGCCTCCCCATGTGTGACCTAGCATGGCCGAGGATCGCCACAGGCCGGGCTCCCAGTAATGGACCAAGGTCAATACACCCGAAAAACGGAATGAAAAAGCGCATAATTGCCTTGGTTGGAGACAAACAGCCCCAACAAAAGTGGCGCAAAAATAAGAGAAAATGGTTGAAAAACCGGAAAAACACAAGCGAAATGGATGTGCGAGGCCTGACCTTCCCACGTGTGCTCAGATATCACCGAGGGCTACCACGGGATGATATTGAATGGATGAAAAAAAAAAGACGTAAAATACAACAACAACAACAACATCAACCACAGCAGCCACAACAATGGAAAGCAGAAAGGATACAAACCTGAATAAAACAGAACACATTCGTAAGCAGAACGGATGCCATTAATGACCCTAACAAAATAGCGACAGCTGGCAGCGTACCTGCCCCCCCCACATGTGCTCAAGTATGACAGAGGGCCACCACGACCCAGGCTCCCAGTCGTGGACCACGCCATAGAGCGTGATCGCGCAGCCGACGTCGGCGACGGCGACGACGCAAGCCACCCCCACAAGGAAAGACGTCGCCGACACATCGGAGTAGGACCGTAGGGCCTCGTACAGGGAGAGGTTGGCGTTCCGCCCTATGCGAGGCATCTGCGAGGCAAACAGCATCACCAGAATTAGCGAGGGGGGGGAGGGAAGAGGCGAGGGGGGGGAGGGAGTCCTGTCGGGTACAGTCGGGTACAGTCGGTACAGTCGGGTACAGTCGGGTACAGTCGGGTACAGTCGGGTACAGTCGGTACAGTCGGGTACAGTCGCACGGTTCCGGCAGCAGCGGTATCCTGCATTGCGGCTATCTCGCCCGCCTCGAGACACACGCAACGTTCATGGGTCCAACACTGATGGTTCGAGACGTTTCACGGGTCAAAACGCACACGCATATCTCGCCCCCCGATGTGGATCGACACCCTGATTCCCCCCCGACCTACCTGGACCACAACGCTCCAAGCTGACTCTGGGCGAACAACTAGCCGCCGGCAGGGCTCACCAAGCACCCTAATCCCTACCACGAAACGGGCCAAAACCGAGGGTCGTTGACAGCCCAGCACAGCCAGAGAACAACTTCATCGAACAAGTGGTGTTGGTTAGATGGACTCCACGCCTACAGTCACTCCTAATTTGGCGGCGGAGAACAAGCCGACTACGAATGGCAAAGTCTCAGCACAGCACAGCCAGCGAACAACTTCCTCGAACAAGTGGTGTTGGTTAGCCGGACTTTACGCCTACAGTCACTACTAAAATTTGGTGGCAGACAACAAGTCGACTAACGGGCATAGTCTTGACTATCACTAATGACAACACCAACCAAGGCTCCAGTCCGATGCAAAGACGCAGAACTCGGCAAACGCCCGCACGCAACGAACTGTAGCGTAATTGTAATATCTGGCCAACTAATAGCTTTGTCGGCGACTTACAGCTACCATGTAGTATACTATTAGCATGGCCGGCCAACTCGCAGCCGTAGTTACCAACCTCACGTGATCGTGCGGACCATCATCACAGCTCATGATACTGTAGTATTCTTCTACAGGTTGTGACGATTTCCGGGAAATGCCGCAGCGCCGACCGGTACGTCAGCCGAGAGCAGTATTCTTTCTCTCCGTTACGGCCCCCTTACTACCGTGACACTCGGATTGGATGAGGGCTTCAGCACCGGCAAGAGGTCCTTGCCCGTGGACATACCACGCGCGCTGACGGTGCCCTCGGCTGAGGTACCGTCAGAGCGCTCCAGCTTTTCCCCGCAAATGATCGCAATTTGGAGACGACTGCTCGGTGTAGAGTGGGCGGGACAGTCTTAGCCCCTTTACAACTGGAAACCCGTTTTTGGGGACAAAATTACTTGGATTTAGTATAGGGAGGGGTTCGGGGGCTCTGGAGGGGTTAAGTGCTTAGCTCGTTCCTAGTGTCTACCGAGAGTTAGCGGGGGCAGCGGTTACAGGTGACTGCACTCGATATGATCTTCAAGTAACCCTCATCAAAAGCGTGTGGTTCCAACCTCTTGTTCCACAGTTTGGATCTATCTCATTGGATGACTGTATTTACTGCACTATTATTATTTCCATTGCGGATCACGTGATGTCAGTATTGGATTCGACGGGGCCTCCTGCGTCGGCCGGCAGTCCCACCCAAACTTCTTACGCCCTCAGTGACCACCGGGGGGCCACCTCGCCCACACGCACGTTACTTGTAGTCTCACTTCCGCGCGAGGACGGGAAAGTCTTCCGCGAAAGCCAGTGACAGCGGTAGGCCGGGCGCGTTGGCCCAGGCCTGCTCCCGTCACCGCTTGGCCCCCGCTACTCTCCTCGCAGCGGTAGACCCCACGTTGTATCGCGTCATCTTCCCCGTCAACCAGACGACAACTTGCATCATATTGTCCAATCAATGTTGTTCCCGCAAGACACTTGCCGAAGGACGCCTGAACGACTGAGCGCACTCAATGCAATTTAAAAGTGTCTGGGTATTTCACCCGCACTCATAATTCCGCTGCTGCGCTGTGAACCTGCGCGAGGCGAACCGTGCAATACCCCCCCCCCCCCGGCTCCCATCTGGCAAGATTACCGGAAACAAGTGTCCTTGGGGCTATCGTAGGTTCGTTGGCATTCCTTGTTCGCCAGCAAAATGACCGCCTCGCTAGACCTTCGCTACATTTTCTCAGACTGGACTTAACGCCTTTACAATTGGAAACCTTTTTTGGGGGGAAAATTTACTTGAAGTTGGAATAGGGAGGGATTTTGGGGCTCCTCTAGATCCCGGGAGGTGCAGAGGACCTGCGGTGGTTTGGCCAAGGAAAGGTTCATGCACCCCCGCCGCATAGGGGCAAAGGACACGGCGTGTGCTAGGGTCGGTGCTTCGCCGAGCACAAGACTGCTCACGCGGTGCACGCGACCGCAGTTCTTCAAAACAAAACAAGTCCGTCGAAATGTGCGCCAACATAGGATCTGCTTGAGAGCCATCCCTCTACAGTATGGCAGGGGTTTGCGCCTTTGGGGTCAAAAAAAAAAAAAAAAACGTTCCTGGCCTTAGGTGAGGCATTATAAATTTACGAAAATACTTGTTCCAGGACTAGGGCATACAAAATAACAAGTGTTGGTCGGGTGGCGCGAGCGAATACCTTCGAAGTCATGTTTCGGGTGATGATATTTTGAGCTAGTTCCTCATGTCAGGAGCTCAGAAAATTCTTAGAATCTGCTGCACCCCCTGCCTAGCGCGGGATGACTCTTTGATTGCAGACTTATAGCGGTCGTGTCGGGCCAGACGGGCGTTTGACGTCGGCCTGCTTAACCACACACCTGTCGTTGTCCACGAACAATTCAGTCAAAATACGGTGGCATACGATCGGCAAACAACGCCCCTGGAACCCGGTCCACGCCGTAACGGCGGTCGCAAGGGGCGGCGCCTTGTGGATTCGGACCAAAAAGCCGTGCACACCCACTTCATCGCAAAGGCGCGAAAGCAACGTAGCGCGGAGCGATTGACCTTCGAGGATGGCATTATTTCAGAAGCGCGCAAGGCGTTTGCGGACAAAAAGCCCGGCGCAAAATCGCGACACCCGACCCCGGCATCCCGTACCGGGGAAAGCCACGGTAGTCAGCGTAACGGGCGGCGCACAGGGTCTCCTGTGGCGTACACTAGCTCGGGCGGAATACACCTGGCGGTAAGCGGTGAGCCTGAACTTGCTCACGAGCACTCTTATTCGGCCAACAAGACCAGCACGCGGGGTAGGTGTCGGCGAACATGCCGCTGACAATGATCGGGGCGGCCGGACAACGCGTCGGCAACTACCAATTGCGCGGGAAGGTGGGCATCCAACCAGCCCCCCAACAGGGGTAGATAAACCAAGACAGCGGGTAGGTGGGCCTAGAACCTGTCCCAGCTTGCCCAAACATGAAGATACAACCTATCATGTACCACCCGTATAGGTATGTTATGTGCCATGCACAACACGTGTAGCGGGATAGTGTATAACGAGCCCGTCATAGTTGACACCGTGTGCGATTGAAGGTGCCACGGCACAGGCGGCGTTGAAGTGCGCGAGCTTGCGGCATTATTTGAACCGTCCGCTCACTGCGCCTGGAAACTCAATACGTTATCGCCCTCGATGAAATGCATTCGAGCGCTGTTCTCAGTTTTCAGTTTTCGCTCATGCTTTTTTCCTTGTGTAAGTCGCAGTTGGAGTTGGTGAAAGCGACGAGAGAGGCCAGTCGGCACCGGTACAGAGGGCACCTCAGCGGGCCGGATTTGGCTTAGACCAGACCGAGCGTCTGCGTGCTGGCAAGCGGTTCTCGTGGGCGCACAGGGCGGAGATTTGTGGGATACTCGTCGTGATTGAGAAAAGGCATACATTTAAACAAAGTCGCGAGAGTCCTGTTGCACGGCCTTCTTGTGCGTATGGGGATCACCTTACTACCTACTAGTGGGGAAGGGGGGCGAAGAGCTTGCTCCGCGACCCCGGATCTGAGGCAAAAATATGGGAAGCGAGGTGACGAGGGAAGAAAGTGCTCTATCTACCCTTCTCACAATAAAACGAAGGCGCGCGCCGCAGTGGGGATGTGGGAGAAGAGCATACTGGTGGATGGTTTGGTGGGTTCATCGGTGACGGGCTTATGCGGACAGTCAGTCAAACAGACAGACAGACGGACAAAAATGTGTTTTTACGAAAACAGATACTCCGTTTTACAAACCGATAACCAGGGCTTGTCATGGGCCGATGGTGCGGGTCGGGTCGACCTGAAAATTGTCATGCGCCGGGCTGGGCCGGCCCGCGTCGAGAGTCTTGAAAATTTGATAGCCCAGGTCCGGCCGGGCCGACAACTATCAAAAAGTGATGGGCCGGGCCGGGCCGGGCGAGGCCGAGAATAATGAAAATTTGATGGGCCGGGCCGGGCCGCAGTCCGTCATCTGAAAAATTGATGCGCCGGGCTGGGCCGCCGCCCAAAATTTAAAAACTTGATGGCTCGGGCCGGGCCTCGGCCCGTCGACTCGAAATTTTGATGGGCCGGGCCGGGCCGCGGCCCATTAGATGCGAGCTTTATGTGGGCCGCTCTCCCAGCCCATGAGGTGGCCCGGGCACGGCCCATGATATGTGGTGTACTGATGGTACGACAATGACGACGTCCACCCAGCCCATGGTATGTGTTGTACCGAAAAAACAAACGATCATTGTTTGTGTTTCTGTATTTTGCACTTGGTCGCGCGAACAAACACTAGTGAGCAGCAGCAGGCAGATAGCTACAAAGCTAACCAGACTGTCCGTGCGACAAAGCAGGCAGCAGTGGCGGCAGCGCGTGGCCAGGACCTACGTATCAGGGGTCAGATCGAAGGTATATGAAGAAAGTGGCTCGGTGTGGCTCCGTGTCAGTGATTGTTAGCAATCAAAAACTCCCACATAGCCACATAGATGTGGGTGTGTATGAATTCGCGTCCCAGCTTGTTGTACGAGCACCAGGGTTTTCATGTTTTGAACTACACGCACGCTCGGTCGCGAATTCGACGACCCTACCTACTGCAAGCGTGTACCGAGACTGCCAGAGCAACAATTCACCAAGCAGCAGCAACACGCAGCAGCAGCAGTGCGCGCGGCGAGTAAGTGCGATTCCCGCAGATTCGATGGTCCTTGTGTCTCTTGGTCGATGTAGCTGGCCATCTCGGCGAGCCTCCCTCCCCAGGCACCCAGCACTACCCCCTCTCCCAGCTCTTCTCGCCTTTGTCCATGTGACATGCCAGCACCGATTCGAATCGTGGAGGAGAGGGCCCAATCCTTGCGGACGTTCGCTGCTGCTGCTATCGCTGTGGCTAGCTACTGGTATGGGTTGTGTTTTGTTTGTTTGTCGAAGCGCTGTATGTTTGGATGGTGCAAGTAATTCTCATCAGAGCACTCTCCAAAGTAAACCACTGATACATGACATCGTGGGCCCTGTTAATTCTGTTTTTGAACCGGAAGTTGGTTCTTCAGAACTAAAAATAAGCCCCCCCCCCGAAAAAATCCTCTGGTTCTGGACTTGGGAGCAAAACCCGAACAAAACGCGTATTGCTGTATTTTTCCTGTGATTCTGGAATTATGGCCATTCTGGAGATCAAAACGATGTCCGAAACTGTCTGATAATCAATAAAAACACCAAGAACGACAGCGTGCACCTTATTCGTACGGGGTAACACTTGGGCCGGCCATTCAAATCCACGGGCCGGCCCACAGAGATGACGGGCAGGCCCATAGAGGGCCCGGCCCGTTCCTCACGGGCCTCGCTGCGAATGTCATGGGTCGGGCCGGGCCGGAAAATATGAGAATGTCATGGGCCGGGCCGGACCGACATATTTCAAAGTTGATGGGCCGGGCCGGGAAAAATTGAAATTCGAAAGGCGGGGCCGGGCCGCGGCCCATCCTCTGAAAATTTGATGGGTCTGGCCGGGCCGCGGCCCACCAAAAAAAATCAATGGGCCAGGCCGGGTCGCGGCCCACCACATGAAAAAATGATGGTCCGGGTTGGCCCATCAGCGTCGACCCATGACAATCCCTGCTGATAACTGAGGATAGAGACTCAGTTTTACAAACTGAGAATTTTGTGAAAAAAAAACACACACACAGCAATAACAGGCAATGTGTGGGCGCGTGCTTCAAGCGAACGTCGAAGTGATGCCGAGTGCCCAGTCAGGCGGACCGCCGAGAAAACGTGATGGACGCACAAACAACTGAAGCGCGACTCTGAGTGTCTCCTATGAGTACGCCACTATATGAGTGAACTCTTAAGATAGGAAAATACGCGAAGAAGATGGGCGCAAGTGTACAAAAGAACATAGATAAACAACTACAAGGCATGAAAAATAACATGGAAACACCACAACAGTTGTTAAAGACCGGAGGCCGAGAGGATCCCTTGATAGCGACCCGGGGTTTCTCGCCTGTTCGGCGTTGTGCTGCGTGTAACCGCTGTTACACCGGCGGCGACACTATTCAACGGTCGTGAATTAAATGCCTCTTGGGACGTCGCGGAAGTGAAGAAAAACAGCAACCAAAATAACCACACACACTGGAACGCACAGAACTCGTGGCCGGCACCGTAACGGCGAACAAAAAACTGCATCAAGTACCCACACCCCAAAACACTAGCCCGCCGCAGCCACTGGAAGGAGATGGAGTCCGTGCAAATATGAAGGACCATACCTGCCGCCCACCGAGAAATATTCACATACCTAATACCTGGCATCATGATACAGGCTCTACCGCCGCCGCGGCGCCGCCGAAACACCCTAGCGGTGTAACGGCAAGCTCGGCTGCACCGTAAGGCACAGAAGTGCCGTGTCCTCCGCAAGACCAGCCGGGCAATAAGGCACACATGTGTGCCCACGTGTGCCGCAACCACCGCAGGAGGCAGCGAGACAACCTAGCGATGTGAAATGAATACAGGCTATGCCTCCGTAGCTTCGCCGTACACCCCAGCCTACAGCAACCAAGTACCATGCCCAACGCACGACCAGCCGCGGAACACGCAAAAATGTCAAGCACGCGTGTAGCAACTACCGCACGGGGGATCCCAGCGATGTGATTGTATACAATATATATAGGATACAAGCTCCCCTTCGGAATGTGGTTGGCTTCAAGTCCCGGGGGAATCGTCTATAGCCTTAGCCCCGCCGCGTCATAACCCAATGGCCCCACCGAAACTCCATCAGCACCGGAACCACAACAGCGATGTGAATGCATAGAGGATATGTTGTTTTTCTCGCATAATCTCGCATTATCAACTCCGTGGTCACGGGGCAGGCTCCAGTCACTCTGGAGTGGAAGAATACCCCAGGGAACAATAAAACAAACCAAAAGTGGTACGTGTATCTCTCTTAGCTGAGGAAGTCGTACATCCCCCAAAAAATCTAAAAATGTACTCGGAAGTCAGCGTACTTACGCGCCAGGCCCATACTGGTACACGTCCTGGTACGTTTCAAGGCTCACAGCTGAAACAGGCTACACCGCATGCCACCCAGGAAGCCAAACCAATGTACAAACCCGAGCAGAAAAAAAATACCTACTAGGGAAGAAAGAAAAGAAGAACGAGAGAAAAAGAAAACGAAGCCCTGGAAAACAATACGCACAAAAAAAGTTACGTAGACGCCCCAGCACGGGGGGTGTAGCGAGGTAAGGTAAGCTACACAGCGCTACAAGTACACGGGGGAAAAAAAAAAAGCGTCCGGTTTACGCCAACAAAGAAAGGAATAAGACAACCACGTGTATATTACACGCAGTAAGTCAACATTCACGTGAGCTCGCTTGCAGGGGGGGGTGGCGAAAAATGCCAGCCAACCAACCAGCCAATGCTATCAGTACGCAAGGGGGGGGGGGGTGGCAAAATATGCCAGCTAACAAACCAGCTAATACTATCAGTGCGCATGCGTATCAAAGACCAAAGTCGCTTGGACAATACAAAAAGAGAAGAAAAAACAATAGAAGAAAAGAAAAGAAAGTAAGAGGAAGCAAGGTAAGAAAGTAAAACAAAAAAACCATGCAAGCATATTCTAGAAACTGGCTGAAAACTGCATTGGGCACATAGAGGGCATCAAGTGCATAAAAGGCACTGGAGAGAGAACACAGCAAGACGAAAAAGTCTGGGCGGCCTTACGCTCGCTACTTACAGCCATGGGAAGGCACACAAACGTCAGGACAATGATGGCCAGACCCAGACTTCAGTATCTTGGGCAGGACGCCCCCCTCCCTCTCCCTTCCTCTCCCTTCTTTCCCCCTCCCCTTCCCCCCCCTCCCCCCACCGCGTAAAGATGCCGACCGTGGGTGGCGCTGCCGCGCCCTTTGCGTGTCGCTCTGCAGCTTTACAGATCTCCACGTCATGCCATATACACATGAATGCCTCTGCCCCCTCCTCGACCCGTCAGAAACATCTGCCGGCCTTCTGCGCAGCATTCGCCACCCTTCGAACTTCTTGCCAAATCCCGTCGTGTCTTCCTCCAGGCGCACCATCCAATCCTTTTCTTGTCCCGCTGAGTAGCCCTTACCCCAACCAGCTCCCCAAAGTATCATCCTCCGTGGCAGACGCTCCTCCCCCATACATGCCACAGGATCTATTCAACCGTACTCTCGCAGCGTCGCAACCCCCTGGCAGCGCCAGAAAGCCCCGGTGCCGGATGGACCCCGGGACACAGGAATAATGTGCGAAAGGCAAGAGGCACTTCAGGCCCCAACTAAGCGTACGGTGTCGCACAAAAGTACAACCTCTGCGGAGGCCCAAGTGGTGGCACCGTCATAAACCAGCGGCGACAGAAAGATAGTACTGCCAAAACTAACCGGCGGCGCCGGCACAGTCCCCACGAGCCGAACTTGTCGGTCACAGGTATCAGGCTCTGTGATCGCACATACCTATCCACGTCTGCTACAGCCACCAATGGAACACATGCCAAGACGGCAGCGCCATCTGCTACAAGTACACAAACTTACGGTCGAGGTTGGCGATGCACACCAGCGGTGTTACCGCCATGACGGCAGCGCCATCAGCGCCTGATGTACACTATGGAACGAGGCATGTCCATCTCCTGCGGTACCGATATTATACGACAGGTACGTGTTTGACACCAGGTACACGCAATGTTATGTATCTACAGTACTGGAGGAGAGCTATGCTTAAGGTTTTTCAGGCTCCTTGCCACAGGCGGACGGAGTTACATGTAAGGGGAAGCCGACGGGGAATACCGGAGGAAACCGAGCGCCCATAATCACTGATTGCGGCACGCTGCCCCGCACGCTACCGCAGGCGATATTCCCGATACACATCAGCGATGCGAACCTGTACATGCCATACTGCCGCGATGCGAACCTGTACTTGTCATGCTGATACACACCAACGGTGTGAACCTTTGTACTGATAGGCTATATAGAGAGGCAAGGCGTACCCATAGCGGCGGGGTGAACGTGTACCTTGGTTATATATACCACGATGGTCCAGACACCAAAACACCAGCGGAGTATTCGCAAGCGCGGCAGCAGCGCTGGAGCTTTAAAACTATAGCTCCACGAAAGGCAAAACGGCAGCGCCGTCTGCTAAAAGTACACATAAACACGATCGTAGTCGGCCACCCACGCCCACGATGTATTGGCTCGAACGGCAGCACCATCCACAACTGGCAGCCCCAACCATCAGCGCAGGATTTTTCACCAAGGTTATCGTTGTACGAAAGGCCAAACGGCAGCGCCATTTGCCAAAGGCACACACAATTATGATCGTAGTCGGCGACACACACCCACGAGGTATTCGCCCGGACAGCTGCGCCATCCGCAACTGGCAGCGCCAACCAGCAGCGCTGGATTTTTCACGATGGTCATCGTTGTACAAAGGCCAAACGGCAGCGCCATCTGCCAAAGGTACACATAATTATGATTGTAGTCGGCGACACGGTTTTCACGATGATCATCATTGTACGAAAGACCAAATGGCGGCGCCATCCGCCAAAACGTACACATAATCGCGATCGTAGTCCGCGACACGCACGGCGTATTCGCCCGGACAGCAACGCCATCCGCACCTGGCAGCGCCAGGCACCAAGGCTGGATTTCTCCCAATGGTCATCATTGTACGAAAGGCCAAATGGCGGCGCCATCCGCCAAAACGTGCACATAATCGCGATCGTAGTCCGCGACACACACCCACGGAATATTCGCCCGGGCAGCAGCGCCATTCGCAACTGGCAGCGCTAGGCACCAGCGCTGGATTTTTCACGATGGTCATCGTTGTACGAAAGGTCAAACGGCAGCGCCATCTGCCAAACGTACACATAACGATTGTAGTCCGCGACACATACCCACGGAGAATTCGCCCGGACAGCAGCGCCATTCGCACCTGGCAGCGTCAGTCACCAGCGCTGGATTTTCCACGATGGTCATTGTGGTACGAAGGCCAAACGGCAGCGCCATCTGCCAAACGTACACATAATTACGATCGTACACACCCACGGCGTATTCGCCCGGACAGCAGCGCCATCCGCAGCTGGCAGCGCGCCAATCAACAGCGCCAGGTTTTTCACGATGATCATCGTTGTACGAAGGCCAAACGGCAGCGCCATCTGCCAAACGTACACAAAACTATGATCGTAGTCAGTGACACACACGGCGTATTCGCCCTGACAGCAGCGTCATCCGCAGCTGGCAACGCCAACCAGCAGCGCTGGATTTTTCACGATGGTCATAAGTGCACGAAATACCAAACGGCAGTGATGTCTATCAACAACCCATAACTACGATCGTAGTCGGCGACCCACACCCGCGGTGCGTTCGCCCGGATAGCAGCGCCATTCGCAACTGGCAGCGCCATCCAGCAGCGCCGGGGCCTTTCATGAATGATGGTCGTACGAAAGACTGATGGTTGTTGTTGTTTTTGTTGTTGTTGAATAAATAATAACATTTCGGCGATCACTACGCTTTTCCCATATAGTACATACCGGTAAGCCTGATGCAGAACGCCAGATCTCACTCGTCGATCTCCATTCGACCAATACACGTGTGTCAGTGTGCTTTTGCATTACGTCACGAAGAGCAGAAGATATATCACCTAGGAACAGTAGCGATCGACGTCCACCGCATGTTCCATCATGACTCGACAGCACTAATAACCCGAGCATAGGCCTGACCTTCGCTGGCCTGCCACATATGCAGGGAGTAAACAGGAGCTTGCGTGCAAACCCGGTAGACCCAAGTAGCCCACTCCAAAAGTTTACTCACACTACGGTAAAAAATAGCTGTTTTAAGCATACTGAATTCCACAGACGTCTGTTTTGGTCCCCCTCAATGCGGGTTATACAGTTTCCGTTCGCAAAACAAGGTTGCACGTCTTATTCCTGTTGACCTTGTCATTAGCAGGGGAATCGCCGACCTGTATCCTTCACGAGGGCATGCACATCCCGTAACACGCGCGATCGAACTATCGCACGCAGCTTGCAAACCTGAGTGTTGATCAAATTCGTTTTTGGCCGATCTCACAGCTGGAGCGATCGGCTGAATGAAGAGGCATATTTTTCACATTTTAAAATAAAACGGGGGCGATGAGGGAGGGGATGTTAATTGAAACTTGAAGACCCTACAACAAATGAAACGGAGCTGCTACATGGATGGGTGGTTCGAAATGTACGAAGATGATATCACCTGTCGGATAGTGTGTATAACTCTATACATGACTCTATGTATGTCCGGCAAAGGGTCGGAGGACTGATTTCATATACCCCAGGGGTCTAATGGAAATCTAATGGAAAGCGCCACCCCAAATTCCTCCGGCGAGTCCTTGGCTCCCAGCGCAGTGCCGACCACACTAACCTCTCATACGCCAAGGTGTTATGGAATTAGAGCCCTCAAGAAGAAGAAATACGAACGCATCGAAACGACCATCCGGGAAAGGCGGCGCTTCTTCGCTAGGGGCAATGGCACGGCAAATCAACGGGAGATTACCCAGTCGGATGATGTTTGCGCAGATAACCGGTTGAACAAACGCGGGACCAGGTGGGCCACCGAACAAGTGGCTCAGAGCCCTGAGAGACGAACTCGCCGTTTTTTTAAGCATCGAAGGCTCCACGGAAGAGTCTCCACGGCAGTTTGGAGCTGAAATCGTACTGTGGGTCCATGCGGCAAAGCGGGCAAGTGAGTGGTACCGGGGGGTCCTCGAAGCAGCCGAAAGCTTCATAGCCAGGCGGCACGTAGAGGTGGAAAAAAGGCCCCCGAGCGCGCGGCCCGGACGCGTGACATACAAAGCCGAGAGGGGGGTGGGGGAGGGGAGGGGGGGTAGGGAAACCGCTCGCTGGTGTTGAAGACAGAAAGCAAGGAGACGGCAGACAAGGTAGCAAGGCACCACGCCGACTAGTAGGTAGAACCTGTCTACGTCATCTCAAGCCATTGCGACTGCCTTGTAGTTTTTTGTTCTTTGAAGGGATCCGAAATATGAAGGAGTACGAAAGCGCGTCGTTCTATGGATGCTACATGACGTTGTGTCCATAGTTGAGATTCGGTCGGAAATCGAAAGGCTTTGGGCCGTGAAGAGCCTGGGGCAAAGTCGGTCCGCATGGTGTATTTTGTGACAGAAAGCGTTATGGGTCGCGTCAGGAAACAATGACGGCCGAGCTGAGAAGCCGCGGTACGATGTACCGCAAGGAGTTGATGTCAAAAACCTAGGTGTATTCTACTGTACCGCACGGTGGCGCGGAATGGTGGCGGTATACAGCTTTCTGTCGTCTGCCCTATTGTTGTTGTTGTTGTTGTTGTTGTTGTTGTTGTTGTTGTTATTGTTGTTGTTGTGGTGGTTGTTGTTGTTGTTGTTATTACTGTTATTATTGTCGGTGTGGACACCGTCGTCGAAGATACAAAAAGTAGAGAACAGACCAGGCAGCAATGCCTCTAACCTTGTATTAATAGTAGTTGCATTCGGAGCCCAGTTTTGGTGGTGGAACACTGCAACATTGCCCCGACGCAGCCTAGGTGGTGTCATCTGGTTAGTTGTCGTGCTTTTTCTTGATTTATTATTTGGTATCGTTTTTTTTATTGGGTACGGGTGATGACGACGGCATGGGCACCACTCGCTGCTGCTGTCGCCAGGAACAGTGCAATCGACTGTTGGTTCGGACGCTCCTTACATCCTGCTATTTAATTGGGCGCCGCCCTATTTTTATGCTACACTACCCTCCATATAATATGCTGGAAGTTGGTGTGGGTGCTGCCATCGTCCCCACCGACGCCGGAAGGCATCCAAGCTCATATCTTGCAGTGGGGACACCACGACAATATACCGGCCTCCAGCGCTCCTCACGCGTCTCTCTCGTCCCGCCCGCCCCAACCCCCCCTTCCCCCCGCCGTCCTCCCCACAGAAAAAAAACATGTCTACCAGTGACAATGTAAGATACTCGGGGAAGCTGCGGTCCTCCACGCGCCCCAACCGGGAGGCCCACGAGAGAGGAAGGGGACGCTCGAGATCACGCTCGAGCCCACGCTCGAGATCCCGCGACTCGAGACGGGGAGAACCTCAGGATGAGGCTCCGATGACGACACTGAGGGACCACGTGGTCACCACCCGGACCCACCAACCGATCGGGTCGACTCGCCGGTTCGCGAGGAGGAGGCGGACCAACCTCCACCGGGCTCAGGGGCGTCTCCACGCCAGCTCTCGCCAGCCCCTGGGGAGCGCCACCAGCTGGCCTCCCCACGCTCGACAGAGCGCCACCCCCGGAGCTCCCGGGACCGGGGCCCAGCTGAGGCGCTTCCCCGGTATCGACGCCATTTTACCAACAACGGCTAAACCTGCTGTAGCTTTGCCGGCTCTAGGTTGATTGCAACGCCACAAACGTAGCTTTGGCGGCTTTCGGCTAAAGTCCAACGCCACCAACCCGCTTGGACGAGGGTTCGTCGCGCCCGAAGCACGCGTTGCTCCCGGGGAACGCGCGGAGCACAGAGGTGCCAACAGATTTTCGACTGCCATACAGCAGCAAAGCAGTACTCACACCAACAGCCTCCAAGAAGAGCACAAAAACTATTAAATCGACTCGACTGCTGATAAGAAGGATCAGAAGAATCCAGTCGAAAAAAAGTCCAGTCGAAAAGGGCCGTTTTCGACTGGCGGGATCTCGACTGTGCTTGAATTGGCCTTAGGCGGTCGTTCGCTACAGGCATAAACTGCCGTCTGCTGACATCTTTGATGGGCAGATGAAATACGTTTTAGGTGTTAGTACCACTTTAAATATCAATATTACGCTGTAGCTGTACCAGTAGCGCCTATTCATAGTATACAGTTTTCACGTCATTTTGACGGGAAAGAGTGACGGCAATGAATGACGGCGGGGGGCGGTAGGGACGGTTTTTGACGGTGGCATTTGACGGTAGGGATTGACCGTGGGACGGGACGGTGGGGGTTACTTTTGCCGACGGGACGGGACGGTAGGGGCAGGTTTTGTGAACGGAACGGGAAGGTAGGGGTAAGTTTTGTCGACGGGAAGGGGCGGTGACGCGAGATTTCCTCGACGTGACAGGACGGTAGAGTGCGGCAGGAGAGATTTTGTCGACGGGACGGGACGGTACGAGTTAACGGCGGTGGTAGGTGAAATTGTCGACTGGACGGCATCATGGTTCCATTATTGTGACGACGGTTTGACCGTCCGGTTCCGTCATTATCGTTAGCACCGTCAACAAACAGTTAAAGGGAAGGGACGGTGACGCGATATTTTCTCGACGTGACGGGACGATAAAGTGCGACGGGAGAGATATTGTCGATGGGACGGGACGGTACGAGTTAACGGCGGTGGTAGGTGAAATTGTCGACTGTGCGACGGGAGAGATATTGTCGATGGGACGGGACGGTACGAGTTAACGGCGGTGGTAGGTGAAATTGTCGACTGAACGGGATCATGATTCCGTTTTGATGACGGTTTGACCGTCCCGTTCCGCCATAACCGTTAGTACCGTCAGTAAACAGTGAACACCCATTAAAACCCTTGGGTTTTTTTTCAGTCGATACACAATTAAAACCCATTAAAACCCTTAGATTTTTTCTTCTTTTTCTTCTTTCTTTGTCGTCATCGTTTTCCTTTTCCCCTTTTTTCTTCCTTTTTGTCGTAAAAAATCTGGTGTGCTGTCTTGCATCTTTTTGCCTCCGCGTGTTCACCGCGGTTCATTTCATGGCCAAATGACCTTGCCTACTGTATTGAAAATGCGTAAATGCGTATCTCTGTCTCGTAGTTGTGACCACAGAGCTCGTCCCTCTAGTAAACATGTTCGGAGACGGTCAGTCAAGAGAAAAACGTCCATCGGTCAAGGAAGTCAAAATTTTCATTGAACTTTAAAACGTAGTGGTTTGGCGTCCGTCGAGGTAAATCAATGGAAAATTGCCGTCGGTCAAGAGGTCAAAGCGTCGTCTCCTGACATTTTTGCTCTCTATTAATGTGTGTGTGTTCTTCACATTAAACCGTTCTTCTACTCGTCGACATCCAGCACACCCAGTGTCCGTACTGATTCTTCACCCTAGAAAGATCAGCTCTGTGGTCACAAGCCACGACACAGAGATAATGCATCGTAATGCATTCGACAACGCAATGTCATGCCCTAGTACTGGGTACGACAGGCACAACATACATACGTCAGCAACAGAAATACATTGGAAGAGAGAAATACGAAATAAACAAAAACAAAAACAAAAACAAAAAACTAAAAACAAAATAAGAAAACAAATAAAAACAAAGATAAAAATAAAACAAAAAATGAAACAAACAAAATGAAGGGGAAATCGAAGAAACAACCCAACCGCAAAGGAGAGCCAAAGCTCGGAAAAGAAACATAATAAAATGAAATAAAATAAAGTAAAGTAAAACCAAAATAAGATAATCCGAACACGAGCCAAAAACCTGGACACGCAAGGAGGGAACAAAGGGGAAAAAAATTAATAGAAGGCAGGGACACTGCTTGTGCTGAATGTAATGCTGTAGATGGGTGGAAACACCAGTGTAATGTGAGGACCGCACAAAGCCCCCATATATAACAACAGACAAAATAAAACCCTTCCGGCGGATGTTCGACCCGTGATGAAACCATATCTGTGGACTTGCGAGTACCTGATACGCATCAATGTTGTTGTTGTTGTTGTTGTTGTTGTTGTTGTTGTTGTTGTTGTTGTTGTTGTTGTTGTTGTTGTTGTTGTTGTTGTTGTTGTTGTTATCGTTGTTGTTCTCACATTACTAACTAACTCGCATAATCATTATTTTATTTTATTATTTGTTTTTCACTCACATCTACTTTCCAGCTTCTGGACAAGCCGTGGTCACAGGACCTAGGTGTCGTCTCTTCTCCCCCCCGGTTCTTGCCTTCAATTTTTATCGCGCATAGGGTTCAGCAATCCCACTGCTCGTCCATTTTTCATCGAATGTTGCTAACTCACGCTCTCGCGCTTTCCGCAAGTCAATTTGTGCGCAAGAAAACGTCCCAACGAATTTGTACGAGTATGCACTCGGTGGGATTCGAACTCACGAAACTGACCTATACCAGGCTCAGGAGATAACCTGATACGTACGCCACCGAGGCGACCGGTATATACGTCACCGATAGGCACAATTTGACGCGAGTCGACGAGGGGAAGAAAATGCGAAATTTTTTCTCGCGATAAAAATGGAGGACGTACCGTAGTGGGGAGGCCCGCTATGTGACCCCGGATCTGAGCTACTACTGGGAGGGAGCGCGAGAGCGGTGCAAAGATAATGAATGGGACGAACGCAGAAAAAAAATAAAATACAAAATACAGTAGCACCGGTCGCCCCAGTGGTCTGGTGGTTACCCTCGAATACTACTGGCAGCGTTGGTCCTTGAGTTCGATTCCCACCGTGGTAAGATTTTGCCTATATTTGCAAAATACAAAAAAAGAAAAGATCAACCAACTACTGAGAACGCAGCCTGGGTAGGTACAATTCGACTCGACGAGTCGACGAGGCAAGAAAATGCCGAGTTGTTCTCGCGATAAAAATGAAAAATGAAGGCACGTACCGTAGTGGGGAGGGGGGAGGAGGGCCCGCTATGTGGGCCCGGATCTGAGTTACTACTTAATGGGAGGGAGGGCGAGAGTAGTACGAGGATAATAAATGGGACGCAAGAAGAAAAAAGACCGTTGGGTAAAAAGAACGGTTTCATGTGGAAAAACGGTTTCATGTGAAGACAATAATACATAGACCTCTTATCATCCATACCATTACGTACATGGGTGGAACGTGCATGGTGGTACAGGACCTATTATTTCGGTTTAATGTGAAACTACACACCCAAACCGCTCTCTTGTTTTTGTTCTTGTCTTTCATCCTCCAGCGGATGGGGAAACATCACGAAAAATAAAGCTAAGCATACTTTCAGGTAGTATATACATTCATACATGTCGTACGTATGCCGATTTAACCCCTTTACAACTGGAAACCCGTTTTTGGGGACAAAATACCTTGGATTTAGTCTAGGGAGGGGTTCGGGGGCTCTAAAGGGGTTAACTCAAACGTATTCGCAGTCCAGCAGTCCAGCGCTAACATTGTACCAGGTAATAACTGCCGCGTGTCCTTTACAGTTAAGAGCCCGTCGAAACGACAGCGCGAGCTGTCCCTCCAGGCGGTCACCGCTACTACTCCAGAGGCGCAAGCTTCTTCTGCTGTTGTTGTTGTTGTTGTTGTTGTTGTTGTTGTTGTTGTTGCTGTTGTTGTTGTTGTTGCTGCTGTTCTCACATTAACCCACAAAATCAAGCCCATGGACACAGGACAGGCTCCAGTCACTTTGGATGGGAGAAAATACCCATGGGGAAAAACAAAGCAAACCAAAAGTGGTACACGTACTGTATATCACAGCTGAAGCAACACTTCTACTTTCCAGCTTCTGGACAAACCGTGGTCACAGGTGCCGTCCCTTTTCCCCCCCGGTCCTTGCCTTCAATTTTATCGCGCACAGGGTGCAGCACTCCCACTGCTCGTCGATTTTTCATCGAGTGTTGCTAACTCACGCTCTCGCGCTTTCCGCAAGTCAATTTGTGCACATGAAAAAGTCCCAACGAATATGTGCGAGTATGCACTCGGCGGGGCTCGAACTCACGAAACTGGCCTATACCAGGCTTGGGGTTTACCTGATACGCCACCGGGTCGACCGGCATGTTATGGATGCGTGAGTGTGTCGACCGATCATATATTCGAGAACATACCTGCCCGGTACAGAAAAAAAATGCACAAAGTGGAAGTTCTAATACGCCTGTCGTTCCAGATACTTTGGTTATCAGTTGTTGTCGTCTAACTCTTGTAAAAAATCTAGAGTCCGTGGTCACACAAAGTAAAGGTGGTGGAGCCCTATTAAACGATAACAGGAAGATCCGAAAACCCATGCATCATGAAATTGAAATTCGGCTGGGAAAAACTACTTTTTCCACCTAAAACACGAGACAAAGGAGGCGCACAAGTTGAATTGAATCAACGTGCAAACAGAAGTTGTTGTTGTTGTTGTTGTTGTTGTTGTTGTCTCACACTCTTGTCAAACATCTAGAGTCCGTGGCCACACAAAGGTGCTGGAGCCCTAGGAAGATCCGAAAAAAGAAGTAACAAGGCCGTGGGTATCCACTCATCAACTATTTTCACACACATATATTTTCCAGGTTCTGGACAAGCCCTGGTCACAGGTGTTGTCCCTTTCCCCCCCCCCCCGGTTCTTGTCTTCAATTTTTATCGCGCATAGAGTTCAGCAATCTCACTGCTCGTCAATTTTTTCGTCGAGTGTTGCTAAAAAGTCCCCACGAATTTATACCAGCATATGTGGATTCGGGGGGACTCGAACTCACGAAACTGACATATACCAGGCTTTAGGACAACCTGATACGCCACCGGGGCGACCAGCAGTATACAACAGAATAGAGTCCCCCCGCTCCCACAACTATTAATAAACAACTCGCGGCTACTGACTGCAGCGGTTGCTGTCTGGAGTGCTGCCTGCACCGTCTATGTATGATATGCTACTATATATGTATGATCACCATTTGACCCTGGTACAAGCTAAACATAGTTTCAAGGGGGAGTCGCCGACCTCTATGACACACACCCAGTAATACGCGCGATCGGCGTATCGCACGCGGCTTGCAAAGATGATTTTCGACAAAATCTTCGATCTCACAGCTGGCGTTTATGTATACTTTTTTTTTTCTTCTTAATTCTCCGGCCAATGCTTTTTTTCAATATATATATGAACACAATACATACGTACGTAGATCCTACCTACAGAAGTAGATTACTGCTTTTTTCGTGTTGGTAGAATTGTATACCCTTCATGGGGAACGACCCCCAACAATTTTCAGGGACGTGGTGGTTTGACAGCATATCTGTATGATATGATACTGCACCTTGTCCCCATTGTTGTTGTTTTTGTTGTTGTTGTTTTCTCACATTAACTCTTCTTGTAAAAAAATCTAGAGTCCGTGGTCACACAAAGGTGCTGGAGCCCTAGGAAGATCCGAAAAACCAAGTGAAATCAAAATTCGTCAGGGAAATACTACGCTTTCCCGCCTAAAAACGCATGATACGGAAGAAGGGGCACAAGTGAAAAGGTCAAATGTGCAAACTGAACTCACATGGCCGCGGGTATCCACTCAACTACAGCATAGAGTTCCCCCGTCCCCACAACTAACCAACTCGCGGCTACAAACTACAGCGGTTGGGCTGCCTGCACCGTACGAACCGCACGGTAATCCCCATACAGCAGTACGACAGTCCGAGGCGATGTGGCAATCTTTGATATTTGTATGTATGGTAGTTTCAGGTCCCATGGCTCTTTTTTTTTGCATGCCCGCGGGTCGTCACCCTGCACAGCACTCCAGACAGCAGGCGTGTTCCTCTCTGACAGCAGGCGTGTTCCCGCTCTGACAGCAGGGGTGTTCCTCTCTTCAAGACTACCATGCGTTTCGTACCGCGCAGGGCGCACTCCACACAGCTACGTACAACCACCGTACGTAAGTCAGCTACGTACAACCACCATACGTGAGTAGTCAGTGGCCACTAATTTTTGAGTAGTTGTGGGAACGGGGGCGAGGACTCTATGCTGGGAGCAGTTGAGTGGATACCCGTACCTGCGGCCATGCTAGTTTTCACATTGATTACACCTCACTTTTGCGCCTTCTCCGTCTCGTGTGTTTTACAGCAGCAGCAGAATGATAAGGTGGGATATGCATACCGTGGCGTGGGCGTACATTCTTGTTCGTTTTTTTGTTTTTGTTTCGCTTTCTTCTCTTTCCTTTCCTGTCCTTTATCTTCTTTTCTTTTCTTTGTTTCTTTTCTTCTTTTTTCTTTTCTCCAATTGACTTGCGTCTGTCGTGCGTATGCGTAGTGATAGATACTACGTGTGATATACACGTGGTAGTCTTCGGTGGCAAGCGGTATAGTCGATGTCTCCAGGCGTGAGTAATGAGACGTACGCACCAGTATGGACCTGGCACATCGTCGACTGACTCCCGATTTCACTTTTATATGTTTCTGGTGGAAGCAAGAATTGCGTCAGCTGTGATATATGCATGGACCACCTTGGTTTGTTTGTGTTTTTCCTTGGGGTACTCGCAATCCAGAGTGACCGGAGCCTGTCCTGTGACCACGGACTTGATTATGCGAGTTAATGTGAGAACAACAACAACAACAATTGCGCTAAAGTAAATGTTCCGAGTAGTATTGATTTCATTGCGGTTTTTTGGATCTTCCTGGGGCTCCAGCCAGCACTTGTCTTTGTGTGACTGCTTGTACGTACTCTAGATTTTTTTTACAAGAGTTCATGTGAGAACAACGACGACGACGACGACGACAACAACAACAACAACAACAACAACAACATGGCCCAAGCAAATGCACCTGTGGAAATGGACCCGGCAAACACCATTGTTCATTCAGTCAGGCCCAACAGCCACTCCGGCACCAGAAGTGATATCATGTTGATATCACATCACATGATATCTCTCCGTCTCGCAGAAGATGGAGATCATTTGAAAAAAAAAATTGGAAGGTCTCATGTGGAACTTCAACTTTACTCAAGATGCCGGCCATACGAGTACATATTTTATATTCCATAAGGTATTCTTTCACTCCAGAGTGACTGAAACCTGTCCTGTGACCACGGACTTGATTACTATGCGAGTTAATAATGATAAAAATTAAAATACACTCCAGCCGTGAGATCGAATATTTTGTCGAAACTCATCTTTGCAAGCTGTGTTTAATATGAGAGCAACAACAACAACAACAATCTCCAGGCCGGTCAGGCACCCAAGGTCTGGTATTAGTCTGTAACGCAGCAAGGCCCATCCGGGATCGTCAGTAGAGCTCCCACAATGATGGTCAGGAAAGGGTCACAGGCACAAATTCGTGGAGAGTTTTTCTTGCGCACAAATTGACTTGCGGAAAGGGCGCGAGCGTGAGTTAGCAACACTCGATGAAAAATCGACGAGCCGTGGGATTTCTGAACCCTATGCGCGATAAAAAATGAAGGCAAGAATCGGGGGAGAGAACGGACGACACCTGTGACCACGGCTTGTCCAGAAGCTGGAAAGTAGATGTGTGTGAAAAAAAAAAGAAAACATAGACTTCATTTTCACTTGTTGTGTGACGTCGTCTCGGTGTGTTTTTGGTGCCCAAAGCGTAGTGATCCCTCGCCGAATTTTGATTTCACAATCAGCAAGGGCACTGGCTGGGTGTACTGATGATGAGGATGATGTCGTTGGGCAGAAAGAACGGCTTGATGCATGTGAAGACAGCGCACACAATGAATGATTCTTACAGGATCGTCCAAGGGCTCCAACACCTTTGCGTGGCCACGGACTCTATTCAAGTAGTATTACTAGATTCAGTAAAAGAGTTAAAAGAACAACAAAAGGCACACAGGCCTGCCTAA
This sequence comes from Undaria pinnatifida, assembly GCA_012845835.1. Classification (NCBI taxonomy): domain Eukaryota; class Phaeophyceae; order Laminariales; family Alariaceae; genus Undaria; species Undaria pinnatifida. The sequence goes on along the minus strand of JABAKD010000025.1, from coordinate 4,135,486 downwards.
CTGCTGTGATATCACCATTCTTTTTTTCATCAGCTGTGATATCAACGTTCTTTTTTTATCACATCTGCTATTATCTTCGCACTCGTTGTTTCTTTCTCCGTCCCTAGACCTAACTCAGATTCAGGCGTACTCGTACGCAGGCTCTCTTCTCCCTCCTCCCCGCTACGATGCGTGCCTTCATTTTTTCGCGAGAGGATTCGAGCGCTTTCTTTCCTCGACCACTCGCGTCGAATTGTGCCTACCCACGCAGCTATTAATGGGCGCTCTCAGCAGTTGTTGATCCCTTCTTGTTTTTCGCCAATAAACTCAAAAGTCCGACCCAACCTGGGATTCGACGCCCAGAACCAACTTTAGCGTGTAGTATGTACATAGCGTTCGAGGTTCACCACCCGCTGTTAATAGACTACCGGGGCGACATGTTATGATACATCATGGTGGGATTAATGTACTCCGACCGTCATGAGCAGGCCTAAGAGCCCACGTAGCCACACGGGCCGTTGTAATAGCAAAGTTAATCCAAAGCAACAGACACGGAGGAGGTAGGTAGTAGGTGCCACAGGCATATGCAGGCACAAACTTTAAGCTTGCTCGGCACGGTAGATACCTTAACATCGGCTTGCTCGGCACGGTAGATATCTCAACATCGACAGCGTAGGTAATGGCCGATGACACCACAGCTATTATTCTAGCTGAGCAATCGATTAAAAGGTCCGCGGGCCAAGTCAACGGGAAGACATTGATTGAGCGATGTGGTCCTTCGGCCCGCATGTCAACAGCATGAACATACCAAACCGAGACAAGCATACCTTGCAAAAGGTCTTGGTTGGGGTCGTCCCTGATCTTGTCCTCCGCGCTGGCGCAGCCACAGACGACGACCGCGCCCTTGACTTGGTTTATAATCTCTTAAGAGGTTCCCTCGTACCGAGGGTTTGCGGCGTCTGCGGGACAAGTGACTGCATTCGATAGAGCTTTCAGGTAAATCCCGCTAAATCCCACCCAAGGGTGTGGTTCCAACTTCTGTTCCACAGCAGTTTGGATCCATATGATTGGATGGCGATACATTTGAATTATGACCGTCGAGGAATACTTGCGCCAATCATGCATATCCATGCCGCTATTGATAATTGCTATCATAGCCGCTCAAGCAGTTGATTAATTTTTTTTTTGGGGGGGAGGGGGGGAATACACTCAAAAGTCCGACCAACGTTAACATTCGAACCCCAGAACCAACCCTTCTTCGTACGCAAAGAACGATGTCAGGAGACTCCACTTTGATCCCTCGACGGACGGCAATTTTCAGATAAATTTGCATTGACTGATGCCAAACTACTAGATTTTAGTATGGAATGACCGGCTTGACACCCTTGACCGCTAGACGTTTTACCATGACTGACCGTCTCCTGACATGTGCGCTTCGGTGAGTATCATATGGATATGTATCATACGAGTAGTGTATATTTAGCAGTCGAGGCCAATCACCAGACAACGGGGGCAACATCATTATGTTATGGGAAGACAACCTAAAATCAATGTACTCTGTACTCAGACCAACCATCGTGTGCAGGCCCAACAGCCCACGCAGCCAAGCGAGCAGTCAAATCCACCAGCAGTAGTAACAGCCGTTATCAATAGCAGCGAAGTTCCACCCAAGTAACACAGAACAGGCACGGAGGAGGTACTACTACACAGCAGTATGTTCGTACTGCTGTATCAATATGTAGTATTATGTAGTGCTGCTGCAGTTGTTGTTGTTGTTGCTGTTCTCACATTCAGTATAAAGGGCCAAGGCTGCGGGGGGGGGATTACTGTTTTTTGGCGACAATATGTTTCGGCAGTGAGTGGCTCCGGGTCACTCGCGCGAGCGATCCCGCTGGTACTTTGGTGCTGTTTTTAATTTCGCCATATTATATGAATCCGCAATGTAATGTCGGGCTAGGGCTACGCTGTGCCAAGCAAAATCGGGTAAGTTTTCTATACGTGGTTAGATGCAGAGCCACTCGTCGTGCGAGTGGATCAAATCCTGGAGTGAAACAGAGGGTACGAAAGGGTATGATATGATACTACAACAATATCGTACCCTTGGTCGCCAGGTGCCACAGGCATATAGATATATACTATATATGTAGACACTTTAGTCAAAGCCTGCTCGGTGACCACCGTAGATACCTGAAGACCGACAGCGATGGCAATGGCCCAAGGCGCCACAGCTATTATTATAGCTGACACTGAGCAATCGATTAATAAGTATGCCGCAGGTTAAGTCAACGGGAAGGACACGAGCCGTATGTCGTCCCCAGGCCAAAATGTCCACAGCAGGAACAAATCAAACCCAGACGAACATACCTTGCACCAGGTTGGGGTTGTCCCTGCTCTCGTCCTCTGCGCCGGAGCAGCCACCCGCAGACGACTACCACCGCGTCCGCGAATTACTGTAGTTTATAATCGCTTAAGTGCCAGCTCGTTCCTCGCGTCTTACCGGGTCTGCGGCGGCTGCGGTACGAGTGGGACTAGTAACCAGCGCTAGTGACTGTCACTCTGCACTCGGTACAGCTTTCAACTTTCAAGTAAATCTCATCCAACCAGCTAGATCCAAGCTCTGTTCCACCGTTTGGATCCATCTGATTGGATGAAGACATAATTTAATTACGAACGTCGAGTCGAGGTTCTCTCTGTGACGAAGTGCGCACAGGTGCCGCAAAGTGTCTGTGAAGAGCACGCGTGGTTACTAGGCGATTACTACGTGTTGTGTGCGTTGTCCTCACGTTAAACCGTTCGTTCTTTCTACCCAACCACGTCCAGTATAGCTTACCCCTTTTTCTAGACGATGGTTGACGCACACTGTGTACGAGACGAAGGGGGTTTCACCCTACATTGGTTGGTTGGTTCCGTTTCATTAGGTCAGGGTTGAAGTATATAGAAGATAGAAGATTATGTCAGCCATTTTCTCGAAAAAGCGGTAAGGTACCCGGCATCAATACTGTTAAGGTATCAGTGGGGTGTTAGTCCGTTTGACCACTCGCGAAATCCGCTAGCTTAGCCTGACAACTAATCACACTTTCTTCCCCCCTGAAACGGCGGGATAGCAGGTCGGCCGGACATACAGGCGGACCTTTCAATATCCAAGCGGTTTCATTTCCTGGGGATACCAGGGAGAGTGTTTTTCAAGTTCGAAATGGGGAAAATCCGAAAAAGTTTACTATGGTGGATGTGGGATTTGAACCCACGACCCAAAAAACCCATTGTCTTTCGACGACGCCATTTATTTGTTGAGGTATTAGTGGGGTATTAGTCCGTTTGACCACTTGCAAAAAGTTAACCGATAGCTTACGCAAACTAAGTCTTCTAACAGTACACTTAGAGTCCCTGTTGATTCTTTATCCCAGAGATAAAACAAATTCTTTGGACACAGACTGTGAAACAGAGTAAACCAAACAGTCCCAATTCATCAAGGTAAAGCAAGTGAGTTGCTAGCGTGACGGGTACGAGACCACAACAAAACAAGCCAGGCCATTAAAAAAAAAAATGCGACGAGAAAAAAAGAGACCAAAAGAAAAGCCGCTAGATGGGGCCAAAACTAAAAGAAAAGCCGCTAAATGGGGCCAAAAACTCGAATATTTGCAGGCATTTCCACCGGTCAAAATCCCCTCTCGGTTATAGTAATACCAGCCAGTCCGATCGGGTCTGACATCAGGGTTATCCGGCTCGACCAGTGATATTTGTAAACCTCATGATCCGACCCGTGGGCCGGGTCGTGACCCGTGTAAAGTCCTGGAAGTTACGGCTAAAATGTGGAACCTGCGACTAAAGAAGGGTGGAAGTTGTGGCCGATATTAAAAAATAAAAATACATTCCAGCTGGCTATGAAATCGAAGATCTTGTCGAAACTCGTCGTCTTTGCAATCTGTGCGTGATACTCCGATCGCGCGCATTACTTTCTGTGTGTCCTTCTTATAGGTCAGCGACTCCCCTTGGAACTACGGTGCAGCTTGTACCGGGGTCAAAAGGGTAATGTTCATCAACCAGTGCGCGGAAACTATAAAACCCGTTCTTGAGGGGGACCAAATCTGACAGCTGTGGTGGAAGGAAATGCATCAGCTTATCAAGTGTACCCTGTAAGTCGTATGACCGGTGAGGGGAGGGCGGAGTTTGTAAGGGCGTGTGGGCCTGGGTTTGTACAAGAAGAGGGAGCGGTGGGGGGGGGACGGGCGGGGCTACTCAATCTGTGCGCGGAAATTATGAATCCTTCAAGGGGACAAATATATACTCAGTAGTGACAAAACACGACAAAAACTCTGTAGAAACTGCGACCACAAAAAAAGGTGGATACTTCGCAGCCAAAATGTGGAAGTTTTGTTACCTGAGGCGACGTGGAGCTAGGAGGCGCTCGAGAGGAAAGGAACGGCACATCAGAGAGGGAGTTCTGCTTTTAGTGCTTAGTGTGCGCTTCACCTGTCTACCACAAGTAGCGCTCTGACAACCTTTCCGAGGAACGTCCAACGACGTTCGTTCGTCCGACGTACTATTATTACTGTTTACTTCTATGCCGTCTCTTGGCCAAGGACCTTCCATCATTGGGAATGTTCTTGTGCTTTAAATATGAGAACCGAAGGACACGCCAGCAGAGTAGTGCTGGATTGCGAATGCAATCATACGATCGACACACGACGTGTGTATGAAAATACGTGGAAGAAGTGTGGTGAGCTCGATCTTTATCTTTCCCCATCCGCCCGAGGATTAAAAAACAAAACAAAAAAAAGAATATGAGCGATGATATGTATCACGTATATACGTAACTCGATTCTACGGGTTATCTTCTCTGCACGGAATTACCATTCCATCAAATATTCGCGTGGCCACGAGACCGCAATCCTGCGGCCTATCTTACCCATTCGAATGTATCCCCCTACTGCGGTACTACTGATGACGCTCCATCACATGATTGACTATCAACATGTCGGAAAGACCCACACACTGGCAGTAAGAGCTCATATGACACGAGTTTAACTTTCTGTAATAAAACAACATTCCCGAGTACTGCTGTTGGTGGCAAGGGACTGCTGCTGCTGCTGCTGCTGTTGTTGTTGTTGTTGTTGTTGTTGTTGTTGTTGTTGTTGTTGTTATTGTTGTTGTTGTTGTTGCTGTTCTCAGTCTTGTCAAAAATCTAGAGTCCGTGGTCACACAAAGAAAGGTGCTGGAGCCCTAGGAAGATGCGAAAAACCAAATGAAATCAAAATTCGTCGGGGACATACTACTCGTAGGCTTTGCCGCCTGAAAACGCACGATACGATAAAGGCGTACACATGAAATGATCCAATGTGCAAACTGAACTTACATGGCCGCGGGTATCCACTCAACTACAAGTACGGCATAGAGTTCCCCCGTTCCCACAACTAACCAACTCGCGGCTATAAACTACAGCGGTTAGGCTGCCTGCACCGTACGAACCGCACGGTAATCGTGAGCACAGACGAACGCGCCTGCTTTCTGGAGTGCTGTCGGAGTGACGACAACCATGACCGACCGTGGTCAGAGTAGCAAGAGCTTATACGAGGTAGTTCAACTTTCCGTCATAAAACAACATTCTCAAATACTGCTGTTGGTGGCAAGCGACTGCTGTTGTTGTTGCCGTTGCTGTTCTCACATTGACAACAACAGTCAACGCGCACAACCATGACCGACCGTGGTCCGAGGACAACCTCCACCAGTCATCCTGGGGTGGAACAATAATACCCCACGGAGCAAAAAAAAAAAACTAAACAGGGGTGGGCCAGATTTTTTTTTCCGACACCACACGTCAAATTATTCAACTTCGAGCCTCCCGACAGGGCGGGGATGACCTGACACCGCCCCCCCCGCCCCCCCCAATCGCACATACTAAATCCAATATAAAACCGAACACATACTAAATCATAGATAAAACCAAACACAGAACGAAAGAGAGCCCCCCCCCCCCCCTCCCCCCCCCCCTCCTGCTAGATACAACGCCTTCCACATGACTGCAATGCTGCTGGGAGGCGATCTATAGGCCACACACAGCTGCTTCATGACGGCGAGTTTTCTGTTTTCAGATGTGCTGAGTGGTACAAAGCAGCTGTGAGCTCGCTCCTAGGTGGTGGAGCAGAAAGTGCCGAAGAGCCGAGGGATCGAGCGTGGAACGGCAGGTTTCATCGCGTGGCGCGCGGACAACTGCTATCTGTTTGCCGTATGTAGTTGTAGCAAAGCCTTGAAACCCTTAATCCTATCTGTTACCTGGTATCCGGTATCGTACTCGTACTTGTGGCGCGAGCGGTACCGTTGTTGTTGTTCTCAAACTAACTCGCATAAATCATTAAGCAAGTTCGTGGTCGCAAGACAGGCTCCAGTCACTCTGGAGTGGAGAAATGACGTCCTAGAAACATTTTTATGAAAAAAAATGTATAAAATGCCCCAGGGAAAAAAACACAAACCAAAAGTGGTACAAGTACACGCATATATCGCAGCTGACGCAATTCATGCCTCCGCCAGAACAATATAAAAAGTGAAATCAATACCATGATGTGGCACCACGAAGGTACCACCAACCACCAGAATATGTTTAGCCTTGCATTGCGGCCGAGTTGCAGCACGATCCTTGCGCATACAGGCGAATCTTGGCACGACAGCAGCAAACAGTAACGCTTCCCGCAGCTACAGCAGCAGACGAATACTGCGAGCCGTTGCTTTGTGTGTGTTAACCTTGCCGCTGGGGGCTTGGATGCCGTTTTTTGACGAGGCAACTCCTATTCATGATCCAGACCCTCTTGCTTCGGTTTTGCACAGCAGCACGGGTACCATCTCGGTAGCACTTGACTATTTCTCAGGACCAATCTTTGACGGCGCCTGATGCCATTGACACCTCGTCTGTCATCTGCTTCCTGCGTTTCTTGTACATGTCCTGTACGCCACCATCGCCACTGTCGAAAAAATATTTCGTATGTAATATATATACATATATATACACTTCATTCAGCTGTGAGAGCGACCAAACAAAGAGGATTTTCGATCAATCTATATTATAAAAAATAAAATACACTCCAGCTGTGAGATCGAATATTTTGTCGAAACTCATATATGTCGTACATATACATACCAGGGATGTGATGTGATGTTACGGAAGGATTGTTACACTAATATACAAAAAAAAAGTGGTGAAAAAAAAAACGGCCCCTTGGGGGGGGGGCAGAGGGAGGGGGGTGTACTCAATTTGTGCATGGCCGTAGTCGTATGGGGAGGCGGGGGGAGGGGTTACTTACATTGTGCATGGCCGTCGTCGTATGACCATAGACCCTCGCATCCCTACTATGTCGGGACGGAGCACGTCGGGTTTTCACCAACCAGGCAGACATTGCTCGCACCAAGCGCGAAGCGCCGTGAGGTGTTCGGCGAGTCGCATGAAGGGTGAACTGCATACATACTTTCAAGAACCGCTCGTAAGACGGACTTCGGCACCTTATGCCTACTTTCTTGCTCATGGATGACAGAGCCAATGAGCTACTTCGTTTTCTGGTGTAGCCACTCCAGAGACAGCAATGGGCATCACTATGTAACTGCCTCGTGGGTGCCTTACCATGTTCACACTACGTGATGCGATCATTCCCCTTGCGCGGAGTTAGAGTTATCCACCCCGCAACTATGTATGGTTTTAGGGAATTGGTGGGCTATTATTGCGTCAAACCACTTGCAAAAGGTTAACCGATAGCCTACCCATGCTAGGCCATGTAACACTCTCCCCCCCTGAAACGGCGGGATACCAGGTCGGCCGGATATACGGGTGGAAGTGTCAATATCCAAGCGGTTTCGCTTCTTGGGGATACCGCGGAGGGTATTTTTCAAGTTCCTGGAAAAGTCATAAAAAATGTTATTGGTGGATGGTGGGATTCGAACCCACGACCCAAAAACCCATGGTATGTCGACGACGCCATTTGTTACGGAATTAGCGGGGTATTAGTCCGTTTGACCGCTTGCAAAAGGTTAACCGAATGCATACCCAAACGAAGCCTTGTTATAGCAATGGTCTAACTCGATAACCATCATGGTGACCGCCGAAAAAGAAAAACAGAAGAACAAAAAAACGGTGCCCTGGATGTCAAGCGCACGCAGTGAATGGCATGTTTTACAGCGTCGTTGCCAACCAACGCCAACTCCAATATACATAAAATGTTGTACAGCGTCGGTGCCAACCGAGGCCAACTGTTACATATATGTATATATATATGTCCCCCTCAGAAACGGGTTTTACAGTTTACGCGCACAGACTGCCTAACATCACCCTGTTGACCCTGATAGCTACACTGTAGTTGCAAGGGGAGTCGCCCACCTATGTCCTTAACGAGGACACAAAACCCGTAATACGCGCGATCGGAGTATCACACACAGCTTGCAACGATGAGTTTCGACAAAATATTCGATCTCACAGCTAGAGTGTATTTTTAGTTTTATAATATATTCAAGGGGGGAGGCAGGGCGTGGGTAGCTATTGTTGTATATTATCCCAATCCCCGCCCCCCCCCTCGGCTGAACGTGGTATACACGTAGTGTATTACAAAAAAATTGAAATACACTCACTCCAGCTGTGATTGTCAAGATTCGGCCTCGAAAGGCCTGCCTCTGGTGGAATCGAATAAAAGCAACGTCTCTACGGAGGAAAAGAAAGTGAGCACTCTCCGAGGACCTGCTCAATTGGCAGACCTGCAGGGGGCACTCTGTGTCCCCACCTATATATAACCTTACATGATGAAGATTTCGATGAGACTCAAATTTGCAAGCTGTGTGACACTCCGATCGCTACTACCGACCGCCCGTGTTACTGGGTGAAAAGTGTGTGTCCTCATCATTAAGGATATAGGTCGGCGACTCCCCTTAAAACTACAACAAGCAGTAAGTAGACGTAGCTTGTACGAGGGTCATCAGGGTGAAGTTAATCGATCTGTGCACGGAAATCATGAAACCTGTTTTTGACGGGGACAAATCTGACGGCTGTGGATTGCATCAGTTCATCATGTATATCCTGTAAGTCGTATAACCGTTGAGGGGAGGAAGGGTAGCTAACGGCGGGGTTTTCAAGGCGCGCGGGGGGGCGGGGGGGGGGGGGTATATAACATCAACCATTACATCAATCATACATACTTCGAAGTACATAGATAGCTGACGCAAGTCGTACATCGTACATCTGCCTCTATGTAGCTGCTCGGCTATACTGTCAACGTCCGGATCGACGGAAGTTGGTTGATTCTACAATAACAAGCAGGCAAGCAGTGCCCAAAAGCGCTACGTAGGAGGAGACTTCTTTGGGGCGCGTCACGTGCTTTTCGGGCCCTATTACACGAGTAGACGCCGCATGCTACGACATGACGAAATGACGATAGAGCCAGCGCCCGTAAGACCGCCAAAATATCTTGAGAATAACGGGGCCGGCTCCTCAAGCTAATAATAGTATTGATATTAATACTTAATGTATTATTATTAGTATTAACCCATAATCGTCGAAATGTCCTTATTGTTTGGAACGTGTTCTGTTTTACACCACCACCACGGATGGGATATATAAATACTCTCCCCCCTTTCGATCAAAATCAGGCCCCCAGGTCCTTAAAACTCCGCCCTTCCCTCACCGGTTATTCGACTTACAGTATTCACTTGATAAACTGATGCATTTTCTTCCACAGCTGTCAGATTTTGTCTCCCTCAGAAACGGGTTTTATAGTTTCCGCGCACAGACTGCCTAACATCACCCTGTTGACCCTGATAGCTACACTGTAGTTGCAAGAGGAGTCGCCGACCTATATCCTTAATGAGGACAAACAACCCGTAATACGCGCGATCGGAGTATCACACACAGCTTGCAAAGATGAGTTTCGACAAAATATTCGATCTCACAGCTGGAGTGTATTTTAATTTTTAATATATATATATATGGGTTCGTTGTTCGTTCATCGGGTTTCACGTTCCTTCTCCGAAAAATCAGTCTTTGGAGGATGAGGCACAACAACAGTACCCAGAAAGCAAATTTAAACGGTGCAACCTTTAATAGTGCGACCACAGGATTTGTATCTCTCTTCTCTCTATGTAGAATGAAGAATCAGCATGAACACTGGGTGTCCTGATGTCGTTGGGTAGAAATAAAATAACGGTTTACTTAACATTGCGATGAAGACGAAACACACCACCTGAATGTACCATCATGGCAGGTAGTATACACTAATAATTACAGCAGTAGTAGTAGCTTTATTAGTGTCGGGAGACTACTTGCAAAATGTTAACCGATAGCTTACCCAAACTAAGCCTTAGAACACTTTCCCCCCCTGAAACGGCGGGATAGCAGGTCAGCCGGATATACGGGCGGACCTTTCAACATCCCAGCCGTTTCATTGCCTGAGTTTTTTTCATGTTTGACATGGGGAAAGTCTGAAAAAGTTTGTACCTGTAGGTGGATGTAGGATTTGAACCCACGACCCAAAAACCCATGGTCTGTCGACGACGCCATTTGTTGAGGAATTAGTGGGGAATTAGTCCGTTTGACCACTTGCAAAAGGTTAACCAATAGCTTACCCAAACTAAGTCACATATACCTACAGCAGTAGTAGTAGCAGTGGTAGCATCAAGTATTAATAGCAGTTTTGGAAATGACAGCATATCACTACCTACTACAGCAAGCAGTAGTAGACGTATATATGTGTACCACACAAAAAATGACCTCAAAATCCATGATTCAAACATGGTTGGCCCGTTGCGCGCGCGGTCTCTCTCTCGCGCGCACCCGCGCTCGGGGGTGCGATTTGCGCTGCCGTCGCGGCATCGAGGGCATCTGCGTGAGGCTTAGTGCGATAAAGGTACAGACTTTTAATAAAAAAAATGTCCACACCTCGGACAGATCATGATCTAGATCATCTAGATCATCTACTACAGTAGATCCTGCATCTGCCGATATGAGACGTTGTGCAGAATGTGTACTATATAGAGAGTGCAGTTCCAACAACCCTGGAAACACTTTTTACATTTTAAACAGATCACGAAGAAGATCGTACGACTCGCGCCCGGTAACATGAGCTAGAACATACAGATCTTCCCCGAAATATCTACTACCACTACTACTACTGCTACTGCTACTGCTACTGCTGCTGCTACTGCTACTGCTGCTGCTGTAGATCACCAAGTGGAGATATATGGTATTATAGGTGATCTGTCAGACATGTGAAATATTTTTGACTGAATGGAGGAGGCGAAAACCACCCAATATCGTCAGAATTCCATTCAATTTGTGTGTGACAAAACAATCCGCGGTGTACCTACTGCAGGTCAAGGGATAAATTGTTCATCAGCGTTCACTTTCGACACATCATCATGCTATATTCTATCATCATAGCATACTTGTATCACACGCTATTTTCATGCTATAATATCATACGATGTTATTGTTATGCTATCATAGCATACGATGTTGTTATGCTATCATCATATATACGACATTGTTATGCTATCATATCATACGATATTGTTGTGCTATAATATCATACGATGTTATAGTTATGCGATCATATCATACGAAAATATTGTTATGCTATCATATCATACGATATTATTGTTATGCTATCATATCATGCGATATTGTTTCTCTGAAGTTCCTCACTCAAGGAGCTCTGCACGTCACCCAAACACTAATTCTGAGTATATTGCAAGTATTGCCACCCGATCGATCACGAAACCCACATGGCCTGGGCACAAAAAAATATTCAAAATAGCCTTACACACTTACTGACTTGCTTATTTAGTACAGCAGCAGACTATTTTTCAAAGAGTGATGATGTGGTATATAGCAGAGGCATAAATTAGTGGTTCGGCGTCTGTTGCGCGCAGCGCAACAGGCGGCGCAAGGCGTGTTGCTCGCGAAAAAAATGTGAAATATGCGTGAACATACGCACGCCTGAAAACCAAGCAACAAACTCCTCGCGCACCTCAAAAAGGCGTGCATCAGAATGCCTTGGGATGTCTTGAAGCAGAAACGAGGTGATCGCACTTACTACTAGTATTAGTATTAGTATTATACGTATACTCCCGAAGTCAGGAGTAGCTCGGGGCCAGCATCGCTGCACCTTAGGTCAATCCATAAAAAAGAGAGAAACATATCAATAGTATACTCGTCATTCGCCATTCGCCATAGGCGGTGATCGGTGATGCTCCCAATGCCCAGTCTATGTGTGTCGTTTCTATGTTTTCGGCTCGAGTCGCACATCAGCAGCAGCAAAAAAAGGATAGGCCAGCAGTGTGGCCGACGACGCCACACCAGAAAGGTATGACGAAAAAATAACCCACCCCCCTCCCTAGACCTTTCTTCGTGCTGCACGCGTCTGCGTGGTCGGTGAAACCCGACACGCTCCCGACATTGTAAGGGATGCGAGAGTCTACGGCAGGTCTACGGTATTCCGACTACCGCCATGGATAAAGCGAGTAACCCCCCCCCAGTTCCCGACCTTGATGCTGGAATTTCCACACCGTCACTGCAACAGTAGTAGTAGTAGTAGCTTGCCGTCGTTATCGCATGACAGCACGCATCACAGAATTCTAAAACAAAAGACGTTTTGAGAGAAAAAAATCGCCTACGTACTACGGCGATTGAGAAAAAAAAAGACCCGAAAAAAAGAGCGCAAAAAAAAATATTTTGCCTGCAGCGAAAAATGTTGCGCGCCCAAAATCGCGTGTTGCGCAACTAACCTCGCGGCGACTGTTTCGCAAAACGGTTATGTTGACCTAAATGTTGCGCCCGCGCAAACAGCGTAACAGCCAAGTAATGCCCTGGTATTGGTATATAGTAGACAATTTTTCAGGGAAAGATATGCACGGAGTGAGAATATATCCGCAAAGCGATTTTTTACGGAGCAGTTCGATCAAACCGCACCGCACCGCTCCGTGACATTTTGTAGCGGCGGATATCCGCTCCGTGACAATCCGTGACTTTCCCCACGACGAGCGGATATCCGCTCCGTAACACTCCACAAAAAAAAACATTCGCTCCGCTCCGTGACGTTTTCAAGGGCGGGTATCCACTTCGCAATAAACCCGTGAGTTGCACGACGCGCGGATATCCGCTCCGCGACATTATTGTACAAATAACCGCCCCGCTCCGTACGGATTGTAACTGCGCGGTTGAAACCGTGAAACACGGTTTTTATATCGTACGCAGCGGTTCGACCCACTCCGTAGGTACTCGGCATCTACTACGGGGTAGTATCTCACGGATCAAACCGGTCAAAAGTCGCCGTTATTCCACGGACGAATTTGTTCCGAATTCTGGACAACCTGCTGTAGAACGACTTTGATATACCTGGCATAAAACAGCAGCGGTGTGTTCCTTGTATGATATATATGTATGGCGTCCATAACGACGGCATCTTCAAGCCCCGACCCGCGAGAAAAACATAGTATGAACAGGTGGTGGTTGTTTTGCTGTTTTTCACTGCTTGCTGTTGTTGTCATAGTTGGTTTCGCGTGTTCACTGCTGCCGTTGACGTTCTGCATGGTGGAGAGCCATATGGTCCTGGGTCAGGAGCTGTGCTGCTGTCGCGCGTCTGCCTCCCCGGCCCCCGTCACTTCTGTGCTGCATGGTCAACAAATGTGCAACTATTCAACATTCATTTTTTCTTCTTCTTGCCCGAGGGACGCAACGTTTTCATGTTTGTGCACCTTTCTCCTCTGGTGCTGGGCTTTGCGCGCCACAAGCTTGCGAAAAGAGAAACGTTTTATCGGCCAGTACATCGTATTCTTTCGTACTTATTGGTATTTACTCACGGATATCCATATCATTTTTATGGAGAATTGCTACGGTGCACCGTGGGGAAATGCCGCGGTTGCGTGCGGTTTGATCGACGGGGTGAGATAAACCGCTCCGTGAAAAAAAAACGTGCGGCGGATATCCGCTCCGCAATAATCCATTACATTCGTAGCTGTGGGTACATCCGCTCGTTGACAATCCGTGACTTTCCCTGCACGCGGATATCCGCGCCGCTCCGCTCCGTAACACACTCCAAAAATCTGCTCCGCTTCGTGATATCCAAGGGCGGATATCCCCTCCGCTCCCCGAGTTTACTTTTTCAAAACGCTCCGCGGAGCGGTGTAACCTGCTATTCTTCAAAGAGTGATGTGATCGTCTACTTCCACTGCTGCTGCATGTCGATGTCCCAACAAAACGCACGTTACGTGCCGTCTTTTCGGACACGGGATCAAGATATTCCGAGCCTTGCGATCGACGTGCGGCGCTATGCTGCTGTGCCGCTACTTCCCCTCTTCGCTACTAGCTATTAATACGAAGTAGCATTATATTTGATGCCGGTGCTGCTATCGCGTGCCGCTGCTGCTCCGCTGCTTGTTCGAATACTGCGCACTGCTGCTTGCTCTTCAACCATTTTTGTCGTGCGACTGCAGTATATTATATTGTCATCATCGTATTTGAGGAGACAACGTACACAGTTCAGTCTGTTGCTGTGTTGCATATATGTATAATTGGTAGAGGTTACAAGTTTCAATTATCTCATCGAGAACGTTGTTCTGAATCTTGCGGCTACGTTTGGGGCATCATCCGAATATCTCATATTTTGTTACTTAGCGTTCACCTGCGTTCACCTGTGGTACACTAGTTGTAGTGCCTCAGGATACCGTTCGGATCAAAAGCAATATACACTACAAGTATACATATTGGAATACGAGCGTGGCCGTTGTCGGTATACTTGTGGTATCATCAATCTATAATCGCAACAGAGAGTTCCCACTGGCTTAAAAGCGGGCAAAAGTCATCGATAATTTAAACACAACCCCAAACTTCTAACTCGATTGTATTCTTCATCCAGCGCCACTGCTGTGGCTGGCGTATCCTTCAGTTCACGTGGTAGCGGCAGCGCGAGCCGTCCCTACAGGTGGTCACCGTTACCACTCCATCCAGCAGCGCAAGCTGCCGTTGTATACGGATGCTTGAGTACGTCGACTCCACCTGGTCCCTGGGGATCACGTGCGGTGGAGATAGCCACCCGGAACGTCGTCATTCGGGGTATATAGTGTGTGTGGGGCTGGCGCAAGCTCACACCCACTAACGAACCCCCCGGCCATACGAAAACAGCCTTCCGTCGAACTTCATCCACAGACACGGTCCGCCCCGCCCATTCGGGCGTTGGTCTTCGTAACCGGCCTTCTTTCCATCTCGACGGGAATAATCGAACATTTCACGGGCCCGGGACAAGCAGCCCCTTGGGCATCGTCAACAGTCTATAAATAATAATGCAGCTATTCTTCCTTGTTGTTGTTGTTGCCTGCGGGCATTTTATCCGACGGCGGCCCTTACCCGGCCACCGGCGAAATCCCCGTGTATGCCTGCTGGAAACAATATAGTTAGTTGGTGTACAGGCGGTGCTCGCGATGAACCATAGGCCTCACTAATCTGTTGCACTCCGCTTATGTTCGACGGACCACCGGCCGCTGACCTACAGATAGTTCAGCAGTGCTACTCGTACAGCAGTACATTGACAGCCGTCAAGGAAATGCGGACTCAAGGGCTGGGATTCTCATGAGGGAGAGTGTCTTTCGACAAGTATTTAGTCTAGAACTTCAGAAAACCGGGCATCTTCAAAAACGGCATTCCCCAATTTGCCTGATTTTCTCATTAGAGCATACGTAACCCCCCTTCCTGTTAGATATAGGTGTCCTTTCCTGCTGCATGATGATAATGCTGCGGCTGCTGGCGAAAAATGAACAGGGGCGGTGTACGAGCGTGTCGGAACTCGAATCAACTTTATTGACCCTCCGCGATCGGTGACAGAAGCTAGTGGCTGGTCCACGGCACACCACTCAGTCCTGGAATTTAAGGACCATATAAACATAACTATTATAAGGTAAACGATCCTTAAATTCACGAACAGCGTGGGACAATTGATCATTCACGATGAATCATTACCCGGACTGCGGGACTGTCGAAATTTGTGAAAATTTTGAATTCATTATCTCGAACACTACCGAGTAGATACATGGCGCTGTATTCCGACTTTCCAGCGATGCATGACTGCTGCCTGTCCACAACAACACACCGACCACTAGGCAGCGTCAACCCTCCCCGAGCGACGGGCTAGTTTCTCTCACCGTTCTTGGCGTGGCAGGATTTCTCCGACTGTTGCTTCTTGTGTGTTCGTATCCGAATGCATGATGATGGTAAATTGATGGATGGTCTAGACTATAAGAGGAGTTTCAAATCCCTGGATGGCCCAGTCGTAGCGGGATGAATGGATTTTTTGTTCTTCACGAGAAGGGCAAAGTGAGGAGAGCAGCAAGAGCTGAGAGATCCGTCCGTGGAACCATGAGGGCGGCAAGGTGCGCACGTGGATAGCGGCATTTGCGCAGCGTAGGACAGAGCTCCATATCCCGTGGCGTGGAAGCAAGCAAGTCGAGGGAACTAACCGATCTAAACATCTACAATATAGAAACAACAAGTGAACTACACCACACTTCCAGCCCTACACGGACAACAATAATGGCGGAGGATCTCCGCGCTTCTCCCGCAATCAACAGCACGACCAACAGCAGCAGCAATAGTGCTAGTCGGCATGGAAGCTCTGGAAGGAACAGCATGGAGGGCAGCCTCCACTCTCGAGGAGGGCCACCGCCCCGTGAGTATTGGAAGACCGCACGGGGAAAGAGACAGCGGGAGACGATCGGGGTGATGCATGTTCCTGGGAGGATACTGGCTACTCTGCAGCGCAAGTTCTGGGACAGCAACCAGGCGAGTCACATGTACAGACAAGAGAGCTTACGGGGGGGTGGTGGGCGGCGCGCGCGGGGGGGGGTCCTATGTATAACATGCCTGGGGATGCTACGAGCATCCCTTTCTAGCCCATGTGAAGTCTGGGCCGGGTAGTAGGCCCTCGTGTGATAGCTATTATAAGGGTATCGTGCTCCGGCTTCGGAAAGGGCGGATCACATTCATATATCGTATACATGCACGTTCAAGATCATAACCGTTTGGGACTGTCAATGATTGATGATACCGCCTACAGGCCGCATCATGTACCTGGTACCAGGTTCATACCTCGCATGATATTACCTCGCATGATATTATGTGTTCTGCTGCTGCTGTTCGTGCAAAGCAGGACCGCGACCGTGATTGCTCTGCTGTGCTTCGCCACACCTGGTAGGTCGATTTTAGGGTGGGGATACTGCTGTAACGGCATCTCGAAACCACATATCTGTGGAACGGAGCAATGCGCTCTGGTACAGCCAACAACCTTGCGTAATGACAAAACAGTCAATGGGACCCGAAGGGTGCGCCAGCTATCGTTGGGCTGCGAAAGCAACTGAGCTAAATCGACACACGACGCGTAAGAAAATACGTGGAAGTGTGGTGAGCTACGAAAGCTTTATTTTTCCCCATCCGCCGGAGGATAAAAAAAAAAAAAAAAAAAAAGTCAGTAGTAAAGCCGCTGCTGTGCGGAGTAGATGCCGCTCGCTGCCCAGCAGCTGTAGAATGTGTTACACAGCAGACAGATCATGGTCTAGGTCATCCATTAATAGATCCTTCATTTGCCGTTGTGAGATGCTGCGCAAGATAAACGTGATACAGATATCCCACCCGACAAGCATGGCGGCAAAATCCGTGTCACACAAATCCCACTCGGGAAGCATGATCTACAGGTAGATCCTACAGATAACGTAAACAGTATAAATAGGAATATACTATGATATGTACAGCTGTATCAGCCCTGCGGGATCTAGATCATGGACTGGGATCCGCTCTGCCCAAAAAGATGAAATGTTTCCGTACGTGGTACGTTATAAATCGAACTAGACTGCTACACTGCAATCCATGCTGCGGTTGCCGTGCAATACATGGTAAGTGCGTACCTGTAACACTCTGTACAACACAACAGCAGTAGAACTAGAGTGCAATAACTGCAAGCAAATATGACGTAGTTAGTTTGGCACTTGGTAAAGCATTGCGATACCGATCGTCGCATCATCGCAACGGCTCCATGGTATGGCTATCGCCAGGAGCTCGCAAGCAGTATATCTGAACATGTCGTCAACTTGTGTTCGTTGGTGATCGACGGGTGCTTCAGGCAACTTCGAAGGCCTCCTTTCTTTTTGGCGTCGTCAACATTAGAATCTCATCTGTTCTTGCATAATAGCAAATTTTTAATCTTGCGTTATCACTTGCTGTCTTTCGCAGGTGGTGTCAGACCATGCCGTCTCCGCGCGCGACTTCCTTGCCGGTGCGTACATGGCCAGCAAGGACAAGGCGGGGGAGGTGGCCGGGGCGACCGTCCACAAGAGCTTGCAGGTAGGCGGTGGTACAGAACCACTGCAACTACTGAGCTAGCAGCCCAGCTGAAAGAGATACACTAGCACCACTGAGCTAGCAGCCAGCTGTTGGAGGTCACTGAGCTAGCGATCGGCTACTTGAGATACACCAAATCCACTGAGCTTTTGTTCAACTGAGATGATAGAGGTAAACCGTATCCAATTAGCTACTATAGCAGGTAGGCTATGTTAAGAAATACCAGGTACCCCTCAATCACTGAGCTAGTGTTGGTTGGATAGTACTACTCACTAGACCACTCAATCACATATGACTGAGTGTTCTAGTCGGTATTGATGTGTACCCAACAAAATTTATGGTGTCGAGGTCGTTGAGTCTCGGCGGCTTCGTTGGCGGTGATCTCCGGAGGCTTCCCCGACATAACGAACAGCTAGCAGTCAGCTGTTAGATATACCACCATAGCCGCTGAGCTGGCAGGTAAGCGATTTTAGAGACACACCATAACCACTTAGATGGCAGACTGCTGTTTGAGATACACAATAACCACTGAGCTAGTAGGAGCCAGGAGATAGTGTCGACGGCACTCCTGGGCTGGCCGCGCTAGACCTCCAGCTCAAGGGCTGTGCGCTAGCTGGAATTCACGGCTAGTTATTGGTTGGGTGGCGAAGCATAAGCCAGTTAGCCATTTATTTGAAGCATAAGCCAGTTAGTCATTTTATTTGAAGCATGAGCCAGTTAGCCATTTATTTGTATTGGCCTATGTTTCCTTGCTATAAACACCACACGTCGAGCCACAAACGCGTGGATCAGATCGAAAGTCACAGAGCTCCGCGAGTTACCGCACGCAAATGAACTTGTAATGCACTGCTGTAGCACTTGACCGATTAAGAACCACAGCAGTGCCTGTCGGCGAACCCATAATTACTTTTCTTCAATTTTTACTTTTACAAACAATTTTCAAGGACGTCAGCCGTGAGTTCGACGAATTTCAGGTCAATACTCATCTTTGCAAGCTGCGTTGTTGGTACTTTTGTACATTTTCGGTTTTTCACAAGATGAAGATACAAGTTATTATCGGAGGTTCTTCATAACGTAATAAAGAACGCCCGAGATCGCAACCAGTTGCAATTCCGCACGACAACCCCGCTCCATGGCTCCATGACACGAGGAGCTCAACAGAGCTACTCGCGCCTCGACTCTCGTCCTGTGGCCGGAGCACAGTGCTTGGCTCTGCCGCTGGCGCATCTGGGTCCAGACAGCCAGGCTCTCGAGCAACCGATCCGAACCCCAAGCACTCAAAACCCAAAGGGTTTCTGATTTCCACCGCCAGGGGCTCAAACCGGCTTGCCTGTGCTCCCACAACCCTAGAGTACTACTACAGTGCGAGCCGGTCGCCCCTGTAGCGTATCAGGTTATCTTCGAGCCTGCTATAGGTCAGTTTCGTGAGTTCAAATTCCCCCGAGTGCCTACTCGTATAAATTCGTGGGGACTTTTGCTTGTGCACAAATTGACTTGCGGAAAGCGCGATAGCGTGAGTTAGCAACACTCGATGAGAAATCGACGAGCAGTGGGATTGCTGAACCCTATGCGCGATGAAAGTTGAAGGCAAGAACTGGGGGGGAAGAAGGGACGACACCTGTGACATCGGCTTGTCCAGAAGCTGGAAAGTAGAAGTGTTGGAAAAAAAAAAAAAAAGTACGTTAGGGGACCGCCGTATGAGGAAACCGCCAGAGCGTTTTTGGGCAGCGGGACCGCCGAGCGAGGGGACCGCCAACGGGTTTTGAGCAGCGGGACCACGGAGACAGGGAACCGCCGAGAGGTTTTGGGTAGCGGGGCCGCCGAGTGAGGGGACCGCCAAAGGCTTTAATGCAGCGGGACAACCGATTTGACTTGATACTAAAACGTACAGATTTCCTGTTCTTCTATACCGTATAGAAGTTTAATACGCGTTTGGAAAACGAGGTATCTGGACCGAGTTTATACTAAAACGCACAGATCTTCCCTATTAACTTTATACTAAAACGTAAACGTACAGATTTTCCCTATTACAACTCGTAAATTTAATAGGGAAATTAAAATTCAATAGGGAAAATCTGTACGTTTTAGTATAAATTTAATAGGGATTTAAAGTTTAATAAGGAAAATCTGTACGTTTAAGAATATACTCGGTCAGGATACCCCGTAAATTTAATATAAAGAAAATCTGTACGTTTTAGTATAAGCTCGGTCCGGATAACTCGTTTTCCCAACACGTATTCAACTTATATACGGCATAGAAGAATAGGAGTATTTAATAATGGGGAAAAAACAGAGTTTTCTGAACAATGGGAACGGAGCCTAAAATGAGAACGGACGGTTTTTTTTAGAAAGCAAACCAATTATGTACAACTCCAAAAAAAAAAATGACAGTCCTGTGGGGCTGTACAGCAGCCTTCGAATGAGCTGTCGCTCAGGCTGGAAGTCCTCGGCATCGCCTCGGTAGCCAGCATCTAGAGAAATCACCATAGAGCCAGCGTATATCGCTTTTTGCGCCCACCCGAAGGCATGAGATGGAGCATGACCGTTCTGACGAGCTCCTCTCACAGGGCTGGCCAAGGGGTTTCGCAGGATCATTTCGGTTCTCTGATACACCACATGGTTCTGGAGATAACGCTTGGTTCTCATTTTAGGCTCCGTTCCCATTTTTCTGAAAACTCTGTTAAAATCTGTATGTTTTAGTGTAAACTCGGTCCAGATACCTCGTTTTCCGAACGCGTATTAAACTTCTATACGGTATAGAAAAATAGAAAATCTGTACGTTTTTAGTATGAAGTCAAATCGGTTGTCCCGCTGCCTTAAAGCCTTTGGCGGTCCCCTCACTCGGCGGTCCCGCTACCCAAAACCTCTTATCGGTCCCCTCTCTCCGTAGTCCCGCTGCTCAAAACCCGTTGGCGGTCCCCTCGCTCGGCGGTCCCGTTGCCCAAAAACGCTCTGGCGACTCCCTCACGCGGCGGTCCCCTAACGCACTACAATAGCAGTGTCACGTCGACCGATTTCGTTTCAAAGCTGGTCTGTGCTGTCGGCGCGGGTGTCTTCCATCGCCGTCCCTCTGGGGATAGGTCCAAGCGGGTTGAATCGCTCGTGTGATTCTTGGGCTTTGCAACGATACGTGTCGTCTCGCTGCAGCGCAGGCTATTGTCGAGCGTGAACGAACACCCGTCGAGACCAGAGACCGCCCTTGAAGCAAAATCGATCGACGTGATGCTGTGCTCTGGGGTTGTTGGAGAACAGGCAAGCCGGTGTGAGCCCGTGGCGGTGTGAAATGAGAGAGCCTTTGGGTTTTGAGTGCTCGGGGTTCGGATTGGTTGCTAGAGAGCCTGGCTGTTTAGACCCATGTGCGCCAGCAGCAGAGCCAAGCACCGTCCTCCGGCCAAAGGACGAGGGTCGAGGCGCGAGTTGCTCTGTTGAGCTCCTTGTGTCATGGAGGGGGGTCGTCGTGCGGAGTTGCAACTGGTTGCGATCTCCGGGCGTTCTTTATTACGTTATGAAGAACCTCCGATAATAACTTGTATCTTCATCTTGTGGAAAACCGAAAATGTGCAAAAGTTAAAATTGAAGAAAAGTGATTATGCGATCTCCGGGCGTTCTTTATTGCGTTATGAAGAACCTCCGATAATAACTTGTATCTTCATCTTGTGGAAAACCGAAAATGTACAAGAGTTAAAATTGAAGAAAAGTGATTATGGGTTCGCAGACGGGCACTCTAGGTCCATCCCCCCCTTTCGATATGGGATCCTAATAGAACGAATCGCGGTGCCTTGACGGCTGTGTTAGTCTGTCGATACATGCTGCAGCGGCTGCTTCATACATTGTGTGTTTGGAAGCGGTGGGTGTGGGTGTTGTGCCGGCTGCTTCTTTTCGCGTCCAAAATCGCGGTTTAAGCGGCACATCCTCACTTCATCCAATTCTTGCCCGGCTCTAAGGGAAGGGGGTGGGGGGCATCGCGGTGCGAATGCAGCGTTCGCGATGTACTACTTTCCATTAACCCTGTTTTGGGCGGACGTACCGCGGTGCGAATGCAACGTTCGCAATGTACTACTTTCCGTTAACCCTGTCTTGGGGCCGACCTAAAGAGACCTAGAGAGCGGCAAAGTAATGCGGTTGTACCAAACCTCCTGCTGGTACAAGCATCATCGTGCTGCGCGCGTGTCGTTCACTTCCTTGTGTTGTAGACGTGCTCTAAAGGTGCACCAACCATTGTTCTTTGCCTTCTGAGGGTGGTTGCTTGAGGAACTCTCTGCCTCACCCGAACTCTTTTTCAGAGCATGCTGAGAGTACAACCCGAAGACTGAACCCCACTCTTGCCTAGGCATGAAAATTTTGATATTTGCTAAACAAGAACTGCACATTCCGACGATTTGGGTCTGTAACCCCTTCACGACTGAAACCCCGCTTTGGGGGACATATGACTTGAAATTAGTATACGTAGGGGTTTTGGGGCTCTACAAGGGCTTTGGCCCCGTTTGGGGCCCGTGTACAGCGATAAAACAAAGTACGAGCACGTTCTTATCATGAGTGCGAGCATGCAGCAAGCCCACGGCAGCAGTGCAAGCCGTGCGCGTGCCACATGGGTACTTGCGTTGGACGTGGACCGGACAGTCGTCGTCACCTAACCTAGCCGCCCGGGTTGCTTTGTGTGAAGGATGCTGTAATCGTCAGTTTTATTCGTCGTTTTTCCCTATACTGTAATCAAGATAAAAGCAAGACCCAGAAGGCCTGAGGAGTCCCATCGTTCTGAAAACGTTTTTGCCAAAGAAAAAAAAAAGTGCTGTTAGGTCTATCGTACCACGCGTCCGCACTTCGGACGCACCCCTTTTTACCCCAGCCGTGCGAGCTCCTTCGTGTGGCCGATGCTGTTTGTCGTCGTCTGTTTTTGCATCGCGTCGCATCGCAACTATTCCCCGTTTCTAGCTTTTGCCCATACTGTTATCTTCATTGCCATGTTGGCCGTGCGCCTTACAGCTCCTCACATTGCAGTATGGACTGGACTCCTGGCAGCCCTGGTTGCTTCGCGTGGCTAGTGCTGTATTTGTAATTTGTGTTCAATGGTGTTTCTCTTTGACGCCCCAAATACGTCAACAGTGCAATTTTCGCCGCCCCCGCCCCCCGCGGATGCTCCCCCACAACCCTTCAACCCTCTTAAGACTTTCTTTTTGCCCGCTCTCATCACACACACGATAATCTCGCCTGTCTAACCCCCCCCCCCTCAGGCATACAAATTCGCTCGCGATCAGTCGACGACTATGGAGCTACCTGGCCCGCTCAAGCCCGTCAGAGACCATGTGCTCATTCCGTCCTTCAGGTATTCGCTTGGAGGCGTTGCTTGGCTCCTTTTCCTACTTCAAACTGGCACCCCCACTAATTCCAACTTTTTTTTTGTACCCCAAAATGTGCGTGGATTTTTAAAGAGATTGCCGTAAGGATACGAGTTATCGCACATATGGGAGTAACCGCACAGGGGTGCGTTGAGAAAGCAAGAACGTAAGGACTTAATATCGATTTCCGCACAGCTATCGGAGGTATCGCACAGGGGTACAAAAACTCCAGGAAATGCTCACATCGGGCGTGAGGTTGCGTGCTACCGCTAGTGACCCTGGGACACTTAATGAGCTCGAACGGTTTTTTCAGTACAGTCGTGTCGCGGTGTTTATCATCGAGGCTCCAGCGTTGTGTGTGGAGGCCCCGCGGCGGTGCACACGTAGACATAATGAAGTTATTTTCGTTGAATCGGAAAACGGTATCCACTCAACCAAGCACACAGAAGAAACACAAAACACGCACAAGTACCGCAACCTGCATTCCTACCGATACACGGCCACAGTACCAGTGAAAGCCGGTGTGGTTTTATTCAGCATCGCACAGGGGAGTGCATAGAAGTACCAGAACCAAATGCTTTGATTCGGTTGCCGCGCAAGTATCGAAGTTGTCACACGTACCAGGGTATTCGCACAAGAGTGCTTAGAAGGACGACAGCGTGACGATTAAAAAACCATCGCACGCCTGTGCGATAACTCGCATTCTTACTGAACGAGGAAGCGCGTACCGAGAGGTTGGGTCGGGGTGTGAAAGGTGTGTGCTCATGTCATGCATGGCCGCAGTCTTGAGACCATGAACCATCGGTGTAGGGGGGAGCGTAGCGGATGTTCTGACCTGTCGGAATGAGGTTCTTCCGCCCATCATGTCGTGCGGAGCAGGGGGAAGGAGCGTCAAGAGGTGGCCCATTCGCGTACTGTAGCGCCAGTGTATGCCTTGTAATTGTGTGGCTCCTGGCGTACCAGGGTGCGATGCTCAACCCTTATTCCTACCAAGAATATGATCCCACTCTATTTTCCCAAGTAGTGCGTCCCCTAAAAAGTCGGGGTGCTGTTCTACACGGGCCAATGGAAAGCACGGTAAATTGGCGTGCATGGTTTCCTCTCCCACCTCCACCTCTCACGGACCGCTTCTTTCCTTCACCCATGGCTCGGCTTCGTCTTGCCTTGAATCCAACATCACCGTCTCTGCCGCCATCGCCACCGTTTGCCGCCCCCGCCGTCACCACCGCTCCCACCGCCTTTCCCCCGACGCATAAAAAGAGGGGTGGAGCGGTCGGTCGATTTCTTGCTCTCTCCTCGTCTCGGCCAGACGTACCAGCAGCTGAAAGAGACCGGGGCGAACCTGCCGCTCGTCGGCCGGGCGGTGTTTCTGCCGTCGATAGAGGCAGCGGAGGGGGTGACGCGGTTCGTGTTGGTCATCGTGCAAGCTCCCCTACCTTCGGCGGAGAGCGTGGCCAACGTTGCGGAGGTGTGTGCAGAACCCCCGCAGTACACGTCGTGCGTGCACAAAATAAATTTCGAAGTATATTTTTTCCTGGTACTGTGTTTTTGCTTTCATTGAGGTGCTTCTTAGCTTTCTTCTTTGTGTGACCAAGGGCTAGATGCGGGGGAAATGAGCCAATGACGCGTTCTATAATACAAGAAGATTTTTTGTTTGTTGTTTTTCTGCTGGGCCGTTTTCTGAACGACAGTGTTCCTCAACTGGAAATCGTCGGGATTTCCGTCTCTTTTGGCAGTTTTTTTTGGTTGCGCCTTAACCCCTTGAGAACCCCAAAACCCCTCCCTATTCTAATTACAAGTAAGTTTGCCCCCAAGACGGGTTTCCAGCTGTAAAGGCGTTAACCATGGGATTGTTCATCTGCGAGAACTGTTGTTTTCCCCCAAAATCGGTTGCTGGGAGACGTATAGGGATGCTGAACTGAGGGGCGTTAAAAAAAGATAGAGCACCTGTACCGTGGCATGCATGTGTGTGTTGTCTGCACATAAAACCGTTATTTCTACCCAGCGACAGCAGTACACCCCAGTGTCCGTGCTGATTCATCCTATGGAGATGGAAATTCTGCGGTCACAGACTGAGACAGAGAAAACACAAAACAACCGCAATTAGTCAAGGTAAAGCGAGTGAAATACCACGTACCGGGCACGAGAGCACGACGAGAAGATGATGCAAGAAAATGAGAAAGGCCGCAAGAAGAACAACGTACGTGCTGAGGAGGAACAGATTACGACGGGAGGCTCCTTTAACACCGTTCTTGTTTTTGCAGTATTAGTACCAGGTACAGTATGTATTGTTTACACCTAGACAAAAGGGTGTGTTGATGGGGTTGCACTCTCAGTTTACTCTAAAGGAGTGTATGGGATTGAGTACAGAGGTCTTCAGATGAGCATCTTCAGAAAAAAATCTGTGACCTCTACCGCAGCATGTGGCCTGTTTTCCTTGTGTGTTCCCCTGTTCATGTGGGAGAAAACAGCCCCGGGAGAAATCGTTCCGGGGTGCGGGGTGGTGTGTTTCCTGTCTTGAATGACTTACGGTAGTTGGTGTGCTACCTGTCACGCGTGTTATACGGTAGGTGGCGCTCAGCGCGATGTTGCGCGCCTGTGTTGTGCTGGTGCGTGCTTCCGCCACAGGACCCGAACATGCTCCAGCGAATAATTCCATTACGTACGGCAGTATACCCCGTCTTCCGTGCAAGCATGGATCGATCGAAGGACGCTGTTGTACAGGAATTTCTCGTTTACATCGCGGTTGGATGCATGGAATAGGTTATCGGCGTAGAGTATGGTAATAATACGGTGTTTGCGCAGCAGACGTCCGTACCGGCTCTGTAGGGCATACCCCCGCTTTCGTAATGGCATTCCCTTTTTTGTGGGGGCAAACTACTTGAAGCAAGTATGGGATCGTGCTTATGTTGCTTTATTTATCTCTGCCCGGATCACCTTATGCAAGCATTGGATTAGAGGAGGCTTTCTGCTCCGGCAGGAGGTCCTCGCCCATGAATACATACCACTCGTGCTGAGGACGTCCCCGACGAGGGTGCCCTCACCTCGGTATAATTTCTTGCGAGTGAAAAAAGGATTAAAACAGCCTCCCCTCCCCCCCCCCCCCTCAACCCCGCAGCCCCGCCACCCCTGACCCCTCTATACAACTCTGTTCACTCTAATTTTGCTGTTGGTTGCTACTGCTGTTGGTTGCAACTCTGTTCACTCTAATTTCGCTGTTGGTTGCTTTTGCTGATGCTGATGTTGGTGCTGCCGTTACTACTGGGCTGCTGCGTACTTCCAGGTTTCCATGGACCTAGGAAAGCGCGGCCTACGTGTCGCGTTTCGCGAGCTTTATTTCTACATGGACCTCATCGACCAGCAGGTTACGCGCACCATGACGCGCGCTCAGTGGGGCATCCTCGGCTACGGACCTTACGCCAACCTTCCTTTCGAGCGTCGAGAAGAAGTAGTGGACAGGTGGGGAGGAGGCCAACCCTGACCTATAAGCGGTGCTCATGTCTGCGTTATTTGCGGACATCGGTTACCCCAAAAGCCCGGGCTGCTGCTTCGCGTGGTCCATGTTCTTCGAGCGGCCCGCGCTGCTTCGAGTATCCGATACGCTATAGTCGTCATATCATTTCGAGATCATTCGCTCTGAAACTTTTGAGGTTCCTATTGTAAGTATTCTTGTTCTTTTTAGGAAAGAAAGAAGAATAGGGTTGATCTGTTAAGTTGGCTTTGTGCCCGTCTTCGTCCCGTACGCCTCCCGACGCAGCCCTATCGTAGCGCCCTGTGACCGAAGACGCGCACAACGATAGAGGTTGCTTCAACCATTGTCTCTTTCTGAGGTTCCTAAAATTCGGGAGCTTAAGAGAGACCTCTCTCAAAAAACTGGTTTGGAGACAAAATTAGCCTGCTGTCATACATGATGAAGAATGAAGAATCCCGTCGCCTAGGTACACAACAAGAGTCATGCAAAGAAAAGATGGGCTGTTTTCCGACGATTGTGGGTGGAAGAACGCCTCGTCATTCAGAAAACATTTTCAGGCGAAACGTGCTACCTTTATCGTAGCACGCGTCCGACATGAGCCTGTCTCTCTGATTCGAAAGGGAAAATGGCGCAGCCCAAGTTCGACGCGACGCATCTTGTTCGAGACGCAGGCTGGGTTGGACGGAGATGGTTTTGTGAACTTCTCTGGGAACTGTGGGCGAGGGGTTTGGGGGGGGGGGGGGGGGCGCAATATTGTGGGCTCTGTCATGTAGCTGCTTCATTGTGTCGTTTTTTCGCAGTCTTCCGTCGGCAAACATTGGTCGGACGACGGCTGTCTCCGAAGCCTTGGAATGTTGCTAGAACAAACTGTTTAATAGGCTAATAGACTAGCAGACTATCCGTTCTGCTCTTAGTGTTTTTATGATGTCTTGGCTATTCTCGCAGTCGTGTGTATTGTCCTCCGGATCACGTCTTATTACGCCACTTTTGTGCACAGAAAATCCAGTTTTGCTTATGGTGTGGTCTTTAGATTTATTCATAAGAAACATGGTATATTTGCTCCTGCAGAACATGGATATAGCTCTTTGTCAAAACCAACACGAGGTAGACAAATAGGACCGGCATTCGGAGCAGCTTTTCCTTTCCCTCATTCGTGGAGCACGTCCTTCGGATCCCTCCGCGCTTCTACCAACGCCAAGCGCTCAATATTCCACCCATCAGCGACCGCCGCAGAGTCAGCCCACGGTAGGTGTGCTGCAGATTCTGAGAACTTTCTGAGCTCCTACTATGCGGAGCTAGCTCAATATCAACATCGCCCGAAACCAGGCTTCCGCTCGCGCTATCCGCCCAACTTTTATTCGCCAGTTCTACAGCAATACCTGGTATACTCGTAAAGGTATCAGAATATATCCGGTAATTGCTCGAAGGAGCCCAACCGGCCAGGATGGCTTCTTTCGCCCAAGGAGTGCAATCCGTACCGAGGGATGACTCCGCATACTTTCTGATTTCTGACCCCGCGGACCCCTTCCCTCGCCTCCTTCACCTTACGTGCTCTATACCCGATGCAGGGCGTGCGAAAATTATCTGTCGCTGGAGAACCCGATCCGACGGTACGAGTTTCTGGCGCACATCCGCTGGCACAACGCTGCCCTGCATGACGATTTGGTGCAGACGGGGACGTTGCGGGCCCGAGCCGACGCCATCCACGGTAATGACGACTTTCTGTTTGACCCCCTTTTTCTGTTTGCTCGCCAAGGGTCTGGGTGGGAGGTCGGGGGGGAGAGGAGGGGGGGGGGGGGGGGGGGGAGGGAGGGGGGGCAAAGGTATAATTTGAAAAAAAAATCAACGTGCTACGATAGCTTTTTTTTTTTTTTTTTTTATCCTCCGGCGGATGGGGAAAAATAAAGCTTTAGCTCACCACACTTCCACGTATTTTCATACGCGTCGTGTGTCGATTTAACTCAGTTGCTTTCGCAGCCCAACGCTAGCTGGCGCACCCTTCGGGTCCCATTGTAGGTATAGGCATAGCGGTAGCGCTTTTTGTCTCAAACTTTTCTGAGTAACAGTGACTCCTTGACCCAAAATCGTCGGAGTTTCATTCTTTTTTTTTTTTTTTTTTTTTTTTTTTTGGGGGGGGGTGTAATGGAGTGCCCTCCGTAGAAGGATAGCTTTATAGATTCGACGTGAAGCCATGTCATGGTTGAGGTGAAACCACGTGACATTAGATGTCACATTCACGTCAACGCCATCATAGATGGGCGATAATGTAGGTGACGATGATGGGACAAGCAGGACGCCCCACATCTCACTACCTGCTCTACCTGCTCTACCTGCTCTACCTGCTCTACCCAGCCCTATCGTGGCTAGGCCTGTGTTGTCTGTCTTTTAGAGTCCAATGAAGAGGAAATAATGTATAAGCTTTTGAGTCTATCCAGCGAGCCATGAGGCGAGACCAAACAAGGGCACCGGAACCCATGAGGAGCACGCTTCCCAACACCGACCAACCACGCATCCCCCACTCGGAGTACCACCACAATTGGCGTCGTCGGCAGGACGTGTTATCGTAGGCCGATTGCTACTGGTATACCGTAGGTGCATACCCTTTCTCGAGCTCTCGCGGTTGTGAGCTCCATCATAGGGTTGTATATCTTGCAATGAGGCGTTTAAGCCTCATTATTACGAGGTGTGGGGGAATCTATAGCCTCATTTTCGTTTGTTTCGAATAGCCGCATCTTCGATCCCCTTCCCAATTCTGGATGTTTTCTTGACATCCTTTGATTGGCAGGTGACCTGCATCTACGACTATTCAGGGTGGCCTAGTGTAATGGAGTGCCCTCCGTAGAAGGATAGCTTTATAGATTCGACGTGAAGCCATGTCATGGTTGAGGTGAAACCACGTGACATTAGATGTCACATTCACGTCAACGCCATCATAGATGGGCGATAATGTAGGTGACGATGATGGGACAAGCAGGACGCCCCACATCTCACTACCTGCTCTACCTGCTCTACCTGCTCTACCTGCTCTACCCAGCCCTATCGTGGCTAGGCCTGTGTTGTCTGTCTTTTAGAGTCCAATGAAGAGGAAATAATGTATAAGCTTTTGAGTCTATCCAGCGAGCCATGAGGCGAGACCAAACAAGGGCACCGGAACCCATGAGGAGCACGCTTCCCAACACCGACCAACCACGCATCCCCCACTCGGAGTACCACCACAGGGGGGGAAGGAGTAGCTAGGCCATGGGATTGAGTGTCCATCGGGTTTGCACTTTTTTTTTTTTTTTTTTTTCTCGAAATCAGTTTTTGGGCTAAGAAAAAAAAACGCAGCCTGGAATTAGGGAGCGTCAGACAAAAAAGGATGCACCTCCACCGTGAATAACATCAGCCGTGGACGCACACTGTAGTCAAGTAAGTGAGGGATTATTTTTTTAGTTTTCCGATATTCGCCCGCAATAAAAACGCCATCGCATCTTGGAGCGACCCCACGCTAGGGGTGGTGAAGCGGATTCAAAGAAATTTCTGAGAGATCCTCGCATGAGGAGCCTCAACATCTCACCCGATACTGCGTGACGTCGAAGTCCCTCGTTCGCGCAACTCGGCCAACAATTCTGTGCGCTTTATGCTAAACTAACTATACTCTTTAACTTATCCCTTTTATTCGGAGGTTTCCTCGATTTGTTAGCTTTAAGACCTCTTCCAAAAAACTGATTTTGGAGAAAAATAAAACTGCTATCATACCGGATGAAAAAACCCATGACCACGAGGAGTATCATTAAAAAATAAGAGCGTATTTCCGACGAGGTACACAACGACATGCAAAAAAAGACCTATTATTTATTTTTTTTCCGGACGATTTTGGGATAAGGAGCCCCGTCGTTCAGAAAAGATTTTCACCAAAAAAAGGTATACCTCCATCGGTAGCATGTGCCGCTTATCCTAAACTAAGTATTCTCTTTAAATTGTCGCACTAACCGATAGGTCCACGCTCGAGGCGGAGCTCAACCGGTTAGCATTATCAGAAACGTTTTGGGGCCAAAAAGTGCAAACCCAACCGCACTATAGAGGGATGACTTCTTGGCGGTCGGTAAGGTTACTTGGTAGTGGGCAGGGATATGCGCAACGTTGTGGTAACGATGCAGTTTCTTGAATATATTGTACCTGGTATCTGGTATGTACGTACATTTGCCATCGTATCATATCATGCATGGCCGTAGTCCTCAGGATTACAAGCCCTCGCATTCCTGCAATGCCGGGACGGAGCACGTCGGGTTTTCACTAACCAGGAATGCATTGCTTCGGGGGGGGGGGGGGGGTCGGTTTAATTATACTATAAAAATAAAAATACACTCTTAATTATATGTACTTACAGTTGGCATGATATATATATATCATACCATGCATGGCCGTAGTCATCAGGACCATAGACCCCCGCATCCCTACAATGCCGGGACGAAGCACGTCGGGTTTTCACCGACCAGGAAGGCATTTCTTTGGGGGGGGGGGGGGGGGGGGGGGGTACTCAGTTTGTGCATGACCGTAGTCGTATGACCATAGACCCTCGCATCCCTACTATGCCAGGACGGAGCACGTCGGGTTTTCACGAACCAGGCAGACATCGCTTGCACCAAGCGCAAAGCGCCGTGAGGTGTTCGGCGAGTCGCGTGAAGGGTGAACTGCATCCTTCCAAGAACCGCTCGTCAGACGGACTTCGGCACCTTGTGCCTAGTTTCTTGCTTGTGGATGACAGCGCCAATGAGTTATAGTTTGTTTTCTGGTGTGGCCACTCCAGAGACAGCAATGGGTATTACTATGTAACTGCCTCGTGGGTACCTTACCATATTCACACTACGTGATGTGATCATTCCCCTTGTGCGGAGTTAGGGTGCTCCACCCCGCACAACATGATCTAGCTCGATAACCATCGTGGTGACCGCAAAAAAAAAAGACGGTACCCTGGTTGTCTAGCTCACGCAGTGGCTGGTATGTTTTACAGCGTCCTTGCCAACCAACGCCAACTCCAATATACATATAATTTTTTACCGCGTCGGTGCTAACCAAGGCCAACTATTATACATATATGTTAAGGGGGGGGTCGGTTTAATTGCGAATGTTGTCCTGTGATACGCCAACTTTTGGCGTCATTGCTACCGCCGGCGTGGCGGCTCGCACCCGTGTACTCCTCCGGTGTGCTCAGCCGGGTGCTGCAAATGGATAGGCGCTTGGCTCGTTCCGCTTCCACTCTCGATCGGGGTAGCCCTTGTCCAACTTGTAATGTTACCCTATTAATAGTATAACTGCAAGCGTTTGAATTTCCATGTCGGAATTGCGGCGCAGAAAAGTCAAGCGTTGGGAGAACGGAAGCACGTGAATTTCGACGAATAAATCGCCCCCTCCCCCACCACCATAGATGCGAAACAGGACGAGCAAAAAATACTCCAAATGCTTTTTATGTGTGATATGGAAACAACGTGATGAGCCCCAAATGTTGGAGATTTTTTTCGCTAGGTGTGCTGTTACCGAAAGAGGTGCGTGGCCAATGGTCAAAGGGTTAAGGCAAGCAAAATGTGAGGACGCCCCGCCCGCCGACCCCCCCTCGTTCCGTCTCGAGGCCTTCCCACCTCTCGAGCACCCGAACCTTCCGCAGCTCCTTTTTCAGGAGGACTGGGAGGGGACAATGATCGGCCGTCCTCTCCCCCCCCCCTCCGCCCTCTCTCCCCTCGCCGACGACGCCTGACGCGATGCCCCCCTCCCCCCCCCCCGCCCCACCTCCTCGTCCCGCCTTGGTGCCTTCCCGCCCCTAAGCTCGCAAACCTCCCGCAGCTTCTTCTTCAGGAGGACCGAGGGTAGGGAACGGTGGTTCGCCATCCCCTCCCCCCCTCTCTCCCTTCGCGGGCGACGCGTGGCTCGATGCAAACGCTGTGTGGCGGTCGACGGAGGACTCGCGCAGTTACTTTGAAGGCGTTGTTGTGGATGGCGTTCCAGAAGCCGCGGTGGGCTGGTTCCGGCGGTCGGGGGGGACTTGGGCTTCCATCGGGGAGGCGGAGGGAGGAGGAGGGAGTAGGGGACCGTGGGCGGCGTTTTCGGCCAGAGAGGTGAGGGTGCAAGGGGGGGGGGTATGTGTATGTACCTTCTTCGCCTTAAACCATTATTTTGGCCCAACGGCATCCGGTGTCCGTGCCATTTCCTCGGGGGGGGGGGGGTACTCAATTTCATGCATGGCTGCAGTCTGTAATTCCATACACGCTCGCACCCCTGCAATGCGGGGACGGAGCACATCGGGGTTTCGTCCACCAGGCAAGGAGTACTTGCACCACGCGCGAATCGCCGTGAGATCTTTGGCAAATCGAGGAAAGGGTGAGATGCTTTGCGCGAAGAACCGCTGCGTGCGGGGTGGGGGGTAAGGGGGTAAGAAGGGGAGAGCGGCGGGGAGGCTACCCCTGTTGCAACCCCCCCAAAAATATTTTTCTGCAGGAGTTTCATTCCAACTGCGGCGAGTCGCACGAAAGGTGGGCTTGTCCCGGGAGTGCCGTGCTCACAGGGTTAACGCGAGCTGGCTCTTTTAATGGAGAGGTTGGAACTTTAACGCGAATTGGCCCTTTTGGTGGAGATGTTGGAGCCAGTGATAGCTCCGGGGGTCTAATTTTGTCGAAGAGGTTCGAGCTAGTAGTAGATTGCCCCGCGCTCAGATGACGTCCATTTTCCTACTTTCGCAACTTTGAACGGGCTCTTTTGGTGGAGAGGCTGGAGCCAGTGATAGCTCGCGGAATGACTATTGTTGTCGAAGGGGGTTTGAGCTAGTGATAGGTTTCTCCGTGCTCAGATGGCGTATATTGGTATATTTACGCAACTAACCGTGTGCGCACACCCTTGCTGCCACCCCTCGCCCGTTCGTTTTCCTGCGCCCGTCGTAGTTCCCCGTTTTGGCTCTTCTTATCGCAAGGAGAGCTGGATAATAAGCGAGACCTTGCGATAAGAAGAGCCGAAACGGGGGCGTCCTACATTATCGTGTTTTTTCAACCATGCTAACTAACCCTAGCCCTAGCCCTAACCTATACGAAATACCGGTCGAAGTGCCCCTTGATGGCATCACTGGAGTAAAATGGTTGAAAATGTCAAAGAGGGTCTATCACTGGCGAGACCAAGCGAGCGGAAAAACAAGCAAACAAACGGACAAAGTATTGATTGTGCTTGGACATGGTACGGCACTGGACGATGGTTCATCATACTGTGGAGTTACAATAGTTACAGTAGTGTTTGGGATTATTGTACAGTAGCGCGATTTTTTTTGCGGAATATCCTCCGGTTGGGCGGCTTTTCTATTGTGACGGCGCAGCGGCGCTCTACTCCTGTGCTTCTCTGCTTCTCTACTCTGCTTCTCTTTTCATGGATGCCCAACAAGTGAGCTTTCGGCCATCGGCTGGTAACCCCGCAACACCAACTCTGTTCGCGCGACGGGTAGGCCAGCTACGGATCGAGAATCAAGAAACATAAAGAAGCAAAACAAAGCAGCGAGACCGAACAAATAAGCGAACTAAAAAAGAAGAAAAAAAAAATACAGACGAAACAACAAACTAAAAAAAAATGAAAAGATACAGTAAGACAAAACGGGCAACCAACCAACCACCCATGCCATCGCGAAACCACCGGAGATTGCAATTCAAGGTCTCGCGCAAATAAATGTCTTGACTGCGCCCGTCCGCCCGGCTCGATTTTCGCCCAATTGCAATCGAATAGTGTCGGCGGCTGGAGCGAGCCTTCCGTGCTGCCGCCGCGATGCCCCCCCCACTGCAACCCAGAGAAGATCGCCGCTCGCGGGAAACCGGCCCTGACCAGAAATCCTCGCCAACACCGACGTGTCCATATCAGTCGGTGCCATACTCGGCGAAGCGCCGTGTTGCCGACGGCGATAAGGGACCCTCGGGACGTGTGGGACGTGGCAGTGAGGGTGGAGGAGGAAGGGGGTGGGGGCGAGGAGGAGGAAGAGGAGCAGGGGGAGGTGGTGGAGGAGGAGGAGGAGGAGGAGGAGGAGGAGGAGGAGGAGGAAGAGGAGGTGGAGGAGGAGGAGGAGAAGGAGGAGGAGGGGGAGGAGAAGGAGCCTCTGTGGTGTACCAGCCGACGGGGGGATATTTGTTCGACGTCCACCGCTACGAGGTACCGGTACATGTGTAACAGTGGCAAAGGTCGAGAGGTTGCAGTGCTAGCCCGGGTCCGCCACTGCCCACCACCGGGCCTAGGGCAGATGGGGCGCACCTGGCCAACGCGGCTTGGTTGTTCGTCCGCGTCGTTTTGGCTTTGTCGTGTGTCGCCTTGTCTGTTGGGTCGTATGGTGGTTAGTTGTTTTCGCCACAATTATGGATGTTCTCGTTGTTCTCGTGTCAAATCCTCGCTATGGTCTAGTCCGTGGTACCAGGTACGCTTCAACAACCCCAGGGTGAGCGACTTTTCGATAGCCCCCCCCCCGGACCATCGATTTTGTTTAACGAACGTTTCGTGGCTGCTCGATACGAGGAGGGATGCCATGAAAAGTACATCCTCACATACGTACTCGTTCGCGAAGGACTGTCGACCGATCACGTCGGGGTGGCAAAAAAGGGCACTGTATTTCAGGGGATACGGCCGTGGGCTGGTTTCAAAACCGGCGATTTCGTTAAAGAAAAGTTTGGGGGGGCTACTAGGGTGTAGGGAGGTGATGACGAAGAAACGGTCCACAATTTGAGTGCACTTTGTTCTTCAGAACAAACTGTTTTCAGTTCGGCGCCGCGTTTAATGGTGTGGGTTTTTTCGATGCCTTGCCTTGCCTTGCCTTGCCTTGCCTTCCCTTGCCTTGCCTTGCCTTGCCTTGCCTTGCCTTGCCTTGCCTTGCCTTGTCTTGTCATGTCATGTCATGTCATGTCATGTCAATGTCATGTCGTGTCATGTCATGTCATGTCATGTCATGTCATGTCATGTCATGTCATGTCGTGTCGTGTTCTGCTCTATCGTGGTTGGCGCAAACAGGTTCAACCGGACGATGTACTCGTGGAGCAGGGGAGGCACGTCGTCAGCATTGGGGAGATGCTCATGCGCCCGGTTTTCTGGGCTTTCTCAGGACAGGTTTGTCGGAGGATGTCACAGATGCACGCGATAGGTGGGTTTTTCGTGTGAATCTTGCGGGGAACACCTCTGGGTTGGGTTATGGCGGGAATAGACTCATTGGCGGGCTATCATGGTTGCACACGGTAGGGTGGGTGTTACGTCGGGGTTTTGACCGGGAAGCCTTGGGTCGGGGTACGGTAGCAGAAACCGTTTTGTTTGTTGTTGTTTCTGTTGGTTGTTTTTTGTTTGTTTGCCCATTGTGTCTGATTGTTTTGTTTTTGTTTGTTTGTAATGTTTGTTAGTCTGTTTCAATATGTGAGCGGGGAAGAAGGATTTTTTTTTTTTGCTGGTTTTGTTTCCCTAGCTAAGTGAAACGGGTTTACAGGAACGTTGTTGCTTTTTTTTTTGTTTACCCACGTGAGCGGGGTAGCAGGAATGTTTTCGTTCCATTGATCTGTTTGTTTCCCTTCGTGAGGATCTCGGAACCCTTGGACCAACCAGTGGCAGACTACGCTCTGGCATTGGGCAGGCAGTATGCCCGGACAGCCAAAACTACGCATACTACGATAGGAGAGCAGCAGCGGTGCATGCAGTAGCCTGAGGGTTAAAATATTCCTTTTTTTTCTACGTTTGACGGAGACAATGTGTTGTATTCTTGTCGACGCGACTTGCCTCAATCAATCCCCTGCCCCCTGTCCGCTCGCCCCGTCGGCTCAACTGCGTTCGTACACAGGGCGATGAGGTCTGGCGAGCGGTGTGGATGCTTGACATGGGGAGTAGCCCCTACCCCCGCCCGGCGGGAAGGACGGGAGTTCCAACAGAAGGGGCGGCGGCGGGACATGAAAAAGGAGGGTGGGGGGGACAGGAGGACGATGGAGAAGAGCTGGAGGAGGAGGGACCCGTGGGCCTTGAGCCGTACCCGCTGCGAGCCGCTGCGATTTTAGAGGATGCTTATCAGGTATTTAGGCGCGGCGAGTGAGCACGGTGAGGGGAAAAGGAGGGCCGGAGGGGGGGGGGGGTACTCATTGTTGCGCTTGGCCGCAGCCTTAGCACCATAGATCCTAGTTTCCCTACAAAGCTCAGACGGAACATGCCGGGTTTTCGCGACCAGACAGGTATTTCTTGCACCATGCCCGAAGCGCCGTGAGATTTTCAGCGATGCTCATGAAGAGTCAGCTGCATCCTGCTAAGAATTGCTTGTGCGGCGAACTTCGACGCCGTTCACTTGCGTTCCGGCATATGGTGACCAGCGTCGAACTAATTAATTTGTTTTCCGATGTGGCCACTTTCATGTACCTTTGTACCCTGGTTGTCTAGTTCACGTAGTGAGCGGCGTGTGTTACAGCGTTGTTGCCGACCGACGCCAACCCCAGCAGCAGCAGCACCAGCAGCAACGGAGCGGGCCGTGGAGGGGGGGGGTATTACACGTACTCCCGCAGTTATGCCGTCTTTGGTGCGGTTGAATCCGTATGGGTGTCGCCATTATTTCGACCTGAAAACTGCAAACCTTAAATCTAGAAAACGAGTCAGAATAGCGTCACTTCAGCAAGCTGCGCGCTGGAGCAGACGCCGCTGTGCATGTGACCTATCCTGTCGGAGGATATTCGGGGAGAAGCCGGTGAGATGCCACACTGCACCTGCTCTTAACAATATCTCCCCCAAGCCCGATGTTACTTGGCCATGTGTGCTACGTACGCCCTCCCGCCGAACAAGCAATGCATCGATGAATCGTTTTAACATCTACCTTAAGGACCCCGCCCAAATATCCGAAATTCGTTCGTTAAGCATGTCTTCGAACAGCTACCTTAAGGACGCCGCCGAAATAT
This sequence comes from Undaria pinnatifida, assembly GCA_012845835.1. NCBI lineage: Eukaryota > Phaeophyceae > Laminariales > Alariaceae > Undaria > Undaria pinnatifida. The sequence continues at coordinate 4,097,455 of JABAKD010000025.1, read as the reverse complement.
CGACAACAGTCATTCCCTGGAAACGCATTCCGTGAACTACTGTACGCTTCCTTGCAATCATGAACAGTTCCTGGCCTGGTACTTAGACTGTCGAGGCGGGAGCGGACCCGAAGGCCGAACAGCTACAGAAAATCGGCCGGCGGCCGGATCTTCGCCGAGTTCCGTCCTCCTCACCGTCCAGGTGCAAGTAGATTTGCCTTAGTTTTTCTTGTGGTCCGTTGTTGTTGTTGTTGTTGTTGTTGTTGTTGTTGTTGTTGTTCATTCTCTTACCCAGTTTTTCCCCTTGTTTTGAAATGTCAGACGGGCCGTCATCCCTGCGGTACTGGAGACCGACAGAGAAATACGTCTGTTTTTACTTGCGCCCTCTCCATGCTCTCTCCCTCCTCCCTTCCTTTTCGTTGACGTTCGCTTTTGGAAATAAATAAAACACGCCATCGCGCGCAGGTTGGCAGACCAGCTGGTTCAGCAGATCGTTAAGTGGATATTGTTAAATTTAGTGCTTTGCGCCGATGGCTCTGCTGTACTTATTTTACTCAATGTTTAACGTTTTGACGAATCTTGGGCCCTACGGATGATGACGGTCGCTTAGGCAAGCTTTCCACACCCGTACCTTTTCCTATTCCCTTACACTTGCGGACATACCATCGCGCGTCGCAGGTGGCCGACCAGCTGGTACAGTTCCGGTCCCTCACCGACATCGTCTCCGTCAAGCGTACCCTGGGGGGCGCATTCTCCGTGTTCGGACGTCGGCGAGTATTCAGAGGCGTTCCTGCCGCGGAGGGGGCAGGGAATGATGATGGTTCGAACAGATCGAACGTTTCGTCTCCTGGGGAGTCGACGGTTTCACCTCCCGGGAATGCTGCCGTAGCTAGCGCGGGTCCGACCGACCCCGAGGGAAAAAATGGAGCGACCGCGCAAGGTTCGCCTGCGTGTAACGCTTCCGGCGCAGCCTCCTCAGGCCTCGATGTTGCGGAGGGGACAAAAAGTGACGGTTCGGACGTATCGACGGTTTCATCTCCTGGGGCTGCTGCGGTCGGTAGCGCGTATCCTACCGACACCGAGGGGTGTGGTGCGCCCACTCAAGGTCCCCCTCGCGGTTCACCCGCTGGTACCGCTGCCGGCGCAGCCTCGGTTGTCGAGGGTCCGTCCGGTGTTGTTGATGGGGGTCCAGGTGGTGATATGCCTTGGTTCGGAGACGACGGCGGCACCTCTCCTATGCCCGCCAGGAATGCAACCCGGCTTATCGAGGATGGCCCTGGATCTGGGGAGCACGAGGAGCCTTGCAGGGGCGGCGAAGAAGCGGCGCGAGACGACGTGAGATTTTCTTTCCCGTCGATATATCCCAGAGCGGGAAGAGGATGGGGCCTTGGTCTCAGCCTGATCATTTTTCCGCCTCAAGAAAGCATCCCTCACTGGCTTTTGAGCAGTTTGTCCCCATTTTTCGTGGGTGCAGTTCCAAGGAGGTTAACTTACTTCGGTGAATGATATGACCTCGCTTAGTGGTGCACAGTTGATAGCGTTTGGCGTAACGCGAGCGTAAGTCCCTACGAGGATGTTTTTTGTTTTCATGTGAATATCAATATTCATCTTCTTTCGAAGCGCCTCACGCCCCCAAGTCGACCAAAGCATCATCTCTCTATGTAGTCCACGATATATGTCGTATGTAGGAGATACAGGGCAGATAAGCGTTATTGCGTATAATAATGGAGGGGTTTCCATGCATATTGGGAGGGATTGTAATGGAAAGTGCCATCGGCCTCGCTCCACTCTCGAGGGCTGGGGTCGGGCTTTGGTGTAAGGACGACTGCATGCCTCCTGCACTATATCGTCAAACAACACTACCCACGAGCTGCAACGATACCCGCTACCCCCCTACCCCCCCGCCCTTGGCGCTTAAGGTCTGCCTGGTCGTTGAAAACCCGACGTGCTCCGTCCCAGGATTGTAAGCATGCGAAGGTCGATAATCCCAAGAGGTACGGCCACGCATGATATGGAAACCCGGCGTGCTTCGCCCTAGCATTGTAAGGATGCGAGGCTATATGGTCTCGATGGCTACGACCATGATATGATTACCCTCCTCTCGGCCCCTCCTCCCTATCATCCTGTTTTTCCCTTGCGTTTTGTTTGTCCCGTCCCGTCCTGTCCTGTCCGGTTTCTATTGCTGTCCTTAACTCGAAATGGACCTGGATAACAGGGTATCCCCCAAGTCGAGGAAAGCGTCATATCTATAACCCGCTAATCACCAGCTGTAACGAAGACCGCCTTCCCCCCCCTCCTGTTTCCACTCTTCCCTGCCGCGATAACCCCCCCCCCTTCCCCTTATTCCCATTCACCCTGTTTTCCCATCCCGTCGAGGTTGAAGACGGGGACAGCGCGGAACGTGACGGTAAACGGCTTTTTGCTTTTCGTATGTTTACCTCCTACTGTAGTTAGGTTTGCTTTTTCAGGCTGGTTCAAGTAAATACCCCAAATTCTCTTCCCCACGAATGCCGCTCGCATTATCTATCCAGTCAAAGAGTGAATATTTGGTATCGTACTGACCCATGTCCCGTCTGGTTTCTATCGTTCGCCATCGTCAGCTCGAGTCTGACCTGGATGAAAGGGTGGAGCACTTGGTGTTAGTTGTTCACGGCATCGGCGATGCTCTCATGTCTGTCGACCTGGGCGTGGTGCAGCTGCGCTCCCTTGTGGAGTGCTGCGATACATTGCGGGCGCACCATGAAGAGGTAAGTCCGAGGCCCGGACGGGGGGGGGGTGCACCCGTTTCTCGCACACAACCTGGTACATGCACATCGCGGACAACCATTGGGTTCGTAGATGTGCTGCTGGCGTGCACTGCTCTGTCTCGGCATCCCAAGTTCTGTAAGACTTCGCGAAAGGAGACGAGTACAGCACGGAAGTTTGGGGTGAAATACCTGTCGGAAGTGACGTTCGAGCACACTCACGAACTTGTAGAAGACGGAGCTCCCAGGGAGATGGGGCTACGAGGGGGGAAGGGGCGGGCAGGGAAAAGCTTCACTGGTGATATTTGGGCGACGGTACATGTTGCCGGTTGCTTGTAAGCGAGGGTGGGCCCGGCCCCCTTTTCCGGAATGCCCGGCATAATCACGGCAAGCAGCACCAACCAGCTTGAAATCGAATTTGTGGAGGGAGTTGTTGACGATCTACCGGCGGCAACAGAAGTGCGTGCACGTGTTCACCGGGGTGATAAAGTGAATCCGCCGCGGCCGGGGGGTGGTCTTGCATCTATTCTTCTCTTTCCCCTTATTTTGCTTTGTTTTTTTGCTGGATATAGAACCTAGACTAAAAGACGCTAACCCCCCCCCCCCCCTCCCCCGATAATGTTCGTGGGGCTCGAAAACAGCTTAATTATGCTGCTTTGTGCTACTGAAAACGCCCAGTTATGCCTCGTTGGTGCTCTTGAAAACGCCTAGTTGTGCTAGCTGTATGCTCTTTATACACGTGAGGACTTGATGTTTTCGCGGTGCAGGCGCGGGGGCCGCCGCATGGTGCACTTGAACACATACATACACACGCCTCAGGGTGGGGCGGGCGACCCCTGCTTTTCTCGGCGCTTGATGTGACGCCGAATTTTTGGACACACATATGGTAACCTTTTTTAACACCGCCACTCCTGACATGGGATGAAACACTTTGAGAGTTAGCCTAGGATAGTTTTAGGAGTTGGAGACGGGTTGACGACGTGTAGTATTGGACACCCATCCGCTGACGACGTGTAATATTGGACACCTTCATCCGTTAACGACGTGTAGTATGGGACACACGTCCGTTAACGACGTGCAGCATTGGACACCCCATGTGTTAGCGGAACTAATAGAAGAGCTTATCTAGTGCAAGTGAGTGACCAACGCGGAGCCTGCGTAGTAGAGAAACCTGCAAAGGCTGGCCTGTGTCTGTAACAGCTCCCGTAGTCTTATTATGGTGTGCTGCGGTAGAGGTGGCACTTTAATTGTCTGCCACCGGTTTCTGATAGACGAAACTCCTTAACCTAAGATCCTCTGAAGTTCGTTCATTTTTTCACACGTCGGACAAATCATCGATCCGCACTTGATGATTTAGATCTTTCAGGAAGATCTGTATGGTCCATAGCTCATGTTACCGGGTGGGAACCGTACGATCTGCATGATCTGGCACATGTTTCTTGGGTTGGATCTGTTCTCTACGTGTACAGATCTTGCGCAACATCTCATAACGGCAGCTACAGGATGTGCTATAGATTATCTAGATGATCTAGATCGTGATCTGGCCGAGGTGTACATTTTTTTGCAGCGATTTTTCGTTGGTTACCTAGGCCATGGGATTTTTTTTTTTTTTCTCATCTTGTTGCAGTTTTATTTTCCCTCCTCAAAATCGTTTCTGGAGAGGTCTGGTCTAGGTAAAACTCCTCAAGTCGAAAGCTTCGAAAAACGAGAGTGCGCGTCTTCCGTCGCATGCGTCTGACCTTGTCGGTCGCCCCGGTGGCGTATGAGGTTATCCTCGAGCCTGGTATAGGTCAGCTTCGTGAGTTCGAACCCTCATGAATCCATACTCTTATACATTGGGGACTTTTTCTTGTGCACAAATTGACTTGCGGAAAGCGCGAGAGCGTGAGTGAGCAACACTCGATAAAAAATCGACGAGCACTGGGATTGCTGCGCGGTAAAAATTGAAGGCAAGAACCGGGGGAGAGAAGAGACGATACCTGTGACCACGACTTGTCCAGAAGCTGGAAAGTGGATGTGTGAAAAACAATAACAAAACTGACCCGCGTTAGGAACTTCACCCCCTATTTGGGGTTTCAGGCGCGAAAAAATGCCCAACAAAATAAAAAAAGTGGCTTGAGTTTTTCCAGCAACGGCCACATGAAGGAGCATTCTGAACTACTGCTGTACTATTATTTATAGTAGGAGATGCGTACGTTCGAACTGCGACGCAGGAAAGCTGTGGGGCAACGCGAAAGGCGTGACGATGTTCGGGCTGCCTCATTGTTTTCCCGGATCAATAGACCCTCGATTAGATTTGTGCTCGTCGATTTTTGGTCTGTATACTATAATCAACATATCATCAAGTCCGCAAAGGGTAAAGAGAGACAAAAGCAGAGATTTCACGGACTCGATCACTTTTCGCGGGGCGGATCGGATCAGGGCCATCCGGCCCGATCCGTGGTATTTGAAATCCTCCTGACCCAACCCGACCCGACCCGACCCGACCCGACCCGTCCCGACCCGACCCGACCCGACCCGACCCGACCCGACCCGACCCGGCTCGACTCGACCCGCGGGTTTTCTTGAAAACGTCCTGACCCGACCCTCCCGCGGGCTGCGGGTTATGACCCGTAAAAAACCCTGGGAAAAAAAGACGAAGCAACAGATGTGACAGCCTCGGCCTTACCAAGCAAAATCCGGGCCGCTTGGGCAGGGGTTAGCGTAGACGGAGTGCCCGATTTTCAACGCAATTTAGTCGCGCGACAATCGCCCCGCCTGACTGACGCGCGCGACGATAGAGGTACGCAGTGCCTTTAGGCGTTTTTTTTTCATCTGAAAGGACGGGACTCCTTATAGCGCATTTACAGCTAGAAACCCGTTTTTGGGACAAACTCACTTGGAATTCATATAGGGGGGGGTTTCAGGACTCTAAAGGCGTTGTTAACCCCGAAATCGTCGGGATTTTTTTTGTTGGTTGTATTCTTTGTTTCGAGCCATGAGTAAGACTTTCCCCTAGGCCGATTTGAGATTCTTTCGGTCATCGTGTTGCACTTTTCTGTTTGCTCGAAAGCGGCCCTTTGGGTGGGGTGCGGAGCTCCTCAAGTCAAAACCTTAGTCCGGGAAAAAAATCGTGCAACCTCTGCGCTAGCTTTTGCCCACACCGTAAAGAACGTTTGATAAGGCCACACTTTTTGTCGTTATTTTTTCTTTTTTTCTTTTTGTTGTTGTCGCTCCATGTGGATTCTTAAAGGGTTAGCAAGAGGGTATTACAAGAGTTATCGAAACGCGGAATATGCTCCTTTTTTTTCTTCTCGTTTCACAAACGCTACCGCAGAAACAAGAGGTCGGGAGACGGAAGTTTGGCCGCCGTCTGCCATACCTTGTAGGGTCGCCCGCACTAAACTGGTATGTTTCGGCTAGACGACCGTACCCACGCTAAAACTAGTATATTACGTCTAGACGGCCGTCCGTCACGAGAGCCCCACACTAAATATAGTATATTTCACACCTTGGACAGATGATCTAGATCATCTAGATCCTTTTTAGCCGATGCGGAAAAGCTGTGCATAAGATTTAGTTCCTACAGACCCCACCCGGCAAAACATGTGCAGATGATGCAGATCATACAGATACCACCCAGGTAAACATGTGCAGATAGATCATTCAGATCACACAGATCCCACCCACGCAAACATATGTGGAGGATCTAAATAGATCGTACAGATCCTATCCAGACAAACATGTATGAAACATCTAGATTATATAGATCCCATCCAGCCAAACGTGTGTGTAAGATCTAGAGCATACAGATCCCGTGAGTGAAATATAATCGACACCCCGCAAATCCTACAGATCAAGGATCTAACTGTCCAGAAAGGGCTAGATCCCAAAATAGGATATGATCTGTCCGAGGTGTGACCTATTGTGTTGCGTCTAGATAGCCGTCCGTCACAGGCCCAATTACTTGTTTTATGTTTTTCATCTTAACTTTTCTTTCAAGCTCAAGTTGTAGGCGGCGTTACGCCCTCAGCGACCTTCTGGGCATACCGTGGTCAAGGATATCTTCCCTTCTTCCCCCCGGGTATTTGCTTTCATTTCTATCGCGCATAGGGTTCAGCATTCCCACATCCCGTCCAATATCATTGAACCGTCGTCGCCTGGCGTTTTTTACCCCAGGTCGTGTTGAACTCCAAGCACTTGCGAGGTCTCCGCAGGCGCGGAAAGGCTGCTTCACGTGCTCAGCGTTGCCGTTCCGGCGGCAGCAGCAACGACACCACAGGACGAGCTTCGGAAAAGCGAGATAGAAACGAGAAAGGGTTGGGACGGGTGGAGTTTCTTCCCGTGGAGTGGCACACGCGCTTCAAAGGGAGGCTTTATAGAGAAGGGGGCGGTTGTGGTAGCAATGGTGGTGGTGGTGGTGGTAGAGGTGGTAGTGGTGGTAACGATGGCGGTAGTAGTGGAGCGTCGAGAAGAAGAGAAAACTCTGACCGAGGGGATCACGGGAAAGGCAGTACAGACCAACGCGAACACACGCATACGGGGGTACACCCTGAAGGTGATGATGCGCGGCGACAAGGAGTTAGGAAGGGAGGTGGTGCACGGGGGTCGAGACGGGCTGTCGGTGGTGTGGACGACAATGAGCGCCGGGGTAACGGCGGTGGTGTTGGCGACGGGGGGTTGAGCATCTGGGACATAACCTTGCCGAGAGCACCTACTCTCCGCGCCTTCACCAACGACACGCTTCTGGACATTTTGTATTTTATGAGCCCGGAATACCATCAGGTGAGGCCCCGCGAAGGCGCCCCTTGACCCATAGAGCCCATGTAGAACCCCCGTTCCCTTATTTTTTGTTGGTGAAAAATGACTTGAAATTAGTGTGTGATCAGGGTTGGCTCCTTCAGCACGCCACCCTCGTGTTTTGGGGATAGCCTGCTTTTGACGTTGTTGTGGTATCATTTTTGGCCGTGGTAAATATGGTTCTCTGCAGTTGGGCAACGGGAAGCATCGCGGTTCGAATCACCGCAGTGCGGGTATGTCTGATGAGTCGGGTCGTATTCTACAGCCGGCGCAGTTGCACAATAACCCTTGTTGCTGGGGAAAATAAAAATATAAATGTTTTTGCTCATCCCATCTATTGTCTGTACACTTTTTCTTTCTCTTTCTCCACTCCTTAGACGTAACTCACAGGGCCACTAAGCGGGCTCCCCCCCCCCCTCCCCCCGCTACGGTACGTGCCTTCGTTTTCATCGCAAGAAGAGTTCAGCCCTTTCTCCCCTCTCTTGCGCCTACCCACGGTGCTAGACCGCTCTCTCAGCAGTTAATTCCTCATTAATTCAAGTAGTTTGTCCCCTGAGAACGTGGGTTTACTTGCAAGTGGATTGGACGTAAAAAACGCCCGCCCTCGATGTGTTTTTGTTTATCTGGCAACGTATGGTACGTTTGGGGGGGGCGCCAGTTTGGTTTTCTGAGGTTCCTCCTTTGACGAGCTCTTCCGTGCGTTTCCACCCACAAAGCTATTTTTTTTAGTAAACTGTAGGTGCAGCCTTAAGTGAAAAAAACGAAACCCATGACCTAGGAGTCAAGAAAAAAACTGGTGCGAACGAATGGCAAGAAGAATAAGGGCATCCCGACGATTTCGGATTTAAAGAGCTCCGTCGCCTCAGAAACAGAAATGCCTAGCAGTGCTGCAGCACCTCGATCGTCGCACTCGTGGGGCGCTGCGAGGATGTTCGTTGTCCATATTCTTGACTCTTTCAGAGCTTGACAACTTTTGCGTCACTCTACCTCCGAGACGTAGACGGTCCCCAGAAGCGTGATCACAGTAGTTTCTTGAGGGGTTAAGGAATAGCATCCGCCGCAGGTTTCGTTCTCAATACAAGAATTCGCGTGGGTATGCCACGCTATTGGACAATATTTTTGCCGCCCGTGGGTGCCGTGTCCCCTCCCAAAAAAACGGCCGATCCAACGTTTATACTCCGACGGCACCACTAGTTCCGTCCAAACTGGTGTGTGGGTCGGTCGGTATCCCATCGGTACGCGTGTAGGTGTCGGGTCGGTTCGAGTGTCGATAACCACCCCAATATTCCTGTCGATACACGGGGTTAACGGGACTCCACAGTTGTTTGGTTGACATGGTAAGAGAGGTGGGCAAAAGGAAGAGCTTGCTGACTACTGTGTGGAACGTCCTGAACTACCCAAGCGCAAGGATTTGCTCACTATTCTGTGAAATTTGCGTGAATGTTTTAGCGTTGAACAAAAAGTACTTGTGATAAAAAGTCTGTCGTTTTGATTTTTGTTTTTCCCTATGTTATATGGATGTAGCGTTTTTTTATTTTTTTATTTTCCAAAAAGGTGTTGAGGGAGTCTTTCTTTGGCCTATGTTGTACTGTGTGGACGAAACGGGGGGGCCCGTCCGTGTGTCCAATCGAGCCGCCTATACAGGCCATGTATAGAAACATATAGGATGCAGTATGGGAATAAAATGCGACTTTGTGTTTACGACATGTATGTAGGATACAGCATGTTTTTTTGCGTTTTTATGTGTGCACGGCGTGTGGTTCCAGCATTTTTTATGAGGGGGGAATTGGGATAAAACGCCACATAACCTAACCCTAGCCCCAACCCCAGCCCCGGGCCGAGTTGTATGGAAGTAGTCCGGAAAAAATCCGGACAAAAAGTACATATATTTCGGAAAAAATGTCGACCGTGTTTTAATTCATACGTGCGTGTTTTGGCCATTGCGATATTTTAGGTATCATCCACTTATTTCCGAACTTCGCATGTATTACGGGTCCAACCAATATCGAGCCAGCTCGAAGGTCGGTGACTACCCTTGTATGCTTGTCGTTATCCAACCAGAACGTGTGTTTTTTTTTCTGGCGACACGTGCTACTAATAGTATACTAATAGTACTAATAGTGCTAATAATACTTCTAATAGTACAAATAATAGTACTAATAATACTGATAATACTAATAATAGTACTAATAATAGTACTAATAATAGTATAATAGTACCAATAATAGTACCAATAATAGTATAATAGTACTAATAGTACGGTAGAGGTGGAACAACATTTTTTGTTCTGAGGCTCCTAACCCCTTGAGGGAGGTGTACACTAATATTAATACTACATCACGCCCAAAAAAGACGGATTTGCCTTGGTAGGGGAAAATGATAGTGATACTCAATGAACTACTATGTCCTATGGCCTAGGTATACAAACAAAAGCATACGATATTGAAAAATAGCTGTATTCTGACGGTTTTGGGTTATAACCCGTTCATCATAACCCCCTTTTGGCACCGCGCTCCCGACATGGAGACAAAACACTTGCAGTTTGAATAGAAAATGTCTAGGAGTCGGAAATTGGTTAAGGAGCTCCGCCTTTCAGAAGAATATTTTGGCCAAAAACGTGCTGCCTCTACCGTAGCTCGTATCTGGACGCTCACCGAAGGTGTTATTTTACCTCGGCGACACGCAGGTTATTGTGGAGGAGGTGACCCAGGAGATGAACCGCGTGCTGGCGCTGTTTCGCAAGCACACCAGGTGGGTTGGGTTGGGGCTCTTCTACTGAGTTAAGCCATTTAGAGCCCCCAACTCCGTCCCTATACTGTCTTCAAGTAAATTTGTCAAGAAAAAAGGGCTTCAGTTGTAATGCCTTACGCTGCGACGGGGGTAGCCCAGTTTGGTCAATATTTTTGTGGTTGGAGGGGTTCTGCGACTGGGGACCGCTATCTTTCGAACACCTCTTTTTTCTTTCCCGTTGCTTTAACCTGTTTGTCTTGCTAATGCACCTTTTCTCCTTTTTGTTTTCCTTTTTTTTTGTTTTTTCTGCAAATAGCCTGGTATGCTGGCGTGCACTTTTTTTGTTTTTTGCCCCGCGTGCCTATTGCGGTTGGCGTTACATAACCAACTCACCTTCCCTCTATTATTGCGATGTGTATATCTCTGTCTCAACGTTTGTGGCCGCAGAACTCGTCTCTTTGTAAGGCGTCATCGGGGACACTGGTTGTGCTCGATGTATTACGGAGACCCACTGTTAGCAGGATTAATGATCAACCAACGAAGGGGTAAAAAAAACACCCGCCTTTGTTGAATAGCGTTTGGGTCAAGTTTTTTTTGCTGGCTGGTCTTTCCAGATGTACAAAGCCTCAACCCAACACAGGCGTAGCGAAGGAGAGCTTGCCTGGAAGGTGGCGATCCTTTGTTGTGTGTGTGACTTCTTCTTGTTAACATTAGGTCTACGTAAATAGATGGATGGGAAGATCAGTTTAAGGCCATTTCTCACACAGTCGGATTTCGCCAGTCAAAACGGCGCTTTTCGACGGGACTTTTTTGCGGCTGGATTAGTCTGGTCCTTCTTCTTATCGTCAGTCGTAGTCCATTGTATAGTTTTTGTGCTCTTCTTAGAGGCGGTTGGCGTGAGGGAGTAGTGCTGTATGGCAGTCGGAAATCGGTTGGCGGCTCTGTGCTTCGCACGTTCTTTGCGAGCAACGCGTGCTTCGCGCGCGACGAACCTTCGTTCAAGCGGGTTGGTGGCGTTGGGCTTAGGAGAAAGCCTCCAAAGCTACGTTCGTGGCGTTACGCTCAGCCGAGAGCCGCCAAAGCTACAGCAGGCGTAGCCGTTGTTGGCAAAAGGGCATCGATGTCGCGCGCTGCTGCCGTCGTGTGATACATGCTGCTGGCGAGCGGAGCTAGGAGTGTGCCACGCTGACTTGCGGCGAGAAGCAACAGCAGTGATAGCCAAGGCAGCGTCGGCGCTGTTGCTTGATACTGCTGTGTGGCACCTGGTATGGGTGTGTGGGCGTGTGGATGTGTGTTTTGGTGGGATGAGCGATGCGATGGGTTAAAACATCAGGTGTAAAACTTTTTCGGCTGAGTTTTTCTACTGGATCCGTCGAAAAAGTTGAGTCGAAAAAGGTCGTTTTCGACCGACAAATCCGACTGTGTAAGAAATGGCCTAATGTGAGGAACACACATCGTTTCAACCCCATTTGCGACACGTCTTCGGTAGAGATGCATACGTTTGCCTTCTGAGGCTCCTGACCTCTTGGAAGAGCTCTACATTTGCCTTCTAAGGCAAAACCTTATTTAGACTAAACTAAAATTGCAGCTAGAAGAACAGACAGCCCCGCGGCTTACAGTAGGTGTACAAAACGTTAATATTGTCACACAAGAACGACATCTTCCGGACGATTTTTGGGTCAAGGAACCCTGCCATAACAGATTTCTTTGTTTTCGCCAGAAAGTGCTAACTCTACCGCAGCACTGCATATATTTTTTCGCGGTATCTTTCGGTACTGTACTGTTTACTGTGAGAGTAGCCAATGAGATTGGGTCGCGAATCCGTTTTTTTTTCGAAGTCCGGTTTGGGGTGAGGAATAGATCTCCTTAACCCCTTCAGAGCCCCCAAACCCCTCCCTATCCTAATTCAAAGCAATTTTCCCCAAAGCGGGTTTCCAGTTAGTTGTAAAGGCGTTAAGCGGGAAACCTCAGAAATACCCGGTGCACGCCTGTTGAATCCGTAGCGTGTGTCTGCTCTAAGCTCGCGGGGCTTTGCCACTGGCTCGCCGTGCCTGTAGGCGCTTGTTTTGTGCCGGGATCGTGGCAACAGACCTTCGACATGTATAATACCACTTTTGAGTGGAAACATGAAAGACTGTAGGGGTATTGACGTCAAACGATTCTTAAATTTCCGGCCAGGGGGTTGTGGTCATGCATGCGCTTTCCGTTCAGCCACAGACGCGTGTTTGTCTCCCTCTTGTATGGAAACACCTTGTGTGCGTGTGCAAGGACGCTGTAACAGCCGCCGCGCATGGGCTCAGGGGGGCTCTGCGGAGACACCGCCCTGGTAGGGGCGATCTGCGGGGACGGTGTAAAAAACGTATTTTCCTTTTCCCTTTTTTATTAGTGTCACCTTTACGCTTGAGCTCAACTCGTAGGAGGGTTTACCCTCAGCGACCTTCTGGACAAGGTCATGGCCACAGGTATCTTCTCTTCTCCCCCCCCCCCCCCCCCCCCCCCCTCCCCCTCGGTGCTCCTTCCCGAAAGGGATGCGTGGCCGATGGTCAAATGACTAAGGCAAGCATAAATGAGTACGCCCCCCCCCCTCCCCCCGGTACGCTGCCTTCCTTTTTTTCGCACATGGGGTTTCAGCACTTCCAAATTTCATTTCTTATGCTTGTCGATTTTCAACGAATTTTGCTGACTCACGACCCTCTGGCGCTTTCCCCTCGTTATTTTTTTCGCAAGAAAAATCTCTACGAGCACCAATATGCACTCGGTGAGACTTGAACTCACGACCTTGACGTTAATAAGGACGAAATTCACCTGCTACTTCATTGGGACGACTGTTATAGTTATTGTAGAAAATGCTTGCTTTTTGTGTAAGCGGATCGAGTGATCCCTCATTAACCAGGGCGGCCTCACATTGAGTACCTACGAAGGGCCTGAAACGGAAACAAGTACGATTCTGGAATGAAGTTTCCCGACATATTGTACGAACGTACGCAACGGCAGTGTACAGCACGAGAAAAACAGCCCACAACGTCAAGAGGTTTCGCCATTGGAACACGTTTGATCGAGGATGGCTCTCGCGTGGTTTTGTTTTGCAGGTCTTGGAGCGGCAAGGTTTCAATCGTGGCGCACAGCTTGGGGGCCATCATCTGCTTCGACATCATGGCCAACCAACCGCCGAAGGGAGCCAAGCCCCCCGCGGATAATACGCCCCCCGGAGATACGATGAGCTGGGATAAAACGGACGGCAAAATGGACGTGGATGAAATGTGCGGGACCAAAAAGATGGGCGGTGTCGATACCGCCGACCCTTCTGTTCGATTCTCCAGCGATGGTTTTGATGACGGTGGAAGCCAGGGGGTGGGTGGGAAGGGGGGGGGGGGGCTCAGGTACAATCAAGAGAGCTCGGCATTTCCTACTTTGTCTGCGCCCGTGGAAAATGTGTTTTGCCTGGGTAGCCCCATCGGGATGTTCTTGATGATACGCGGTCAGCATCGGGGACTCGGCAAGGCGTTCAGCTTGCCAGGGTAAGACTTACGCTATGGTAGATGGATGCAAGTTCTGTTTCTGGGGCTCTTCACTCATGGGACTCTCATGTCTCGTCCAACACCCAGCTTTTGTTCACCAAACACGGGGTTTCCACTAGAATGGCCGCAGCAATAACGGGAACAACACCAACATTTGTACATTAGTGGTGTGGCCTGCGATTTTTCTTCCCCGCGGGCGTCCGCAGCGGTCCAATAAGAAGCCACGCAATTATGGGGGTCAATTTCGTGAGTTTGAATCCCGCAAGAGACGATGTCTTAGAAGTGGCCTGCCGAAAGTGCCAGAGCGCGAGGTGGCAAGATTCGATGCAAATGGACGAGCAGTGGAAATACTTAACCCTATCCGCGACCAAATGAGGGCCCATACCGGAGGGGAAAAGAAAGGATGACACCTACGACTACCGCTTGTCCAGAAGGTTGGCGGTGGGGTTAAAACCTCTTACGACTTGAGCTGCGATAAGGCTCGTGTCTATAGTAAAACCGAAAAAATTGCGTCTGAAGAAGTGCCGCCACCGCCGCTGCAGCCGCTAACAGGCGATTCTGCCCCCATCCCCCTCGCGAACAAGGTGCCGGCGGCTGTTCAACGTGTTTCACCCGTACGACCCCGTGGCGTTTCGACTGGAGCCGCTGCTGAGGGGCGGCGGCAGCGGTGGTAGAGGTGCAAGAGCCGCCTCTCCGGAGGGGGGGGCTGCCGAAGCATCATCCCCGGAGGAGCCGGTTATCCTACCGACGTGGACAGGGGGGTTGAGGGTGCACTACCAGGTGCAGCGGTGGTGGCAAGACCTTTGGAGCAGGTGATACCCCCGCCAATACAATGCTTTTCGATTAACCCCTTTAGAAATTACTGCAGCCACGTTTTTCGGGACATATGACGCGGAATTACTGTACCAGACACCTAATAAGAAACAGGAACGCTGGCTCAGGCTGCTGGATTTCATACTTTGGTTGTGATTTGAGAAAGGGTGCGCTCTAATTTCTGTTTTAGAGCGGGACCTTTCCCCGCCGTTCTCCCGTGTTGTTGTTTTCTTCCTTTGATGCTGTCTGACGTTGTGGCGAAGTGTCGAGTTCTTGTTACGTTTTCTGTTATTGCTGGGTACGCGCTATCTATTGTGTCTGTCAAATAGTGTCATTGCTCTGTACAGCGCAGGTAAAATCGCTTGGTACGACTAGAACTGTCTATAGTAACCATGGAGTATGTTTCCAATAGTGGCGGTGTCCTGAATAGTGCCGGTATATTGGGCTGGCACATACTGATGCTGTTGGGAGCCCCCCCCACACGCACACCCGCGCACCGTGAACCACAGTAAGGAGGCAGTCATCTACAGACAAGGTCTTACAGCAGCAGAGCAGCAGTAGCAGCAACATCAGCAGCAGGAAGGCAGAGCAGAGCAGGGCCTTCGCTCGTTTTCCCGTAGTCTAGTCTTCCTGTGGTGCTGTCAATGTGTCGAGCTCTGCCTGAAGGTATACTGTTCATTTGCTGTCACAGCTGACAGCGTACGGGCTACAGCAGCAGTGTCGTGCGTACGTCACCTCAGATGCCGATGCTAAAAGCCCACCTGCTGCGGGCTGTCCGTGCAGTGCATGGTCGCTTGCTGTCAGCTCCTGAAGCTAGAAGCCTGCTTGGGCTAGTCCTAGCGGCCACTCTGGACGAAATTTTAGTCGTTTCTACACGACTACCAGGTATACATTTACAAGGGCTCCACTCCGCGGGCGGCTGACGCCGCCCGCTACACTCGCCCAAGAACGAAGTGTGAAGGGGACAGGAAGAAGCCCATGATTTGATACAATCAGCGATTTAATAGTGCCAATACTTGTGGAGAGCTGATTGCCCCGTGATGTAGGGTATGCTTGTTGGTGATTCCACGTTCTGATCGGCAGTACGGATGTAATTTGCGAAAATCAAATCACGAAAAGGACCGAGAGAGGACAGCCACATGAAGAAAAAGACGAGTAGTCTACACGCGTACTTACCGGAAACAACGCGGTTTGATGATGTAGAGAATTTGGCATGTCTCTGTTGGGGATCTGGGTCAGATATAGGAGGCCGACCAATCTTGGTGAGAAGACTTCACGCCTAGGCCAGCAACCCCACGCTGAATGCGAGCGAATCGCGGGTTCATCGTGAGCAGGTATAGTTTTGTAGCTGGGTTTGCTATAACCAAGCTTACGTTTCGGCCGCTCGTTTTTCGTTTTTTTTTTTCATCCCTCGGCCCTGCCAAAACCCTTTGACAACAGGGCGTGGGAGACCAAGCGAATGGCGGAGCTGCAAATCGAGCGTTCTCTGGAGGCCATTGGACTCATCGACGAGCAGCCTGACGACGACAACAACTTTGAAGAAAGCCTTTTTAGGTGAGACTTTTTTGTCGAAGCCCTCTCTTTTTGAGCTGCAAAAAACATGCCGAGAAATTTCCTCCCAAAACCTTGAATGCAATTCCGAAGGGGTTGGGGCCGAATCTACGGTTTTATTGGCTTACAGCCTGCTGGTAACTTCGCTTCCGATGAATTTTTACGTTTGAGTGTATTTTTGGCTTAGTTTTATGTGTCGTTGCGTCCGCGTATGTAACCGAGCGCATCTTGTATGTATTATGGCTGTGGAATCCCTGTTGGGTGGAAGCACATGGAGGGGTGGGGAGGGGGGGGGGAGGGGACGAAAGAAGTAAGGATTATTTCTGCATACGTTTTAAAACAACACGTTAGCGGTGGTATCTCCCGGTATTCGATACTGCAGTATTTCTGATACATCGGTCACGCGTTTCGTGCATTACTCGTGAAGGGTTTGAAAGGACGATGACCTCCCTGGTTGCTGCCAGGGTAACCAAGACGAAAACGCGTGTGCGTGCTGAAACATGTGGTTGCTGTTGGTCGTACCGAGCACTACGAAGTAGACATGAGCTCTAGACAAGGTATCATGGGGTCTTGCCTGAAGCGTTGTTGAGACCGCAACTTTTGCAATAAACTGCAATACCTCGTAGCCAACCGCCCACTACAAGGCTAACTAGCCCGCAACTTGTAGCCAAACAAGTTGCAGCCTTACAACATACACGCAGGAGGACGATGCCCTCACTGGATGGCACCAAGCTTCGCCTCGGTCTTCCTCCTGTGCGTATTTTTGTAAGGCTGTAACTTGTCTGGCTACAAGTTGCCGGCTAGTTAGCCTGGTAGTCAGTGGTTGGCCACGAGGTATTGCAGTTTGTGGCGCGCGGTAGTTTTCAGAGTTGTTCTGCATCTTTGCATTTGACTGGCACGTTGGTGCCTCGACGGTAGGTGTCCATTTATTGCGAGGCTATACTGCACAGTACCCTATGGTAGTCCTTTAGGTCACGTGTAGCGTCTCTATTTTCATCGACTGAGGCAAACCCATTCATAATCTGAACGAGGCTTTACTGTATGGTAGTATTTTAAATCAAGTTGAGCGTCGCCTTTTCCAGCGGCTCACATATGCAGTTGGGATCCCGTTCGCATTATAGACGAGGCTATGCTGTTCAATAGGGGGGGGGACGTTGTCTCTATTTTCAGCGGCTGAGACATGCCATTGGGATCCCATTCATGTTCTGAACGAGGCTACAGGGGGGGGGGGGGGGGGGGGGGGCGAGGCGATGGGGGGAACGTTTAGCGTCTCTACTTTTATGGGCTAAGAAGGTCCACTCTCACCGCTGGCTACCCATTTTCTTCGCGGTCTTAAGCTTGTGCGCCTTGACGTTTTTTTCATGCACCGCCGTGAAGCAGTTTGTCTGTTGTGCTAAGCCGACAAGACATATCGCCAAGTGCGGCATAGCGATGGGTAGTGACAGTGGGGGTATGGTAGTATATATAAATATAGGCAGATCTGATAAAATTGCGGTAAACCACACTGCCGACCCATCGCATACCCACCTGAGACGACCTCTACGAAACACAGTACCATATACCTAACGAAGTAAAGTCACCCTCGCGGTCAATAGTGATGACATCGCATATATATGACATCGCATACCCACCTCGCCTGATGTATTTGTAGGATGTATCTCTGTCTTAAAATTGACGACCGCAGAGCCCCACATCGGCAAGGTAAAAATCATGGGCGTGAAATCGTACATTTATTTGAGACAATAATAATTTGAAAAGGAAGCACAGGCAGATGTGTTAAAATTGCGGTAAACAACCTTACCAACCCGTTACGTAGGGTATTTCGTACATACCGTCTGCATGATCGCCTCCCAACCTATGCCAAGCGAAGTATGACTAACGAGGTAACGTAATTGAGCGCGTGTATACCAAGTATGACCAACGAGGTTAGATAATTGAGCGCATGTATACCAAGCCTTCCTTAAAAACTGACGATTCGCATTTCTCCCTCTAGTGCTCAATGGCGGAGACAGTGCATGGCCACATACGTAACCTCGTATGTTGTATTTGGCAATACGTACGATATCTCTTTCGTACAATTAGCGATGTCAGAAAATAATGGTAACTGTATGATGGTGGTGACTAACAGTGCATGACCACATCACCTCGCCTGTTGTATTTGGCAATACGTATCTCTTTCTTATAATTAGCGATGTCAGAAAATAATGGTAACTACTTGTACAAATATTCTATAAAATATTATAGCTTTCGATCCATGTACAACAACAAATTATAAAGATTTAACACGTTATTTACTACACTTAAACACTGGGTTGCATGCTGCATCTAACATCAAACCTTTTAGAATAGTAAACGCTACCAGGCAGATGATATATAGGGATGTCTTCTTGCTACAATCGTCAGGTTTGTCCCCTTCAAGGATTTATAGTTTCCGCGCACATATTGAAATGTCCCGCCCCCCCCCCCTTCCCCCCCCCTCCCCTGATCCCTCTTGTTCATAAAAACCCCCACCCCTTTCCCCCCCCGTCCTCCCGTCCCCCGATCCCTCCCCCCCCCCCCCCCCCCTTCCGCTTAGTTTGTCCAAACGCCCCACTCACAATCGAAATCGGCCAAAGTAATAAACACCTATACGCAGTTGATATGACGTCATTATCTTTCTGACCATCCATGACGTAGTTTTCATTCTTTCCCCCCACCCCCCCCAAAAAAAAAACTCCAACGCCCCCTCTTTTCCAACCACCCGCACGATCGCCTAGACCTAGCATCACGCGTATAACAAGCCCCTACATATCTTTGATCTCACAGCCGGAGTGTATTTGAATCCTATTTGTGACCTAAACCTCCTAAAAAATCTCCCCCCCCCCCCCCCCCTTCTCGCTCTCCCTTGCTCAAACGCCCCACCTATTATCGAAATCCGCCAGATTAATAAACACTTCACGCACTGGATATCACCTCATTATCTTTCGAGAGCCATCCATGCCGCTGTTCCCCCCCCCCCCCCGCCCCGAACGCCCCCTTCTTCCCCACCACCCGCACCATCGCCCAGACCTAGCACCACACGTATAACAAACCCCTCACCTGAAACCCTCCCTCCCCCCCCCCCCCCCCCCGCCCCCACCCCCCACCTCCCCAAACCCCCCCACCCCATCCCAACCCCACCCCCTCGAACACTCCGCCCTCTCTCTACTCACTGATTGTACGACTTACCCCAGGATATACATGATAAACTGATGCATTCTTTCCAAAACCGTCACATCTATCCCCTCAAAATAATGTATAGTTTCCACGCACAGATTGAGCTGCCCTACACGCCTCACCCCCGCCCCAACCCCCCCCCCCCCCCATAATAAACTGGTGCATTTTTTTTTTTTTTTTTTCCCAAAACCATCAGATGTATCCCCTTGAAAGGATTTATAGCTTACACGCACAAATTGCCCGCCCGTCCGCCCCCCCCCCCCTTCCCCCCCCCCCCCCCCCTCCAACCCCGCCTGCTTTTGATCAAAACCAGGCCCCCACGTCCTTCGAAACTCCGCCCCCCCTCTCACCGGTTATTCGACTTTCATGATTCACTTGATAAACGGATACATTTCCCTCCACAGCTGTCAGATTTTGTCCCCTTGAGAAATGGGTTTTATAGTTTCCGCGCACACACTGACTAACATCACCCTGTTGACCCCGATAGCTACACTGTAGTTGTAAGGGGAGTCGCCGACCTATATCCTTAATGAGGACACACAACTCGTAACACGCGCGATCGGAGTATCACACACAGCTTGCAAAGATGGGTTCCGACGAAATCTTCGATCTCACAGCTGGAGTGTATTTTCATTTTTTATAATATAAATATTTAGAACATTGTATTGAATACTGTGTAGTGCTATTCTATTGCTGTTTTGTTTTTTGAATCATCACCTTTAGACACGTGCTACCATAGGGTTAGCACATTTTTTGCTATTGTTTTTCTGAATGACTGCAACGAAACACGTTGCAAGAAAAGGTTGCCCCATACCAATGTAGTCGGAATTTCAACCTTCTCTTGCAACGTGTTTCGTTGCGTACCTAGGCCATGGAATTTGTCATTGGGCACAAGTTCGTATGAGCCTCAGAACACACATATGGTACACTCGACTGTGGCATGCGTTCGTAAGAGATTTTGCCCTCAGCGATCTTATGGGCAAGCCGTAGTCACGGGTGTCTCCCCTTCCCCTCCCCGGTACTTGCCTTCAATTTGGTCGCGCATGGGGTTCAGCAATGCGTTTCAGGTTTTTCATGCTCGTCGATTAGCGTCGAATTTTGCCAATACACGCTCTCACGCTTTCGGCTTGTGGATTTGTAGGAAAGAGCACCGTGTGAGATTTGACCCTACGACCTCTACCTTAACAGTTTCGCGGCTTACTATTGGACTACCGGGGACGCCGGCTTATACTATTGAATATGTATAATAATTGTATATATATATATATATATTTTTTAGATCCTCCTGGGGATCCGGGTAAAAAAAGCTTAAGCTCCATACACTTTCGTTTGTGTACCAGTTTTCGTCCATCTGCAGAACGCAGACTTTGTGTCAACTTCCCCCCTCCGGTTTAGTCAACACTATGAACTTGCCGGCCTTCTTTGGCTGATCCCTATACGGTTCAACCTAGAAGGTGAGATAGCCACCCAATTATAATACTATAATACCATAGCCTTGGGCGTTGCTAGAACCTAAGTCAGTTGGTTGGCTTCACATCCGCTCACCAAGCGACTGATAACTACCGTACAGTAGCCGTGAAAGACAGCCAGCTGACAGCTCTAGAAATTGCCCCCACCTCTCCTATCCCGTCCTCCTGAATCACTCTGTGCCTATGTGCCTCTTCCGTCTGACCCCACTTGTTGCCGTGCGTGCAGCTCTTCAGCATCGGAGCTACCCTTCGCAGGAGTCGAAAACGTCCTAGAGGAAGCTTCCCTTCGTGCCGCCAGGTCCCGGGAAACTTCGGTGATGGTGGCAGCGGCAGCAGCGGGGGCGGCGGCGACAACCGCACCTGCAACCGGCAGGGCCACCCTCGGAGACGTGCCGGAAACAGCCATCACAGCCGCGGCGCAGCGCCAGCGGCAACGGCCTTTCAAGCCAACGCTGACGTCTCTGCCCCCACCCCCGCCCCCGCCGTCTCCACACTCGCCAAAGGGGCAGCTTGATCCGCACGGTGGTGCCTTTAAGTCGTCGCCGCACGCGCCTAGGCGGAATAGCGATCAGCTTGATGATCCGCATCATGACGCTGCCTCCGATCCGGCCGCGACGAACTTAGCCGCGGCGGGTCCATCCACCCGCGCTACCTCTCCAGATTCGGCCCTGCTTACCGCAGCCTCAATCGCAGAGCCAGCGCTGGCGGAGGTCAACCATCTTGCGGAAGTGGATGCCCCAAGAACAAAGACCGGGTCCGATCACGAAAATATATTGGAGAGCGAGGTGGGTAGGGCGGGAAAAGCAGATGGCACAACAGGGAAACCAATGCCAACGTTCGGTGCGCAAAACGAAGGGAAAGGCAAGGACGCAACAGAGACAAGCCTAACCCTAACCCTAACCCGAGACGTAGGTAAAGGCGACGGCGCAACGGGGGCAACAATGACGCGCGTAGAAGACGAACGGAAAAACGAGAGCGGAAGAGAGACAGAAACTATGCCAACACGCCACGCGCAAGCTTTTGGGAAAGACGAGCAGCGCAGGCCAGGGCAGCCAGGGCGGCGCGGGGCCAGGGCTGGGGCGACAAGGGCGGCACGGAAGACGTGGCAAAGCGGAGTCATGGAGGAAGATTTGGAGCGTAACGGGGCGCTTGCTGGAGGGCGGCGAGTCGATTACTGCTTGCAGGTGACGGGAAAATGGCGTTCGCGACGGAGGGAGGGTTCGGTGGGGGATAAACGTGGGATTTGGCGTGGGGGGGGGCGGGGGGGGGCATACTCATTTGTCGCTTGCCTTAGTCATTTGACCATTGACCACGCATCCCTTTCGAGACGGAGCACCGTTCCTACTCCTATTAGACACACCTCCAACATTTGAGCGCTCATTACGCTTGTTCCATATCTTAACATAGAAAATGCTCGCTCATCCTATCCTCTTCCTGCTTCGCCGTCTGTGGCCACCATCTATCTCCTAGGATAGCGATCGTTTTCTCGGTATCCTCTGGTCTACTAAACTCTTCCATGTCACATACGTCTAACTTCATCTCCTCTAACGCATCCCGTTCCTCCTTGTATATTTCACATTCTCCTACTAAGTGAGTCGTACTCTCTATTGTTGTGCCACGCGGGCACATATTTGTAGCCACGTCCTCCTCCTCCTGACTACTGGTATGTCTTCTTTCTGGTAGGTCCAGGTCCCCTACACAAAATCGCAGTTTCAGCTTTTCCGCGTAGTCCATTGTGCCGTGCAGATACGTTTTCAATCCAATATCGTCCCTCAACCGCCCGTATGTCTCTAAGTGCTTCTCCTCTTTCACCTTATTTCTTAGCGGTTGCCTTTCCCTTTCTTCTATTATGTGTTTTACTTCTGTGTTGCACCCGCCAAAGTTCTCTTTAGACGGTGCCTCTTCTTGGTCTCCCCCTAAGTCCTTCCATATTTTGTGAACTACGATTTTTCATCTTTTTCCAGCTCGCCCTTTTGTTATTTTCTCCCATACATCCCTATCAGCATATGGCTGGCAACCTCTTTTCTGGAGTATTCTTTACTTTACATCGCCATTTGAACTTCCTCACGTCCTTATTTGTTTTAAATGGGTACATTCCTAGCTCTGCTCTCAATACTGTGTTACTCGTCGTACTTGAGCATCCTAGTATCTTTTTAGCTGTTGTCATCTGCATTGTTTCCAGTTGTTTCACGAACTTCGCATTCCCTTCCCCTACTTCTCCTGCATACTCTTAACTTTGGTACAATCCCATTCATCAGAATACATATTTTAATCCTAGTGTCAAGGTGGGGGCTTGTTAGGATCGCATCCATCTTGCCTACTCGTGATGTACCCTTTCCTATTTATCTTGGCGGGGTGTGTGGGGGGGGGGGGTTGGGGGGTAGAGGGTTGGGAGGGGTCAGGGGAGGCTGGAGGACGCGGAGACGGGGGGGGGTTCGGGCGCGGGGGGGGGGTGTTCGGGTGGAGGTTGGGGTTGAGAGGGGAGGTGCGTTGATCGTGTTTGCTAGTGGTGTTCCATGTAGAAAGCGAAAATCGATTGTTGTCTCTTTAAAAAACGTGAAGCGTAACGACGCGCTTGGTGGAGGGGGAGCGAGTCCTGTAGAGCTTACAAATTGAGAAAATGATGTCGAAGAGGTGAAGTTGGGCGAGAGAGGATCATGACGTGGCAATTTTGACTATCGCAGATGGTGGGTTTTGGTTTTTGGTGGCAGCCTTAGCCGGTAGCTTCTGTGCGCGCATTTTCGGTGAGGTGGGGAGCGGGTTGGAAGGGGGGGGCAGCTCTTTTCTTGCTGCGACCTTGGTCGTATTTTGTGTGTTCCAACAGAACTGGACTCGGCGCTTCACCGTAGGCCTGTTGTAGAGTTACGGTCCAGGTGTGTGTTTTCCCGCTATGTCGGAGAGGCGCGTGCTACGATGAAGGTAGCACTTGTTGTCTGAAACGGGTTTTGAATGACGGCGCTCCTTAGCCCAAAGTCCTGGAAACTTCGTTTATTTTTTAATACTCCTCGAGTGAGGAAGGAGCCTCAGACAAGAAAAATAATACTGCACCTCTACGGCTTTTGGGGCTCTCGATTATCCCCAGACGCGTGCTACAGCAAGATCGTGGTATTCATATTAATAGCACGTTTTGACCGAAATTGCCGGGGCATTTTCACGGGTCAGGTAGAGCCCGTGCAGGGTAACCCGGCCCGATCCGCGAGATTTGAAAACACCTCCCGGCCCGGCCCGACCCGACGCGACCCGACGCGACCCGACCCGACGCGACCCGACGCGACCCGACCCGCGAGGTTTTAAACCTTATGACCCGACCCGACCCGTCCCGTGAGATTGCAAACACCTCCCGACCCGACCCCACTCGCCCCGCGAAATTTTGATAACCTCCTGCCATGGTTGGCGGGTGGGGTCATGATCCGTTAAAAACCTGTGTTTTTTTTCGTGACTGACGAGGCTCCTCCACTAAATTACTACGCTGTACCGCTGTACCGTTGTGCCGTTGAAGTATCATGTATGCTTCTGTTTATGGGTCCTTTACGCAAGGCACCATCATACAGTAGGGGTCCCGCAGTAAGGGGGTGCGGTGTTCCAGAGCAATATGACCGTCTTATGGGGGGAAGCCGCCGTATCCATTCCGAGTTATGACTGCAATTCCACAATTCCCCAATCGCACCAAGCGATTTTGATCGCCTTATATAGGGATACCGCCTTATTGGGGGACCCGTTTTGTTATAGAAAAGCCGCGCTATCGGGGATGTTCCGCAATGAATTTCCCACCACAATAAAGCCAATCTGCTATTGGAAACCTTGATATCATGAAACCGTTGTCGCTGCTGTATTCTTGTTCAAGCACATTCAACAGTTTCACGGAAGTATTCGCTATGTGCCTAGGTCGTGATGTTGATCGGACTCCACTACTACTTACATTTTTTTGTCAAAGTAATTCAAAGTAAGTCAAAGTAAGTATAGAGCTCCTCAGCCTAAGATTCTCAGACAAAATGTAGTACAGCCCTATCATAGCTTTGGTCGTTAGGGCTGGCGGCGTTCCAGCGTAGCCATGCCGGCCAGATATTGATATCGGTGCGATTTTTTGTGTGCTCTTGTCGAGCGACAGGATACGGGAGTTGGAAGTGACGAAGCCGTATGTGTTTTCACTCGACTCGCACGTCATCTACCAAAATTGGCGGGGACGCAAGAAGTGTGTCCCCGGGGGTGGCGAAAGCCTCGTGGTTTTACTGAGAGGCATGATAACACCCCCATATTGATCCTTGTGTCTTGTTAATAGCAGTCCGACATTCGTTTCGTGTGTGTTGCTGTTGAACGACGGCAGGAAAAGGAGGTGAAAGTTTTGCGCTCGGACCGCACATCATCTACTTAAAAGGCGGGGGCACAATAAATGTGTCCCCGGGGTTGGAGAATGCCTCGCCGTTGAGGGATGGACGTGATAACACTTCCATCTTGATCCTCGTGTACCGTCGTGTGTTTGTTTCTTGTGTGTTCTTGTCGAACGACCGCAGGAGAAGGAGTTCGAGGTGACGAACGAGTATATTTTTGCGCTCGGCTCGCACGTGATCTACTGGACCTCGAAAGACGTCAGCTTGTTCATCGCTCAGCAGGTCGTGGCAGATGCGGTTGCTTCTGATGATGTAGGAGCAGCAAGAGCAGCAGAAGAAGAAACGGCAGGACCAGATGAAGCAGCGGGAGCGGCGGCATAGAACAGGCCAAGCGTCTATGGTAGGATGGTGTCAAGGCCACAATTGCGAGGGAAAGAAGATTGAGCTCGTCGGGCTTCAGCGCGTTCATCGCCCGGCAAGAACACCGAAAGAAAACAATGTATACTACTTGGTACCAAGCTATCGGTTCACTCGTTTCTCTCGACTTTCCACACTGAACTTCTGATGGTTACGACACTTGCAGAATGCCTCTATCCAAAGGTGGACGCCGTTGGTGGATCGATCACCCTACGAGAGAATATGGAAGAGGGCTGATGTATGTTAGGTTAGAGGTGCGCTGGTTGGTCACTTGGGTCCCCGAGCTCCATATCTCACCAAACAAATCTGTCTTGACTAAATTGAAAAGGCACTCCGATGAAAAATCCATGACCTCATGCCTTCCAAAAAGTCATATTGAGAAACAAGGATGACGTTCCGATGGTTCTCGGTTGAACCTGTTTGGAACGGCAAAATTAACCCAACGCTATTTCCACGTATTCCCCCCCCTAAAAAAACATGCACGTAATGGAACCCGTCTCAGGAATGAACCGGACGAAGATACACTAGTCCCCCCCTTCGTTTAGCCTCAGAAGGCAGGCAGCACAGCCCGCGCTTCTCACGCGTCTAATACGGCCTGTTTCTTTAGCTTGACCTCGAATCCCATGTCTTTCTTGTCCTTCCGAGATATTAGCAGGCTCTTCCTGTAGGCTTCCTCCTGTTTGCAGTAGTTGTGGTCATTGGGGCCGTCGGGGAGGGCTTTGTTTGGTGTTTGTGCGAGGGATTATCAATTGAGCACCTTTTTGTCCCAGCGATATGCATGTGTGTGTTCTGTGTGTTGATTGATTGCACCGCTTTCTAGCCGTCAATAAGTTGCACATTCAGTATCCGCGCCAATTCTTGATCCTAGAGAGACGCTTTACAAAACTACGAGACAGAGATATACATCGTAAATACCGTATGGGGGGTTAGCCATGCAAAGCTACCGATCCTACCGAACATTGTACCGCTCTGCCTACAGCCTGGTTCGAGCTGACCGCGCCAACATTCGAGCGCGGCCTAATTCGACGCCGTTTTTGCGCGAGTTAAGCCCTGAGTTTTGCCACATGTGTGTTCTATGAACCCTCGCCGAATTTTCGAAGGAGGGTCTTTTGTTTTGTTTTTTTTCTTTATTTTTCTCCGTCATGGATTTGGTCATTTGTGTTTTCGTTTTCGGATTCTTTCGAATTTTTGGACCTTGAGGGAAACATTTTTTTTCGGAAAAACCAAAAGATAAACGACTCCCGATTTTCGGCAAGGGCGAACAGAACACATGTGCGAATTTGCAGGGTCTCCGTCACGAAAACGACGTCGACATTTGGACTATTATACGAAAAACTGTATCATACCACCCGAGCATAAAATTATTGCACACGTAGCCTTGAACTTGCTTGATTTCAGTACTGAATCGGTTTTGGGCGTAACATCTGACGCTAAACCGACACAACTCTGCCAGATCTTCGACTACTTGTGCCAAAGTTCCTCCAAGCATGTCTTGGAGCGCGTGGCGCCGGCAGGCCTCAGAACAAATAGACATATAAAAAAACTGGTATATATATATATGGTGGGCCGCCGATGTTCGGCCGTATTGCTGAAACCGTGAAAGACCGACTTCGAAAGTGAAAAAACCAAGCAAAGTATAAAAAACGTGCGTTTAGCTGAGCTCAATCCCTCCCGTCGTCCAAAATTATGACGAGTTTTTATTGATTTCGGGAGAGATAACAGGGAAACCTTCCATGAGACGTGTGCAAGTTAAGTAAGGAAACAAGGCAAAGCAAACGTACCAGGTATTTTATTGCTAAAAAATCTCTCGAGACGCCAATTTTTTTTCGCCGTTTTCGCGCTTTTTGGAGCTTAATTTTGGATCAATATTGATATATATATTCGAAACCTGACGATGTATGTCATGTTTCGCGCCAGCTCATAGCGGTCAGAGTATGGTACCTACCTAGTGACACTCAGGTTGATATTGCGTGTCGGGTTTGCCGGGCTCGAACTTTGACACTTTCAAAAGTGAACCAGCTTGTATGTGTATCCGTTGTATCCCAGTACATCTAGTGTCTGTGCCGAGTCCTCATCCGAGAGAGATGCAAATTGCAAGTTCTGCCGTCGCAAACTACGAGACAAAGATTACCATTGCAGCTGCCGCAATGAGATTTGGTCGCGCGCTGCCGACCGTACCGGGTACAAGAAAAAGTGCTCAAGAGGATACGTGCACAAATCATGAGGACTGTTATCGCGGGCTGGGTAAATGAACGGTTTACCTCCACCCCTGGTAGCTTAGTGGAAAAAAGTTAAGTTGCGGGCGCAAAAAAATCATCTCGGGTTAATTCCAAGCACGAGGGGAGGGCAACTCTAGCACGCCGCCCCCTGCAGGGCGTGATTCTGACGTGCGTTTTTTTTCTAAATGAGCAGCCAGCTGCGCGAGCTTTCCCACCACGGCAACGTTTTCTTGGCTGCTTCGCTTTAGAGGAAGGGATCGAGGATGACAAACACGCCTCCGCCCTATATCCCGGAAAGTAGAAGGTTACTAGAGTTCGGGAACTGAACCAAGAATAATGTGTACTTTTGTTGCGAGAAATAATTTCGTAGGCGTTTAGATTCAGAGTATTAGGTGGAAGAGTTGGTTGAAGAGTTGACGTTGGTTATAGCAACATAGCACTGTTTGGTCGATCGCGTCAGTGGCACAATACCAAGTGGATACGACACGGGAGGGTGCTGGCAGACTGGTGGAATACGCGGACAGTGTGATGATTGCTGCGAACGGTAGTACCTGGCCAGCAGCTGCTGGGCCAGGTATCCGTGATTTGATCTCGGAAAGGGAGGGTTTATCTGCACCTTTTCCGGCGTTGTCGTATCCCCGCTGGCTTTGGGTTTCTTGGTCTTGTCTTTCCCGCCACCGAACATCGTTTTCCCGAAAGAGAGACCTCCCATCGCGGGCAGCGTGTCGCCCCCCCCCTTCGCCTTCATATCCTGCGTTGTGTATTAGAGGCGGGTCGAATCCGGTAAGAGAAAAGGGAATTCATTTGATTCAAGCGTTTTTTTGTAAGGTAACGATATTTATTTCTCTCTCCCCCTGTCTTCGATAATCGTATTTTGAGAAGAGAAAGGGGGTTCGTTTGATGCAGACCCTTAAGGGGGGGATCGTTATATATCTGTCTCCTTCTACGAGTCTTCTTGCGAGACTTGTACCTCCTGTTCAAACTTTTCAGGTGTTTGGGCATGATAATGTTTTTAGCGTATCCAAAAAATACTTGTTGGCTACATTTTTATCTTTTAGTGTCTCACCACGGCCTTCGAGGATTATTATTACCGTTTGATAAATGCAAGCGTTTTTGGGGGAGGAGTCTATACATCTCTCTCCCCTTACTTTCACTGATCGTTGTTCGGTACACACGTTTTTTGGGGGTCGGGGTCTATCGCTGCTTGTGTTCAAATACCTTCCTTTTGACACCGTCGATTTTTTTATTGGGGCTTTTCGCGGGTCGGATCCTTTTCGGAATACCATACCAGTCGGATTGATTGGGTCAGGGTGACCCGGCCCGACCCGTGATATTCGGAAACCTCCTGGCCCGACCTGACTCGACCCGTCCCGTGAGGTTTCCAACACCTTCTGACCCGACCCGACTCGACCCGCGGGTTTTTCCAACACGTCCTAACCCGATCCGCGGGCCTTGTCAGGAACCGTAAAAGCCATCGTTTTTTGGGGGGGGGTAATATCTATGTTCCGGCAGAACACTGGAAGACAAGCCTGCTAGGAACTACTCGTAGTGTGAGATAATTTCTACAGCTTGTTAATACAAAAAAAAAATCCACGCATATCTCGTGCTAAGAACGGTTTTTCACCAACCATGTGCAGCGGGTTTGTCCATTTAGGGCAGTTGCTAGCGAAACACATCTGTCAATACTTCTGATCAAATTGGCCAAGTTGGAAAAAACAGCGATCGCTATCAAACCGTTTTTTTTCCTCTTCGTAGGACGTTTTCCTATCCAAGCCCCTTCGTTGGGGCGTTTAATGTGCTTACTTTATTTTTTGTAAGGTTGACATTTTGCTGCACTGGTTCACTTGTTATGATTTCGCAATTTCGAGACTTGAAGAAAGAAAGAAAGAAAAAAGTCAAAACTTGCCACATTTGGCGTTGTTGGTTTTTTGCGTTCGGCGTCGTATCTATAGAAGAAGTAACCATACATGCTACGACGCGCGTTACGATAGAGACGTGCACCACTTTTTTTGTCTGAGGTTCGTCAATTCGGGAGCTTAAGGCCTCTCTAAGGCAAAAACGGATCCGGAGAGGAAAATCAAAACTGCTAGACCGAATGAACGGGTCGCATGGCCTAGGTATTCAACGACGAAAAAATCACCCAAAAGAAAAACTACTTGTTTGCGACGATTTGGGGTTAAGGAAGCCCCGTCATTTTTCAGATATTTTCAGAAGAAAAATGCAAAACCTCCATCGTAGCACGCATCCTACGGTGGCGGAGGCTACGAGTTCGGTATTGTAGTATCATACCCCCAGTTTTCACTTCTGCCGTAACGCGTGCTACGATAGAGGTGTACCGCTTTTTTCCCAACACTACCCCTCAATTTGGGAGCTTAAGACCTTTCTTAACCCAAAAACCGATTTGGAGAAAAACAAACAAACTGTTACCATACCCGATGAAAGCTCCCATGGCCTAGGTACACAACGAAAATTATGCAACAGCAAAAAAAAAATGGCGTATTTCCGACGATTTGGGGTTAAGGAAGCCCCGTCAGTTTCAGAAACCATTTCGGACGAAAACTGCTTGTACCTGTAATGGAGTGCCCTCCGTAGAAGGATAGTTTATAGATTCGCCGTGAAACCATGTCATGGTTGAGGTGAAACCACGTGACATTAGATGTCACATTCACGTCAAGGCCATCATAGATGGGCGATAATGTAGGTGACGATGATGGGACAAGCAGGACGCCCCACATCTCACTACCTGTTCTACCTGCTCTACCTGCTCTACCCTGCCCTACTCTGTCTTGTCTTGTTTTGTCTGTCTTTTAGAGGTCAATGTAGAGGAAATAGAAAATGCATGAGCTTTTGAGTCTATCCAGCGAGCCATGAGGAGAAACCAAACAAGGGCACTGGAGCCCGTGAGGAGCACGCTTCCCAACACCGACCAACCACGCATCCCCTACTCGGAGTACCACTACATACCTCTATCGTACCATTTGGCCTGTATTTGAGCCACCTGACGCGTGCTACGCTAGAGGTTTTGCACGTTTCGTCTGAAATGGTTTCTGAAAATGACGGGGCTTCCTGACCCAAAATGGTCGGAAACAGTTACTTGTGTTGCGTTATTTTTTCTCGTTGAATACCTAGGCCATGGGACCCGTTCATCCGGTCTAGCAGTTTTGACGTTTCTCCAAATCATTTTTTTTTTTTGGGGGGAGGGCAGGTCTCGAGCTATTAGATCGAGGAACCTCAGAAAAAAAGTGGTGCCTCTCTATCGTAGCACGAGTCACTCGTACGACTGCCCCTGCAACTCGCCGGTCAATACGCTCTTTTCAGATGATTTTTGACTCAGCGTAGCTTACCTTTCCATTGTGGATTGATATCGTAAAACCAACACAGCATGGAACGGGGGGGGGATATCTCGCGCGAGCGACACCACGCCACTGCAAATAACCTTTCTTTTTCCCGAGGGTGTTGGTCACTTGAGGACGCATGCTACGATTATAGAGGTATACCAGGTACCTTTTTTGGCGAATTTTTTTTCCGAATGACGGGGCTCCTTAACCAAAAAATCGTCGGAATTGGATCGTTTTTTTTTTGCATGATTCTCGTCGTGTACCTAGGCCATGGGATTTTTCATCCGCGATAAAGCAGGTTTTATTTTCCTCTCCGGGTCTGTTTTTGGGTTAAGAAAGGTCTTAAGCTCCCAAATTGTGGAATCTCAGAAAAAAAAAAAGTGGTGCACCTATCTATCGTAGCACGCGTGTGAGGGGCTCCATTATTATACCTCGCCCGAAAACCGATTTTGAGTGTTAAATAAAAGTTCAATCCAACGAACAAATCCAAGGGATAGGGGCACAAAAAAAGAAAGAAAATACTGCAGAACAAGATTTTGCTTTCCTACGATTTTCTTATCTGGGGTTAGGGAGCGGCGTCATTCAGAAAAGATTTTTGCCAGAAAGTGGTACCGGTATACCTTAATATTATCTATCTATCGTGTTACGGAGATCCGTTGTTAACAGGATGAAATTTCACAAAAAAAAAAGGGAAGCATCGCCACTTACTTTATAGGCGAGCTCTCTCCTGCGCTACAACTGTGTTCGATCGAGGCTCTCTATACTTAGCAAGACCGGCCAACAAAATAAACTGTAGCCAAGCGCTTTTGCACAAAGCCGGGTGCTTTTTCGCCCCCTTTGTTGTTTGGTAATTCATCCTGCTAACAATGGGTCTCCGTTATAGCACGCGGCTGACCCTTTTAAAAAAACGGATACATGAAGCTTACCTTTTGAGCGTTCGCCCACTGGTAGGCCATCTTGTCCTTTTCGTACATGAGTTCTTCCAGCTGGAACTGTAGCTTCTCGATCTTCTTCACGTACCTGACATGACGTATAAGAAATACGGTGCGCCCAGAACGGAACAACGTAATGTCAATCGTTTAGGCACGAAAAAAGAAAGTAGCAGGGCATGATCTCGGAGCGATGGAGCTTGGGCATACGTTTCATACTAATAGTATGCACGTGGCGGGGAATATGTCGAGTACGTCCCGGTGGGAAGGGTGGGTACCACGTACCTCTCTGACCGGAAATATGGTGTCACTCGCAGCAAGTCACCTTTTGCTGATCCCCTTCTTCTCGAAGCACCTATTGCGATCCATGAGCTCGACTATAAATCAGCCATGATTATGTTAATATGTTTAATGGTTATGCCATTACGTTTTTGCCATCCAACAATACTTTTGCATTCATTGATTTCCACATCTCCCACGATACCATGATGGTTGATCGATTGGCGAATTGGTGGGTTGGTTGGTCCGTTGATTTGATTGGCTCGCTTGCTTGCATGATTGTTGCTTGATTATTTTTTATACCCGGGCTACTCAAGACACCTACGTAGCTCACTTCTCGCTGGTCTCCTTGTACTCGAGGAATCTCTTGTGCTCCATCAGCTCCTCGGGAAGCATCAACTCCTGCGGCTTATCGAACGTGCTCTCGTTTGTCGTCGCGTTGAAGTAGAACGTCGGCTCATTGTCTGTCCTACCTTCCACGGTCTTAACACATAAAGCAGGCATCGGCAGGCAGAACGGGAAGAGAGGGAGGAGGGGGGGGGGGGGGGGGTTGAACTCATCGTTGTGTATACACGCCAACTGCGCCGGCTGAGTCATCCCACGGTAGGGGCTGCCCTTTCCTGGCCAAATATAGGTATTCCTCAATGGTTGAGCTCCTCACGTAAGGAACTACCGGTTCGTCTGATGCTTTTACTAGAGTACAATGGTTGATTTTAGGACTAGCGCTTCGAAGCGTTGGTCGGATTGCGTGAGCGAGTTGCCTCCGAAGCCATGTTACGGGCAGAGGTAGATGCTGAGCTAGCTTCTCCTGTTGGGAGCTAAGAAATTTTCTTAGAATCTGCCACACGCCTAGAGCGAAACGACTCGGCTTATAGAACTTGCTCTCGTTCTCCCTCTCACGGTCTCGGCGAAATGCAGCACACATACATTTAGCATCAGCGGGACAAGAGGGGGGGGGGGGGGGTGTAGTCATATCACGCATTGCCGTGGTCTCTAGGACCATAGACGGAAGGCACCAAGCCCTGCGGCTTATCGGACGTGCTCTCGCCCGTAGTCGCGCTTATAAGTAAAACACCGGCTCATTGTCCGCCCTACCTCCTACGCGGTCTTGGCACAAAGACAACATCACAGGCACCACCGGGCATTATAGCACGAGAATCGAGGGGGGCGGGGGGGGGGTAGCGGTTGAATTATTCTGTAGGGCACGGCCTGTAAGACCATAGACCCTCGCACCCTCTACAATGGCCGGACGGGGCGGCAGTGATGCTACTCCCAATAGGGACACCTCCAACTTTGGGGCGCCCATTACGATTTTTGCATGCATGGCAAATGGCCGGGGGGGGGGGGGGGAGGATGAGGCACATCTCCCAAAATTCCTCGAATTTACATCCCTATAGAAAGGGGCGTGGAGGGGGTTGAGGCATAAATTGCCTATTTTTTGTGCAATGTTGCAAAAACCATGATGCAAAAAAGGGGGTGGCGGATGGGGGGGGGGGGGGGGGGGGCAGGACTACTGAAATTCGTGCAGATTAGATTACTCAGCAGGGATCCCCACCGTCCTCATCCCTCGAAACGACGGTGGCGACAGTGGGAGCCCTTTCCACAACACCGCGATTTTTGCTATATGCGTGGTTTCTGTTTTAAGAAGGGTTCTTTCTAGAGCGCGTTGATTGTTTTGAGAGTGTTCGAAGAGCGAACGTCGACCGCTTTTTTTCAAGAACGTTCTTTCTAAGCGCGTGGATTGTTTTTAAGAGAGGTTCCCATGTTGTGCGTGGACTGCTTATTTTATCCAGAGCGCTCTAAGCTTGTGGATTAGGTTTTTGTTCAGAGCGTGGCGGTGGTCGATTGGTGTGCAGGAATGCGACCGACGGAAGAACCGACCTACCGACCGATGACGCCAGAGCTACGATAGAGGTAGCAGTTTTCGTCTGATTTTTTTTCTGAATGACGAGGCTCGTTAATCCAACATCGTCGGAAACAGGTGTTTTTTTTGCCTGATTCTCGTTGTATACCTAGGCCATGGGATTTTTCATCCGCGATAAAGCAGTTTTTTTGTTTGTTTTTTCTTAACCTCCTCCGAAAGTGAGGAACCTCAGAAAAAAAGTGGTGCACCTCATACCGTGGCACGCGTCCCACCGACCCCAGCCCAGGGCTCCCTTTACAAATAGCCCTGGCCTAAAAAGCGATTTTTTGCAACATTGACAATCTTCTCCTGTGTTTAAGCACCAGCCAGGCATTTTAACCATCAGCAGTGCTAACCCTAACCCTAGCCCTAGCCCTAGCCCGAGCCTGTGCTACCACTGCGAAGGGTGTACCAACACGATACTCCCATATACACTGATTCCAATTGCTGTGTCCCAGAAACCGCACTACGATACAGTACCGTTCTGAAAAGAATACGAGCGTACATGTCGGCCGATACGTATAGGGGATGCAAAGCCGAAGCATGTGGGGGGTCAACCGACCGACCGACCGACCGACCCTAGTCCAGCCCAGAGGCCACACCTGCCACCCTTTCTTGGACTTGGCGTAGGACTCCACTTGGTGGTTCTTGCGGTTCCCGCTACCGTGAACTCGTGCGTTGCATTCACCGCACATGGCATCCTAGAACAAGAGGGGACAGCGAGGAGGAGGTGTCGTGGGACAAGGCCGCCGGCCACGAAAAGGCAAAGAAGGGGACAGGGGACAGGGGTCGCGGGGAGACGCGTGAAACGTTAGGGGTATATCCATTGCCGTTATAGTGCAACCTGTTGATGGTCGACGGGGACTCCTCAGCTGTCGTGTTTTGTTTTTCTCCGGCATTATTCGCTGTGTGGCCTAGACCATGGAACATTTACATTAATTTCATCGGGTTGTCTTGTTCGTTTTTTTTTCTGGCAGTCCGATTTTCAGGGGGGGGTCCGGTGTGAACCTCCGCAATATAAGGAGGCTGCCTCAGAATCATTTTGTGCTACCTACCCATGTCGCACTATTAGTAGCATGCGTCGGAGACATGTGCTAGAGGCCAAGGGGATTTGGGTCGCGGAACAAGGCGGGGAGTGGTACGGGGCGGTGGGGGGGGGCGGTGGGCGGAAAGCGGTACTCATTTCATGTATAGCCGTAATCTTACGACCAAAGGCCATCGCATCCCTATATTGCCGGGCCTGAGCACGGCAGGTTTTTGCCGACCAAGCATACTTAGCGTGCACCAAGCGCGAAGCACAATGGGATGTCCGGTGAGTGCGAAGTGGGGGAGACACATTGGTGAAACTATAGAGCACCTTCACTATTCACCGATTCACCGCACATGATATCTTGGAGGAGGGGACTGAGGTCACACGACAAGGCAGTAGAGGCGAGTGGGGGGGCGGGAGGTGTGGGGAGGGGAGAAAAAACGTGGACGGGTGACGACCGGAGCCACCTGCAATACGGCGTTCTTTTCTTCAAGTCCCAATGAGGTTGATTTGGCAAACTAGCTCACACGTCCGCCTTACGTTGCACATGTTCCCCCCCTTTCCGCCGGGATTACGCCTACCTTACACTGGAGGCAGACCCACTTCGCTTTTCGAAAGCCGCAGTCGACGCAATGCCGCTCTCCTGGCGCAAGGTCTTCCTTCCCTGAAGGTTCATGACACACGACACATATCATAGGTGCTAGTGCGGTGAGGACACGGGCTACGGAAAAAACGTGCAACCATTGTTTTGTTAGGCTGTTCGCTTGAGGAGCTCTATTTGTTTCTGAGCCAAACCCGTGTCCTAGGTATGCCAAATTTTCATATTGCAAATTAAGAAGGACATCGATGGCATTCCGATGAATTTTTAGTTAAGGGACGCGGTGATTCCGAAGTTAGGTTACCTCTATCGTAGCACCCGCGTTTTGTGGGGGGAAAACATATATGGAATAAGTGTGGGATGCCCTTTGCATTCTTTGATAGGGCTATGTTTTGGGGCTTATCAATCCGCCGGAAAATAAAAAAAAAATCGAAACACGAAATGTTAGCTAAGCTTAAGACAAAAATATTGAAAACATGTGTTGTGTCCCCGGGAAACGGTTCGGTGACCTTGCCGGAGCGGGTCGTCGTCGCCGGGAATACCGGTGAAGGTTAAAATTGATGGAGCATGCGTACCGCTGAGAGGTTAGGTCCGGCGCATCTTAGCTTCATCCTAAAACCATCAACTTTTACTATGTATGTGACCTGGTGCTGCGTCGCTAAGTTTTACAGCCTGCCTATTTCGATAGTTCCCCCCGAGTTTTATTTATTTTGGCTGGAGAACAATCATGAGCAAAACGTGCTATGCACCATGTTTACCCCAATTGTGCTCGTTTTGCTTCAAACGAAAACCCAAGAATGCTACTAATAACAGTGTGCTCTATAACACGCCAAACCCACCGCAAAATGATGGCCAGGATTACGATATACTCTTTAAAACGCCTGATCACCCCGAAAGAACGCCCATCATAAAGGACATAAGCTTTCGCTTGTTACAACGACCTCTCTATCGAAAATATTATTGAAGACGTGGTACGAGACTCCGCTTTTTACCCATTCCCTGGTAGTCTATCAATACCATCAACTTGATACAAATTGCGCAATGCAATTCATCAACGCTGCGCCAGACTTGCCTGAATCGGCTCCCTTCCACGAATGTCCCGCCATGTCCTCGGGCTTGTGCTCCACCGTCCAGCACCTTCCGCAGTAGACTTGATCCTCGCAGTCGTGACATACCTTTTCTCCTTCTCGCTGTAGCCCAAAAACGAACAAGATTCAAGCCCCACACCCAAACCCGCACACCAACACCACCATCACCACCAACACCACCAACACCAAAACCCGTGGACAGAAGCAACAACAACAGCAACAGCGACAAGTGGCGGGTGGCAGGCGCAGACGTGTACCAGTTGTGAGCGCTTACTATTTCCGTCGAAGGAAACAATAACTGGAGCAGCTGCAAACGTCCCCACATCGGAATCCGGGGGTGTCGCCGGACAGCCGGTGGGATCTAAAACCGACTGGATCGTGAACGCTGGGGTGCTGAAAACCCCGATTGGTTAACGGCTTGTTTTGGGACGACCAGCCAACGCGTCCAAGCGAATCAGACATCCCAGGTGTTGGTTATAGAAATAGCCATCAAGGCTACGGGTGGCGATAAGGAGTTGCTACCCAATGTCTAACGGCATGCTTGACTTTTTCCCGCCCACCCGACCCCACGGAAGAAGATAAGAGATGCTGGGTTAATCAACCGCGTGACCTGGCCGTGGTATACGGGCGGACTAAAAGGCGAACCAAATCCAATACATTCGTGTAAAAATACCTTGTAGCATTTTTCGCATGGAGGAAACCAGTGAGACTTCCCGGTCTCGAGGTCCAGGTAGTAGGCCAGCCCCTTGTCGTTCATCTGCTTATGCCATCTTTCGGAGGGCTTGATCGTCCAGCCTTCCGGCCTTGTCGTCGACGATTCTCTGCAAGGCGGTTGTGATTATTTGCCACCCGAAAACGTGCAAAAAAACAAAACACGTGGTTCACTCAATTCAAAAACAAAAAAATAGAAGGACGACAACTGAGAGAAACAAAAACAAAAAAGTTAGGCCCAATTTTTAGCTCGTTTTCTGTACCCATTACGGCCTTAGCAACACTATATTCCCCTTTTCCGCCTTAACCCTTTGTTTTTGCGGAAAAGGCGTCGCCGAGGCCGAGGTCGAGGCTTAGACGGGACTTTAGACGTCAGGGTGCTTCAACGCCATGGGAGGGTTTGCATGAGAGATTCGTCCGTATGTAGTTGCAGGGTAGGGTTGATGTTTTTCGTATACAAAATGTGACCGAGGTGGGACATCCGACGTCGGGGTGACGACGCCAAGCGAGGGGTTTTGCGGTAGGGTGTTTCACTTTTTGCGACAAAAGGTAGGCGATGCGGGATATCAGATTTCAGGGTGTTTTGACGCCACGTAAGGGGTTTTCATGAGAGATTCGTCAGTGTTTGCGGGGTATGGTGTTCGTTTCTTTTTTCGTGCCAGAGGGGTTGCCGAGGTGGGGGGTTAGATTGACGACGCCATGCAAGGGTTTCACACATCGGACAAATGATGATCTAGATCATCTAGATCGTCTAGATCATCTGGATCATTTTGATAATCTACAGTGGATCCTACAGCTGCCATTACGAGATTATGTGCAGGATCTGTATATGTAGAGTACAGGTTCAGCCCTGGAAGCATTTGTTAAATCACGCAGATCGTACGGCTCCCACCAAGCACCATGAGATAGAGCATACAGATCCTCCACCGTAAATATCTAGAT
The DNA here is from genome assembly GCA_012845835.1 of Undaria pinnatifida. Classification (NCBI taxonomy): domain Eukaryota; class Phaeophyceae; order Laminariales; family Alariaceae; genus Undaria; species Undaria pinnatifida. Next base: position 4,058,895 of record JABAKD010000025.1, on the reverse strand, counting down.
CGTCAAGTTGGGATCGATGTTCTGTCCGGCGTGTGAAGAGTTTACATGAGAGGTTCCGTTCGTGTTTGCGGGGTGGAGGGTGTTTGTTTGTTTTGCGCCGAACGGGTTGCCGAGGCGGCGGGCCGTTAGATTTGCCGAACGCCATGAGAAGAGGCTTTTAATTGGCCAAGAGTCGGCCGATGCTTGCTTCGACAGAGGGACGAACACATTTTAGCCAGAATTTGTCCGACTGCCGGGGGGGCTCCTCTACTGATCGGCAATCGCAATATCGCGATATCGGGCCTCCTGTACTGATCAGCAATCGCAATATCGCAATATCGCGATGTCGCGATGTAGCGGGAATACCCAGCCGTGTATTACAGGCTTAAACGCTACGACAAAGGGGGTCGGGGGGGGAGGCGGGGGGTGTACTCGGTTTTGTGCATGGCCATAGTCGTATGATCTTAGAACCTCGCATCCCCACTATGCCGTGACGGAACACGTCGGATTTTCGCCCACCAGGCAGACATTGCTTGCACCAAGCGCGAAGCGACGTGAGGCGTTTGGCGAGTCGCATGAAGGGTGAACTGCATACATACTTTCAAGAACCGCTCGTCAGGCGAACTTCGGCACCTTATGCCTGCTTTCTTGCTTACGAATGACAGCGCCAATGAGTTACTTTGTTTTCTGGCGTGGCCACTCTAGAGGCAGCAACGGGTATTACTACTATGTAACTGCCTTGTGGGTGCCTTACCATATTCACTCTACGTGGTGCGATCATAAGCGTGGGGGAGTGGGGCATTTTTCGCTATTAATACTGAGCATAGGCCACTCGCGCAAGTAGCTCTGTTTGCGCCTCGCGCAAAAATCGGACCAAAAATTTTTTTTCTCGTCACAGCGTAACAAAAAATTCGTCCGTGGCGCAGGCTACGGTCGTAGAGGTTCGCCAATTTTCTTTTGTTTTCCGGGGCCCCTCACCTGGTGAGATCCACACCTCTCACCAAAGTAATGGTTTTGGGGTAGACAAAAACGTTTACCCCGATGACCGAAACGATGGCCTAGATATGGGAAAACAAAAAAACGCCTCCGACCAATACCTGCGCAAGAGACTTACCACTTCCCAGATTAGTAGCGTTCAGTGTGATTACCTTTGCGCCTGGTGCCCTACACCGTTTGACCTCATACCACCGGTGGGAGTGCGAGAGGTTCGAATTCGTGTTGCGAAACAAGAATGGTGACATTCCGACGAATTTGGGGTTAAAGAGCCCTGTCACTCAGGAAGAAAAAGAAAACGTGCCATCTCTATAGTTGCACGCGTCCCACATATATGCCATAAAGCGGGGCGGGGCGGATGACGAAACCGAACAGTACAACGTATGATGTTCGTATTTTTGATTGTGAAGGAATGGAGCGGCCGTCACCCGCGTGCGAGTCGTAAACGTGACTGACCCCCTGATATGGAGTTCCACCAGCCGGATTATTTTGGCAAAGCACAATGTTACCCGTGCCATGGCACTCATCAACCCCGCGCGAAACACTTTCGAATCGTTCCACGGTAACCGCCCCAACATTTTTTTCTTTAACGAAAACGCCGGTTTTGAAACCAGCTCCTTGGCGCATCTCCTGAAAAACGGTGCCCCTTGCCACCCTGATGTCATCGTTCGATAGTCCTTCCTTTGCAAACAAGAAAATACATAGAGAAATGTTTTTCATAGCATCCTTCCTCGTGTCGAGCAGCCATGAAACGTTCGCAAAGAAAAGATCGCCGGTTTTGGGGGGGAAAGCTATCGCAGAATAAGTCTTTCTCACCCTGTAACATGGTTGAACCAGTAGTTACTCCCTTTTTCGAGGTCGTACCCCAGCTTCCACGCCTGGTTTTATACCGAGCGGTAACGAAAGAGACGGCGAGGTTGACATTTTGTGGCCAAAACTCCAACAATGTGTTGAGACGATCGGCGGTAGAACGCAATTTTGCCGCTCGGTGGCGGATAGGCGCGTGCAGTGAATGAGCAACAACAACAACACCAAACAGCTCACGTTGAGAAGGTGGCTGGCAGCCTCGTCGGCCTTCCGCTTTTTGTCGGCCTCCTCGAGAACGAGCTTCACCTATGCGGTCAGGATACATCGGGGGGGCAGAGACGGGGATACGGCAGCGGTTGAAAGGATGCACACACCGGACAAACCACAAGATACGGTTTGACCTTTTTGTCTGGATTACACACGTATATTTCTATTCCGTCATGATATATATACTGTGTCGCGTCGGTGTCATACAGGACACCATGTGGCGGAAGGGGCGTATATTTTTTTTGGCTCCGAGGCTCCTAACCTCGTGAGGAGGGAGCTCTATACTATTAACAAGATAACTCACCCAAAAATCGATTTTGACTAAAAAAGTGAAAAGTTAACCTTTCACCCTATGGCATAAACAAAGTCATTGCATAGGCATAGGCATAGCCATGCAGAAAATATAGTTCTTGGCCACGGGCTCCTGTTGCGGTGTACGGAGCACCGTTTCCTACTCCTAATGGAGACACCTCCACTCCAACGTTTTGAGTGCGTTTGATTCTACGATACCCCCCCCCCCAAAACCGGCGATTTTGTTTAACAAACGTTTCATGGCTGCTAGCCACCAGGAAGAATGCTATGAAAAAAGCATCCTCAAACATTTTCATGTTCGCAAAGGTCTATCGAACGATGACGTCGGGGCGGCAAGGGGCACCGCATTTCAGGGAATACGGCCGGAGATACGGCCGGGAGCTGTTTTCAAAACCGGCGATTTCGTTAAAGAAAGGTTGGGGGGCTACCGTAGACCGACTTGTGCTCAGTATGTTTCTCTTCCTGCGTATGTATCGTCTTTCTCCACCATAAAAAAATACGGAATGTCTTGAGACAGTAGGAATTCATTGAATCTCACCCACCTCGCGTAGATATCTTCCATTGCCGGTAGAGAGAAAGAGACAAAAGCTAAAACAAATATACCCACTTGTTGCTAAAAAAAATGCGCATCCTGTCTCCTCTTCTTTCCTGTTCGCCAGTCTGGAGAGGGGTGGAGGTGGGGGCCGTGGGGTTCACCTTCGTTGCCTCGTGTTCACGGTGCAGCTTCTTTTCCGACTCCTTCTTCTCTTTCTCCAGGTATTCTAGCTCGAGTCTCTTCGACTCCTCCAAAGCGAACGTCGCGTCTAACACCTTGGTGATTCGCAGCCGTAGTCAGCGGGGCCGGGAGGTGGATGAGGGGGGGGGGGGTGTCATGGTATCCCCTCTCTCCCGTTGCGGCGTTCTGCGACATGGCAGTTTTTTCTATATAGCAGTTTGTCCCCTTTCTAGCTGGCAGGCGTTATCGCCTGCCCGAACGAACGGCTTCGCCCCCCCCATCTGTCAGAAAGCACCCGACGCAGACAGCAAGAAGCTATTACCAGGGATGCTGTAACATCCAAGAGACCCTTGCGTAAGTGACCATTACAGAGCCTGAGGCACCCCTTCGTGGCAGTAGTCGGTCCCCAGGTCGATGTCTCGCCACAATACTGCTAGAGGGAGGTGTACTCATTGCGAGGCATAACCGTAGGCTTGAGCCCCTTGGGGTCTTCGGAGGGGAAAAAAAATCGACGACAACAAACTTGACGATCGCAGCGTCGATCGCACGAAGGCGACGTCGGCTCTGCCGGCTTAGGGGTTAGTTGGCTTACATTCCAAATTGCAGAGTCCTCCCACGGCAGGTAGGGTTGCAGCAGGTTCTAAGAATTTTTTGAGATCCTAACACGAGGAGGTCAATATATCACCCTCCCGAAACATGCCTTCCATGGCATTCAATCGCGCACCCCAGCCAACGGGTCCATGCGCTAAGTAAAAATATCAAGACTAACCCGTAGTTACTCGATAATTTGTGGAAGTGATAGCTCTCGCGCCTGTCACCCCCGCCATTCGCTGGAGGAATGTTCTATACCCTTTTTCCCGTCTTCCGTTCTTCGTTTGAGGTTTTCTGCAGTAGCGTTTTCCCTGAGGCTTCGTAGCCTCCCAGGGTAGAGGTGTGGGAGTAGGTTGTGAAGAGCCGCGTCTTCGAGTCATGTTCTAGATCGTGGAACCGGTGTTTCCCTGAATCTTCCATATTTCTGCACATACGGCTCATCAGGGTAGGCTAGTGTTATGGTATTCCCTTGGGAGCCTACAGGACGTAAGATATGGGATACGGCTGGATACAAAAGGGTTTCACATGCCTTTGAAGGCATATGCGTATAGAAAAAAGGGGATGATGCGTTTGCCTCGCGGAATTGAACGCTATTCAGCTCGTCCGTGGCGTGTGTGGAACCAATACAAGAGCTTATCTAGTACAAGTGAGTGACCAACGTGGAACCTGCCTAGTAGAGAACTTGCAAAGGCTGGCCTGTGCCTGTAACACCCCCTTTATTTTATTGTACTGGCTTGAGGATCTCAACCGCTACCCCCACTATAGAGGAATGACGCTATGACGCTACACTCCGAGGAATTACGTGCACGAACCCTCGCACAGCATGATACCATAGGAACTCGTCCTGCTGCTTGCCCCGTACCGGGCGGTTGAAAAAGTCGAACATCTTGACTGCTTTGGACCGGGTTAGTGGGCCCCTTGAGGGTCAATTGTAATGTTGAGGGCAGGGGATGGGGGTGATTTGCCGCTGCGCCATCGTCAGAGAGAGGACGAACATATAACATGATGCGGGAGAGGTATACCCTTTAATGGCTGAATTCACTCACTTGAGGAGCTACATACCCCTTCAAGGCCAAAATCGACTTTAATAGGAAATGAGAAGTGCAACCCCTTGAACGAAATAAGCCGTGGCTTACCCCTCCCTATACTTACTACATGTGATTTTTTCCCGAAAAGGCTTTCCAGTTGTACAGGCGTTAAGGTCGAAACGAAAAACGTATCGACAAGGCCGACGATTTGGTGTTAAGGAGCTTTCCGCCATTGAAACAAAAAAACGGTTTTTGCCAAAAAGTAGTGCGTGAGAATGATGGTACTTGGGGACATCATCGTCTTGTCGGCTTTCCAAAACTTGGAAGCGTGAGAAACGCCTGCTGTGTGGAAAGTGTACTCAGCGACAAAGCAAAGGCGTTTTACTGATTGTGATGATGGCGGTGAGGACATTGGGGAAAATGGTACTGCCGCTAACCCAGACCCCTAGACCAGCGAGACAGGTAAAAAAAAAATACGAAAAAAGTCTGTTGCTAACCCGGAGCAGCTGAAGAAAATGTAGAATGATGTATAATGGGGGTGAACTAATTTGCTGCTGTTTCGTTTTGCCTCCAGACGACGTAGAGACAGACGCAATGCGCAGCAAGCGCATGATTCGAAGCATTAAAGTACGTGATGCTGTTTGTCCCTTTTTCCATGGTGCTTAAATGAAAACAAGAAACGAAAGGAAAAAATATATTTTTTTTTTGTGGAAGACGGTCTTTCAACAGCCAAGCAAAATACAATAATCATATTGCCAATACCGCCAAAAAAAAACAAACATAATTTGAAAGAAACAATGCCATGGCCCATACCTTTCGCCTTAGGGAAAACCGCAAGGTCATCTTCTTCCACTCGTCGTGTCGCTTCCACGCCCGCTGCACCACCCGCGCCGCCCTGTCCTCTTTTTTCGACCGCTCCTCCTCCTCGGCTTGCTTGGCCATCAAGCGCGCTCTCTTCACAAACCTGGTGTGGCGTCCCGGCAAACAAGGAACACACGCACAATGTTAACTTCCAGCGCGAAAAAAGAGCACGTACGTGTGAAATAACCGGATTTTTCGCGGGACAAGCTGCACTAGACACCAGGGGGTTTTCAAAAAACTTAGGGTAGAACCGGGTCGGGTCAAGATGTGTTCGAAATCTCACGGGTCGGGTCGAGTCGGGTTAGCAGGTTTTTAAATCTCACGGGTCGGATCGATTCGGGTCGAGTTGGGTCGAGTCGGGTCGAGTCGGGTCGGGTAGGAATCGGGTCGGGTCAAGATGTGTTCGAAATCTCACGGGTCGGGTCGAGTCGGGTTAGCAGGTCTTTAAATCTCACGGGTCGGATCGAGTCGGGTCGAGTCGGGTCGAGTCGGGTCGAGTCGGGTCGAGTCGGGGCGGGTAGGGGTCACCCTGACCCGACCCGGCGACCCGACCCGGCCCGCGGGAAATACCCGAACCATGAAGATCCCTGTGAAATAAGCACAATGCCACAGCCGCCGACGTAAGACAAAATCAGCTTCAAACCCCCAAGGTTTTCACGAAGCTCGTCCGCAATAGACAAAAGGCTAACTCATGTTGATACAACACGTCGCTCCCCACGAGAAAATGCCAGTGTCGACAGGCGAATGTAAATAGCTCTACGTCATGACGCATGGTACTATTTGTACACTAACAGCCCCAATAGTCCAAACAGTACAGTGTTTCGCCCTGAATGATTCTTGACGTGAGGAATTATACACCCCTACCCGAGGCCCTGATTAGTTTGGAGAAAAATTAAAGTACGACCCGATGAAGAATATCATGGATTGGGTAACGAAAAACAAACGCTGAAAAAAAAAGAAGGATATTCCAGCAATATTGGCTTTATGCAGTCCCGAAACCCAGAAACTGATTTTTTTTGCGAAAAAATTCCCGGGCGCTTCACGGGTCATGACCCGTCGGGTCAGGATGCTCCTGAAACCTCGCGGGCCGTGTCGGGTATGGGCTGGGGAGGACATAGTTCGGACTCTCACGGGCCGGAACGGGTCGGTCCAGGAGATTTTCAAATCTCACGGTTCGGTTCGGGTCATCCTGACCCGGCCCGACCCGACCCGATCCGTGAACAGCTCTGAAAAATACAGCCTGCATCGCAGCAGGCGTCACGTATCTGGTATGCGTTTTATTGCATCATGCTTCACTCGTGAGAAGGCAAGGGAGATTAACTCTAAAGGCGGTGTCGGTGTATGCGTTTCGGCGCGGTTGTTGTAACGTCTACACCAAGGCTTTGTCCCGTTTCGGCGCCGTTGTTGCAATTTTTGGGCAGTTGTTTTCTTAAGCGTTTTTTTTTTCGTATGGTAGAACGTTTTTTGGTCGCGTTTTCGTCAGAAGGTCTTTGTAACGTTGTGGAAGGGGGTTACAGCGTTTTCCTGCAATTTCAGTGCTCCCTCTCGGGGTGTATGCACGATTTTATTATGTTGAGTCGGCATTCCCGGTGGTATAGTACTCGTCGTAAGCCATATCAAGGGAGACGATATGTAGCGCTAGCTTTTCATTCATACCATCCACACGCAAAATGAAATCCAGAATCCAAGGAGTCAATACTATAGAGATGTTACCAGTGAGACCTGAATACCTGACGAAAGCGCTTTTCTGCAATTGTTCGTGGTGGTGGCGCTTTCGACGTTTCGTTTTTTCGTGTTTTTCGTTGTTGGAGCGGTTAGTTCTTGGGCAATATTTTGGTGTAAGGTTTCAGCCCCCTCGCATGCGGAGATTACTCGATATCGTGAGCCCTGCTTGCACTGGCACCAATATAATTCCGGTTGCTGTCTGATAACTGATAGATGTATAAAGCGTTATCGATTGCCGATTGTTGGAATGGTTTGAAGGTCAATAGAATAAGCGATAGCTGGTAAGTAGGTATGATCGAACACTGGGTATTTAGGGGGAGTGGTGAGATATGATGAATGCATACTACAATATAGTCATTCGTTTCCATATTTCGAGGAAGACGATACGTAGCGCTTGTTTCGATCATACCATCCACATGCAAAACGAAATCCAGGATCCAAGGGTTTTGAGACAAATGAAGATGCCATCAATCAGGCCTGGCTACTTTTGCCGAAAATAGACCAGCAACATGCGCGATTGATTGATTAAATCACTGCCAGGTACACGCCATTGCCTCTTAAAGAAAAACGCCGCTTTCCCTTTAAAACAAAAAAAATGACGATGACTAATTACCGCGCTACCCCAAATGAAATAATACTGCGCGTCTTGCTGGTAGGTTGGCGGTTGTGCAGCTTTTTCGGTTCGTTTCTGTCAGTTTCGTTTTTACGGCTTGCCTCCCCGTGAGCATCCTCCGAGCTTGCAAGCGGCACCACCAGGCCTGCAAGGCAGACGCGCCCTCCTCCCTTGCTGCCGCCTCCCGTGCACAGGAAAGTTTGGCCTTTCTCGCCTGGAAAGAGTAACGTCGGGGATTTTTCGCCGTTAATTCAGGCGAGAAGAATGTGAAATAGTTCGCACTACAGAGGGGAGGGCGAGGAGTTCAGTAGCGCCGGCTGAATAGGGCTGCTTCTCTCCATAGTGCCGGTTGAATAGGGCCAGTGCCCTTCATGGTGCGGGTTTAATAGTGCCAATCAATGCTCGCCTTAGTGCCGGTTGAATAATGCCCATACATGCTTTCCATAGTGCCGGTTGAACAGTGCCACTGCTCTCAATAGTGCCGGCTGAATAGTGCCTGTGATCTCTATAGTGCCGGGTGATCAATGCCACTGCTCTCTATGGTGCCAGTGAAATTTACTTGGCATGACTATTAATAGTACTCTATGTATTATTTCTCTGTAGAAGCCTTTGTTCCCAGTAGTGCCGGTGCCCTGAACAGTGCCGGTATTTTGGCCTAGGCGCACGCCGAGGAGAGGGGAGTTAAGTTTCTGATGTCCGAGGGACCAATATTCACTGTTAATAATTGATACCCAGTCGACTGTATAATAAGTCGATACATAGTTTAGCATCCGTCGTCGAAGCCAGACGATGTAAAACATGGAAGATGGGGGGGGGGGTGTACTTAAATTGACTTATTTCACAATAATTGTCATGACATTACAGTAGGGGTCCTCCGATAAAGCGGTCTGACTTAGGCGGTAAACCCATATAAGGCGGTCAGAATCGCTCGGCGAGACTGGGGAATACCGCTCGTAACCCGGAATGAATAAGGCGGCTGCCCTCTATAAGGCGGTCATATCGCAAAGGGCGCACCACCACCTTACTGTTCCACTAGTACTATCAATAACGGTAGTAATGGTAGTATTATTGGTGGCAATTAATGTCCATGTTGGAGAGTGATACGTCAACATGTATGAGGGGGGGGAGGGGGGTTGAAATTCTAATGATGTCATACCTTATTTAATGCGATAATTAATTTTAAGGCTTTTCAGTGGTCGAATCACTCATCGTGGGTCAGAACGGGTCAGGGCGACCTGGGCCCGACCCGTGATATCTGGAAACCTCTTGACCCGACCCGACCCGACCCAACCCGACCCAACCCGACCCGACCCGACCCGACCCGACCCGACCCGACCCGACCCGACCCGACCCGACCCGACCCGACCCGACCCGACCCGACCCGACCCGACCCGACCCGACCCGACCCGACCCGACCCGCGAAGTTGTTGACAATATCCTGATCTGACCCGGGGAGTGGGGCATGACCCGTGAAGACTCTTGATATAGTTCCATGTGAGGATCCTAGCTACGATTGGGGGGTTGGCAGCGGCTCAGGACGACTCGTGTGCACCGTTATTTTTGCCTGGGTTTCGGCTACGACGTATGATATGCATCGTCGAGGAGCGAATTGTTTGCTGCGCTGCGCCGGTAAGCATATTTTTTTGTACCAGGTAAGTTTTTTTAGTCCGTCGCTTTTACTACGATACAATTCAGAGCCACTCGCGGGGGTGGCTTGAACTCCGTCGTGGCAAACGTCCCCCTACCCTTCGAGGGAAACATGCACTCCAAGTACGTGTGCAACTCCCTCCCCCCCCCGCACACACGGGACTTGTTTTCCAGTACCTCTAGCTCTTATTGTGCTTTGTTGTAGGTGCGAAAAGAGTCCTGGCCTCCCTTATTTTCAAGGCATTTGATCATTTGAAAGCTCGAGGGAGTTGGTAACCGAGTGTGGTCTTATCCATTCATATTTTTGTTGTGCTTGCCACCCGGCGAGAGAAATAGATGCCCTACACATGGTACATATTACCATATATAGGGTAATGGGGGGGGGTGGTAAAATGTAATTATTTCATACCTGGTACTTAATTCAAAGCATTCATTAATTTCCATGTTTGAATGGGACGATAGGCATGGTTTGTTGCGCTGACGAGCGCCAGTGATGGCGTCTCGCCTGGTTTTTTGGCGCATCGCCTGGCCTGGTTGTAGAATCTCATCTATTTTTGCGGCGCCTCGCTGTGGTTACGGCGTGTCGTCTAATTATCTAATTATGCCATCTCACCTTGAAGCGCCCGGAGAGATAGACCCGCCTTAAACGGTTGCGCCACGCGTGTTGCAAGACGGCGGCAGCGCCTTCCCTCCGGCGCTGGCAAGCCTCCCCTGTGGCGATAGCGCGCTGTACCAGGCAGCAGGAAGGGGCGGACCATCATGTATTATCAATAGGTGTAAAGAAGGCTACGATGCTTTCGAGTATAGTCCGTTCATCTTGTTAGCGATTGCGCGCTGTAGCAGGCAGGCAGGAAGTTTAGAAAGAACGGACCATCTCATAATAGGGAAAAAAAAAAAATGTTCTGCTACTGTCGGAGAGCACCCGTTGAGCTCGGCAGCGATTGCGCGCTGTGGTAGCGGGCAACGCAAAGGAAAGGATGGTGCATACAGAAACAAGAAAGGTTCGACTACATTAAGAAATAGTCCGTTCATCCGTCGTTCGGGAACGAACCTTAGGAAGAGCCGAAAGGTTGAGGTTCGCGTGTTCTCGAGTGCAGACCGTCCATCGTGGTAGCGACTATTATTGTGGTTGTATATCACTACCCAATGAGCTAAGTTGTCTAAATACTGCTACCCACTGGGATACTTGAGTAGTTAATTGGGTAGTTAGTGATATTTAACCGACACCCACAGCACACAAACAAGACCGAGTGACCTCGCAGCTGCGACAAAATTCGAATCAACAATTACTTGTATTTTGGCTATCCTGAGCACTGTTGTACTGGTACATAGTTAGCCTTGCCACACGCCAGACAGATCATCTATGCATCCCCAGTTGATGATCCAGATCTTTCTGGAAGATATGTATGGTCCATAGCTCATGTTGCCTGGGTTAGATCTGTACTCTACATGTGCAGAACCGGCAACATATCTCATAACTAGATGGTGGTCAGTCCGATCTGTGATCCTACACTAAATCCAAGTGATTCGTCCCTCTAAAGCCGTGGGTGTAGTCTTAAAAACGGCGGCAATACTGCTAGCTAAAACCGTGTGTGAATTAAAAAAAGGAGCGTAGTAAGTACGGCTACCCTAACAACGTCGGTGCAATTCTAAGGGGCTAGCTAGTAAGTCATCAAGGCCACGGTTGGGGAGGGGGTGGGAGGACCCAGATAAGGCGGTACTACTAAGGCTTCATGCCAGAATAATCCCGTATCAATAAGGCGATATCTCTAGATAAGGCGGTACTAATAAGGCGGTATCATTAAACAAGGCATTCGTAACACGGCGGTGCATCTAAATCAGGCGCTGCAAGTAAGGCTGTATCCCAAAATACGGCGGTATTCCTGAGCAAGGCGGTATCCTTGAATGAGACGCTCAAAATCGTTGGGCACGGCTGCAGCCCGCAACACGGCAGTGACCCCCGTGACTATCGTCCGTAAAAAAGGGCGGTATATCAAAATAAGGCGGTAACAATAAGGTGATATATCTGAACAAGACGTTACTGCTAAGGCGGTATCCCAAACAAGGGCATTACTTATTATAAGGCGGTACCCCTAAAGAAGGCAAGCAAAATCACTGGGCACGACTGCAACCCGCAACACGGCAGCAACCGCCTTCGCCAACTTCCGGTCCCTCAACGGAGCGCCGTAATTAAGGGCAGCTTAAGGCCTCCACATCTGCACCGCAGACACGCTCAGCCTGCCACGAAACGAACCGAAATACCGCAATGCGCTATCCGCCCTACTTGGCGAATAAGGCGGTTGCCCCCCTGCAAGGCGGTGCCAGGGGCCATGCGCACCACTACCTTATCCCGGGACGGACCGCTGCCGTACCTACTGATAGCGCAGTCCACGCGCGTGATCGCCCCTGTGGGGCGTGCTACGATAGTCATTTTTTCATCAACATTATGATTTTCGGGAGGCTCCTTTTTTCCCAAGGTGCAATACCGAACCCCAAAAAAACGATCTGCGATAAAATGCGAACGTGCGAACCCGATGGATATAGCATGTCCCATGGCCTGGGCCTACCACGAATGAAACTGTAAAAAAAAATCGAACGACGTGGAGTAAGTGCTTCGTCGGTGGAGGAGCCCCCCGTCCGCCAGACATGGTTTTCGCACCAAACGGCGTGGTATCGCGCTAATTGCGGTACCTTTTTAGTGCGGTGTCCCGGTTGAGTGCGGTGATAATTCGCTTGTCACGACCTTGTTCGTCCTATATATAGCACTGCTAATGTGCTGCACCACCCTCGGGGTGTGTGGGGGTCCCACGTCAGTGTCGGTATCGTCGTCTGGCGCCGGCACCGCCCTAATGAGGGGCCACCTGACCGTGCTCCTATCGCAGAGCACATCCTGTACACATTATGTACAGTACCCTACATTTTGGCTAAATAAACGGACTAAACCATGTTTTGGCGGCGCAGAGCACCCCAACTATGCAAGCGCACGGTGGCGGCGGCGCATAATTCGAAATCGAAAACAAAAATCGAAAGCACAATATTGCCCAAGAAGCAGAGCAGCCTCAGCACTACTCACTTCACCTTCTTATAAAATAACATTGGTCTAGAGCTACTCAGAAGACGTGGGGGCAGGTTCAAAGGAATCGTTGATAAGTAGAGCTGTAGAGTACCTACCTTCAAGGCGAGCTGGTACCTCGCGATCACACGTATCGTAGCGTAGTACATTTCCTTCCGCCTCCGGTACCACTGCTGGATCGTGGCCGCCGCGGCCATCATCTCTCGCAGAGACTTTGCCTGAAACAGTCGGCAAAAAAGGTAGAATCGAATCCAATCCAATTCAATCCAGTCGAGGAAATTACGGTCTAATGATTTTTTTTCTTCATTTTCGTTCTTCATTTTCGTCTTCCGAAGGACGGGTAAACACAAACCTTAAGCTCATTGCAGTTCCACATTTTTCTTTTTCTTCGATATATTTTCTCAAGCGGATGAGTTAAACTAAGGGATAAACTTCACTACTCTTTCACCTAGCGTGTCGCAGATCAATTTTATCTCGGCGGCATGATACACTGGAGTTGTCTTGGCAATACACACGGCAGAGCAGCACATTTTCTCTCGTCGATTCGCCAAGTTCTATAGCCCTATCGCTGAGCACCTAGAAGCTCGCCGCTGGCATTCAACTCACTCAGAATTGTAAACGGTACCCACCCGGTCGCACAGATTTCACCTGGCAAACGTTATCTAGACCGTGCAGATTATTATATGTTTCAGGGAGGTGTTAGCCCGAGGTGTGGACACATTCAGTGCTTGCAGTGTCGCGAAATTGTTCTGACGCACGGCGAAGCCTTCTTCCGCTTCTTCCGAGTGGCGCGTCCTCACCGTGGCACACCGACGTTTGTTTATCGATTCATCTGGAAGAAACAAAGTTCGGTTTGGATGATGCCAGCACACCGTCTATTGTCGGCTTACCTAGTTACTGTATAGTTACTGTATTTATAACCGGTTCGGTTCAGTTCACCTGGCAACACACCAACGCTTGTTGAGAGATCGAAAACGACAAACGACCCCGACCCTAACAACCCCAACCCTCGGCTCACCTACATACCCGTTCCAGCATGATCTGGCGGGTGAAAAAAACTCGGCACACACCGATGTGTATCGATTGGTCTTCACATACACGTCCCCGTGACACGCGCGATCGGAGTATCACACACAGCATGCAAAAAAAGTTCGAGTTCCGACAAAAATATTCGGTTTCACACGTGCAGAGCCCCTTTTCTTCCACTTTTTCACCAGAAATTTGGGTCTGTTCACCCACACACCCCACCTGCTCCAGCATGATCTTGCGGATCAAAAACCTCGATGCCAGCTCCTTCGCATCCTTCCGCCGTCGGCAAAGCTTCTGCAGCCGCCTCGAAGCCACATCCCTCTCCGCCTCAACCCTCCTCCTCGTCCTCCCCACCCTCTCCTCCACCTCCCTCCTCAGCCGCAACGAGGCCCACGCCCTCTGCACGGTCCTCGCCCCCCGCTCGCGCCGCTCCTTCACCAGTTTGACCTTTTTGACTCTAAACCTCTCCTCCAAGACGCGTTTTCCTTTCCGCCGCCTCACCGCCCTCTGCAGGCACACTGCCGCGCGCCGCTGCGTATCCTCCTGCTGCAGCACAGCACGCGCCAACAGCGCCCCCGGTGTTTCCACAACGACGGCATTGCCACCCTCTTCTCCGCCACGAACCTCCTCGCTAGTAACGCTAGCTTTAGCCGCGGGCTGCGACATATCCTCTAGAGATACTCCGCGGGAGGCAGCGGACGCGCGCATGCGTGCCACTGCTACGGCGGGCCTAACCGCATCCCCCATGGCTGCGAAGTCCTTCGGACCAGCGCAGTTGCGGATAGTGGAAGCGGGGGCGAAGAGCACAAGGCAAGCCGACGCGAGCTCGGCGCGGTTGCGGCGTTCGAAGTCGAGGCGCGCGCGGCGCGCGGCGAAGCGCATCAAGAGACGGTGGCGCTCGGCTCGCCTCAGAACGAATCTCTGCAGGAGGACGGCGGCGGCGGTGCGCGCCCTAGCTATTCGCGCCGCCGTTTCCTTTTTGTTTGTTTTTTTGCCCGGTTGGAAAGAGTAGAACGTGATTACCGTTGTTGAAGAGTTCCATTGGAAAGGGCATATCGGGAGGGGGGGCGGGGGGCGGGGGGAGGGGGGGTTAAAGTGCTTCACCTAACGGTGTTCGGTGGAAGTTTGCATTGCGATACGCGGTTTCAGATGGTTTCTGTTCGGGATACCGCGAGTGTGACTCGCTTGCTTTACGTGCGACATAGCCGAATGCAGAAGGAGAAGGGGCCGCTGCGGCGGCGGCGGCGGCCGTGGCGGGGGGGGCGGTGACAGTGCGCCAATGGGGTAGTAGTTTCGACCCGACGGGAAGCCACACACAATACTATCATCAGGGTCTGTCTTTTCACCCTCGCACATGACACTGGCGTCCCGGTACCGTTCGTTCCGAGAAAGTAAACCGGCCTATCGGCCGGCCGTCGGTTCTTAAGCTGCTACCGGTCCTACCGGTAACGAAAAAAAGCGTCCGCGAGAGAGCCTTAGCCCTTTAGCCACTGCCATAAAACACCCCGCACTACTAATGCCAAGTCAATTTTTGGTTCTACGGAGGCTAAAGTAGCCTCCCTGAGCATATTAGTGTTCACTCATGGCTGGGTAAATGGTCAGCACGATAGAGCCTTAACCGTGTGGAGGACTTTACCGTACTGTCCGCCTTGAAGGACACCTGTATGCACGCGCTCTGTCATCATAGCCGCGCCATGGAATCGGCTTACCGCGACTCGAGCCCCAATCTCCCTCTGCAGACCCCTCCGCACGACCGACCTTTTCCAGGCCCGCTGCACGTCCATCAACGCTTTTCTTCTCGACAAAAACTCCAGCCTCACGCTCTTGCCCCTCCAGGCGTGCGCGATGATCTCCTGCATATCGGCAAGAAACCGAAGATGCTCTGCCAATTCCGCCTCGTAAACCAGCCTTAGGTGCTCGCCGCGTGCCCGAATTTTGGCGAGGGCAGCACGACTTGAGCGGTCCAGGCATTCAGAAAGGAAAACTTCTGCCATGGGAAGTAGGACAGCCCATCTATGGTGTCCGGTGGGCGGGTGGGTGAGAGAGAGGGTGTGGTTGGCGTGGCGCGGCGTGGCGTGGCGTGGCGTGTGTGTGAGAGGGGGGGGGGCGGACTAGGACTTCGCGGGTAACCCGGAACTGAACGCACGTTTTAGACATAACCAACTTGGAATTAGAGTTACAGTAGATATGTTTTGCACCGGTGAAAGGTTTCACCCCATTTCAAAACGTCGGTTGCACCCGCGTTTGGACATGGAATAGCAGGGGTTTGTGAAGATGATAACGATGGCAATGCCATGCGAAGAAGAATGGAGGGCGAGGGGGGGCGGGGGGAGGAGGGACGGGGGATCCCTACCTCCTGGCTTGTTCTGCCACGCGACGCCGATCCAACTCCTGCCTCTCCTTTTCCGCAACCTCCAAGATGCGGCATCTGCACCAACAGCACCAAAGAGCGTGAAAGCGTCCGATCGGGAAGGGAGTTATGGCAGACGCGGCCTTCTGCACTCTTTCGCGCGATTTTTTTACCGCGTTGCTTTCTTGGGACGAAGCCAACTCCGCGTTTAATGCGCGACAGCTAACGAATTGGACCGTGGCCCGCCTCCGTAGTGTTTAACAATAGCTACACCACCGAGCGTGCTGTCTGCTGCGCTGTCTTGTGTGGCCTACTCTTACCCGCTTCAGGATATCGGAGGGGGAGGGTTTGTCGAATGGGTAGGGGGGGTCACTTGTAGGACTTTAGTTTTCAGTGGCC
Source organism: Undaria pinnatifida (assembly GCA_012845835.1). Classification (NCBI taxonomy): domain Eukaryota; class Phaeophyceae; order Laminariales; family Alariaceae; genus Undaria; species Undaria pinnatifida. The sequence continues at coordinate 4,042,506 of JABAKD010000025.1, read as the reverse complement.
CACAGCCGCTGGCGCAGATGACCACCTCCATGCCGTCCGGTCTCGCAAAGGGTGGAGGTTTTTCGTTACGGTGCTCCAACCAACAGGTTTGAAGCCTGTTGTTGTGTGCGGTACCGAGTCACTCGCGCGGGTGGACTAAGCTCAAGCGGCACAGGCAAACGGGGGTATGTATACCTGTATCCCCCCCACCACAGCTTTGTTTTGTTGGCGACACATGCCACTAATAATAGTACAGTAGGGGTGAACCCTTTTTTTTATTTCTGTGGCTCTTGTCGGTTGAGGAGCTCTACGCCCCCCCCACCCCGCCCCCCCCAAAAAAACGAATTATGGAAAAAAATGACGGTGAACGAGTCGTTCTACGGTAACCCCCCCCAACTTTTCTTGAACAAAATCGCCGGCTTTGAAATCAGCTCCCGGCCGTATCTCCTGAAACACGGCGCCCCCTGGCACCTCGATGTCATCGGTCGATAGTCCTTCCTTTGCAACCAAGGAGATACATGAAGATATTTTTCGTCACATAGCATCATTCCTCGTGCCGAGCAAGCCGTGAAACGTTCGTTCGTTGAAGAAAATCGCTGGTTTTGGGCAGGGCTATCGTAGAATCAGTCGAACGCCGAATGAGATCTATCTCATGGCCTAGGTGTACAGCAAAAAAAGAAGAAAAAAAACAAAAACAAAAAACACATGTTGCACAAGAATGAACGAAATTCATGAAATTCCGACCGTTTGGTGGGTTAAGGAGCAACGTCACTCGGAAAACAAAATAACCAGGAAAAGGTAAACCTCTATCGTAGGACACGCGTCTTTTTTCCCAAAACAACCAGACGGACACAGCAGCATCACCCAACCGAGAGGCATTCCGGGACTGCCCGGGAGGGGATTTTCCCGAACCGCCACGGAAGGAGCTGTACCGCACGCACTCAGAGTGAGGTAACAATACTCGAACTGCTGCTGCTGCTGCTGCTGCTGGTTTTTTCTCGTGGACGGATAAAAAAGTTGACCCCTCGGGTATTGTTTTTCGTTTTTTTTGGGGGGTCCAAAAAGGGATTGATAGCGTTGGGCAGCGTTGCCATCAAGTGTGCGCTGCTAATATGTGTGTTCCGGACGCCGGGTCGTCTCGATTTTACTACCGACGACGAGATCACAAGAAGTGCGAGATTATCTAAACCGCTTCGGAAACGCACTTTTTTGGGCGCAAGTTTTGTGTCCCCGATGGAACTCCTCAAAGGCAGAACTAACGGTAAGTCTCAATCATTCTGCGAGCATGATTGCACTGTAATAGGACTGGCGCATGAAAGTGATGGTCGAGCTGCGCGACTGGAACTTTTGAAGTCGTGCTTCGGGTGTTGATATTGGGCTAGCTCCTCGTGTTGAGAGCCCAGAAACTTCAGCTGTATCTATACCATGGGGTGACTCCGGCCCGCGTTTGCTTTGCGTGTGTCGCCCCTTGCTGTAATCGCCGATTTTTGTACGTCCTATTTTTTCCCCGCTGAAGTCCTGTAAGGGCTGACCAAAACTGTACGTGCGCGATCGCGTCAGCGATATGATTCGCTTTGTCTATCTCTGTACCTGGCCATATGTCGGAGCCACGCGTGCTGCAGCTCCGTGGCGGCTTGATGGATGACTTCATAGCGCTTATTTTCGTCCACCAGACGTAAGGTTCGACGTAACTCTTGCCTGAGGCACGCCACAAGGTAGCGCCAGTGTAATGCCACGAGACGAGGGGGATGGGGGAAGGGTGCATTCAATCGTTTCTTGCCTTATTCGTTGACCCACGAGTTCCGTTCGAGACGGTTCCGTTCCTACGCCTAATAGAGACACCTCCGACTGCAATGTTGGCGACTATGGCTGGACGCGTAGATCGTCCGCTTCTGAGTACGCCGTACGTGGGTTCGAATCGCAGCATGCCCAGCCCAACAATGGTTTCTCTCACCGTCGGCTGTCCTCGAACGCTAACGCTCCCGCGATGGCATCGGCAACCTCCAACGCTTCCGCTGCCCTGCGCCGCTCCCTATGTTCCAGGGCCCTCCGCCGTCGCCGCACGCCCAGCTGCCTCCGTGACCACCGCTGAAGCTTACACGCAGCCTTCTTGACTCGGCACTAGTTTATTTTCCCCCGATATATTGGAAAATAGTGGGGGTCATCCGCAATACGAATATGAGGGAACCGAACAAGAAACGCACCGGAGGCCAGCCTTAGGTACGGTGTTTGCTCGCAGAATTATTGGCCCGGCGCTTCATTTATTTCCCCCAAGCCGCCGGAAAATATTAAATCCCTTCCCAAAGCCGGGGCTGGCGTCGGCTGGCAACGACGCCGTAAAATGCGCATGTCACTCACTGCGTGAGCTAGACCACCAGGGTACGGCATTCTGTTTTGTCTCGTCGTTATGTTTTGGCGGTGACCGAGATGGTGGGCGAGTTACTGTAGATTATATTGTGCGGAGTGGAGAACCTTAACTCCTCGATGGGGGGGGGGTTGTCACGTCGTGTGCATATGATTTGGCACCCAAGAGGGAGTTACATGGTATCCCCGTTTTGCTGTCTCTGGAAGCGACCTCACAAGAACACAAATGACTTCATTCGAAGCTGTCATCCGAACGGCAAGAAAGTGCGCACAAGGTACGGAAGTTCGCCTCACAAGTGGTTCTCAGTAGGATGCAGCTCACTCTTCGTGCGACTCGCCGATTACCTAACGGCACTTCGCGCTCGGCGCACGTGACACCTGCCTTTAACGGTGAAAACCCGACGTGCTCCTTGTTGACATTGTAGGGATGCGAGGGTCTATGGTCTTAATTAGGACTACGGCTATTCTTGAGAGGAGTACTTCCCCCCCAAAGCCGGAAAAAAAATGACTATCCTTCCCCCAAGGGAGAGATTGGCAACCAAATAACTGACGAAATATGAGAGGACTTAATGAGGGCCAATGCGGAAGCATCCTCCCAGACACCCGGAGAGAAGCTGCGCGTGCACGCGGTGGAGAAAAGCAGTGCACGCAATGTAACAGAATCCACAGAGAAAACCCGCGCACAGCCACGGTGGATTCACGATGGCGCTGCAGTAGAGCGGTCGGTTGCAGGCAATAGTGGCTTTTCAAGAGCGTAGAACGGAAATGCAGAATCGCGGGTGGTACAGCGCCGCGCGCGCAAACCAAACAGACGCATGCTACATTAGAGGTAAACCCCTTTTTTGTCTCTCGAACCCAAATCGTCGGAATGTCATCCTTTTTTTTTTGTTTTTGTTTTTTTCCACCTAGGCCATGTATCTGTGTCTGTTCATCGATTTTCTCTTCAGGTAAACTCAAACATCAGTGTTTGCCTCCGAGGGATAGAGAGTAAGGGGCCACAGAAAACAGTAGGCGTGCCTCTATCGTGGGTCCTCTCAGCGTCAGCACCCCACCTGTTCCTCGGCCTCGCGCCAAAGCCTGGTACGCCGTCTCCATCCCGCAAACCGATGTCTCAGTTGCCTTGTCTCCCACCTCTGCTTGGCCGAAGAGAGGGCTTCAAACAGTCTCGCGTGCTCGTAGGTTTGCATCTCCTGCGCGAACTTTGCGGCTTGGGTTCTCTCCAGAGCCTTCATCCACCGCGACAAAGCTCGCGCTTTCGCCCAGCGGTGGAAGCTTCCGATAGCCGCGCACATCCGAGAGAGCCTCAGGTTGCTGCCGGCATATGTTTGGAAGGGGCGTAGGGTAGCGACAAGGAGGCGGAGAAAGAGAGAGAGAGAGAGAGAGAGAGAGAGAGAGAGAGAGCAATCATGGTCCCGGTATACTTCGGAAGGGGCGTGTGGTGACGACAAGCTGGCCGAAAAAACGAAAGAGAGAAAGTGCAACCATGGTCCTGCATACGGTCACAATTTGGGTCCTTCAGTACGCATTGACCCGTGCTACGATAGGGGTAGGAAGGTATACCCTTTTTTGGCTTGTTCTGAATGACGGGTTTTCCTTAACCCGAAGTCATCGGAAATTTCGTCATTCTTGTTCAGCAAAAAAAAATTGTTTGTCGTATGCCTGTACCTCATGGGACTTTGCTCATGGACTATAATAGCACTTTTGTTTTTTCTTCTTTTTATAGATCGCAAGTGAGGACCTCCCCCACCCCCCCCCCCAAAAAAAAACAATATAATGGTGTTGCATCTTTATATACCATAGAATGCGTCATATGATTCATACGCATAGGAATAACTGTCGAAGACTTTCGAGAGTGACAAGAGCGGCATGGTGCTGCCGGGGCATGCAGGAAAAGGGGGCACGGCAACAGCAAGCAGGTGGAGAGAGTAGGAACGCCGTCATGGTCCTTCGTTTCAATTGCTGTCCCCGTTCGGCCATTGACAACGCAGACTATATGCCGATAAAAGGAACTGCCAACAACCACGCACACCCGAGAGAGTCCCCCTGCTGCTGCCGGGATCTGTTAGACTAGGCGGAAGATAGCAGGAGCACGTTGGAAGAAAGGGAGAAGTGCCGCACTGACTACACCTGTGGTTTGATCAATTGCATCATTTGACCATTGACAACAAATAGATTGATGCGAACAACTGCCGATGGGAAGGACGACGGCTTTGCTTGCAGTGTGCGAAATTAAGCTAAGCGAACGCACGTCTGCTGTTTCCCGACACACTCTGATTGCGTTGGCAACGCTGCCGCTGCTGCTGCTGATGCTGCTGCTGCTAACTGCTAACTGCTAACTTCTTTGGTCGTTGCTGCTGCGTACGTCATCCGAGAGCCGGCTTCAGTACAGGTTTTTCACTCGACGTACGTGACCACGTCATCGTTTTAAATCGTCATCGTGCGAACAGCTAAACAAAAACAAATGCAGTCGTGACCCCGCATAGCGCTGTGTAGCGCTTTGGGCTTACACGCTGAAAAACGAATTTACCACCATGCCGCATGGACGGAGTGGCCATCTTCCAAGTCACATCCTAGCTAAGAAGCTATCTCTATCCCAGGAGATAGATAGCGGTCACAAAAGGTGAGAGTGGAAGAGGATAAGACGAGCAAAGATATTTGATGTAAAATATGGCGCGCCCAAAATGTTCGAGATATTTCCAACCTGAGTAGGCACAGTGCTTTGTCTCGAAAGGGACGCGTGTTCAATGGTCAAATAACTGAGGCAATCAACATACATGATCACCCCCCCCCCCCCCCCCCAGCCCTTGCTTGGTGCACGCAATGCCTGCCTGGTCCGTGAAACCCCAACGTGCTCCATCTCGGCATTTTAGGGACGCGAGAGTTTATGATCTGAGAAGTCTACGGCCATGCAATACAATGACCATGATCACCCCCCTCACATGCCGTATTCCTCGTAGCCGACGCCTCGAAGAAACTCCACCGGCAACTCCGCCATTTCCTTCTCCACCTGGCGAGTCGTCGCGCGGCAACTGTGACCTCAGCATCGATGCGCTCTCAGCATTCATCTGTATGCTATTGAGGGCCAGGATTTCATTAAACAAAAAGTTGGATGATCGCTAATATAGCGCCCCGCGTGCCTACTGTTCCTCTACATAGCTTGAATCTAGTCTATTTGTTGCTGTGGATCTTTTTTTATGAATTTCCGTCGATAGCTTGGTCGCTCCCACAAGGGTACCTTCTTGCGCTTGAGTTGCTCCCAACGTTTTTGCCGATAATTTCAGCCGTCGGTCAGAGAATCCTTACACTGCCGGGTCGATCCCTCCTCCTGCCGTTCCAAGCGGATCCTTCCGTAAAACGCAGCACTTTGAAAACGTTTCGTGAATTGTCATGCGCACAGCGCATTCTTGGTTTGGTAATCAGGCCGACTTTCAAGCTCAATTTGTGGGAGGCTTCAACCCTCAGCGACCTTCTGAACAAGCCGTGGTCACAGGGGCGTTACCTTCTACCCCACCCCTCGGTGTTGTGAAGCCGTGAGCACATATCTATCCTCCAGGTTAGGTGTTCGCAGCACGCTTCAGACGCATGCATGTAGATAACTCGCCCTGTACGTAACCCAATGATGGACCAATGCTACGTAAGGGGGCACTTTCTTTTTTTCGGCAGCTCGGTGTCACTCGTGCGAGTCACCCCCCCCTGCTCCGTGCGGTCACAGGCTTTCGCGCAGTTTAGCACTCTCGATACCAATACGAAAACGGATGGTTAGCTACGCTGCACCGAAGAAATCGCCGAACGTGGGTTTGTCTTTGAGGGTACAGAGTCACTCGCGCGCGACTGCCTCAGACCCGGTAGAGAAATTGGGGGCACCCTCTACCCCTACCTTTGCCTCGATGTCGTTTAACGGTAGCCCCGCCAACTTTTCTTCAACGAAATTGCCGGTTTTGAAACCAGCTTCGGGCCGATTCTTCTCATACAAGGTGACCTTTGCTACCCCGACTTGCCATCGTTCGATAGCCCTTTGCAAACACAAAACATATTTGAAGATAGCTTTTGCAAAGCGTCCTTCCTCGAGTCGACCAGGCGTGAAACGCTCGTTGAAGAAAATCGCTGTTTTTTGGGGGCGGCTATCGCAGAATCAGTCCTTGATCGATGATAGGGAATAGTGCTACCCGACCAACACCCTGGTCTTCTCGTAGATAGCATCACACTTCGTGCGGCGAAAGCGGGTAGTGCTAGCACTGTACACAACCAGCACACCATCTACCCGTACATAGCTTACCGTTTACGTCGTACGAAGGTAGCGACTCGTAGTGCTACCTAGCTAGCATACCAGCGTCATCTATTTGTAGAATAGCTTACCGCATACATCATACAAAGGTAGCGGGTTCGTAGTGCGCTACATACAGTAACCATTATACCATCTGATTTGTAGATACGCTCACCGTGTGCCTGGCACATCATATGACAGTGGGTAATCACTGCCAGATACCCAACCCGTCGACAAGCCTGTAGATACGCTCACCGTGTACATCATACGAAGGTGAGCCAAGCGCTCCCGGCGGATCTGCTCCTCGTACGTTACGGGGTTTTTCATTGCCGCCTGCATCATCAAATCCAGCTGCCTCGCTCGCTGGAAGTCTGCTACCATCCCTGCCGCTGACGTCTGTGGCGCCCCCTTCCCCGCCGCCGCCAAAGCCTTCACAGTGGCAGCACCACCAGCACCACCAGCACTTGCAGAAGCCGCCGTAGCCGGAGCCGCAGCTTCACTGCCTTGTCCTTGCTGCCATTGCGTCGCATGGGTTGCCACAACCGCCCCATCACCACCTTCTCGACCGCGCAATTGCGCTCTACTCAAAATACGTTCTTTGGACGAAGCGCGATGGTGGTTGTTGTCGTCGATTGCATACGCCGTCATGATCTCGTCGAGTCGCAACAACGATCCCGCCTTGGCTGATATTCGCTGCTTGGTGTTACTCGCGGTGTTTCTGTCACTTGCGCCTTCCGCAGCGTTTGCGTCCTCGAAAAAAATCGCAGTGTTTTCGTCTTGTCGTCGGGCAAGCCCCCTCCTGCTGGCAGCTCTCGCGGCAGTTTGTGCGGCGGGTAACCGAGCAGCCGCGTCACCAACCTTATAACCACCAACCAGTTTTTTGGTCGATGCGGATGGTGCTGTTGCGCCATCGCTCAGGAATGACGCTGCACGGTGAGCAGGGAGGAAGCTGAATCTCGCGCTTGGTGTTGCGTAGCCATCGTTCGGGAATGGCGTGGGACGGTGTACGTGGAAGCCGATTTTCCCGATTGGTAGAAGGGCGGGATCTTTATTACCTCCAGACTCCCTAAGACCCCTAAGGGTGTCTCTGCTGCTCTCGCTTGGAAGGAGGAGAGGGTTTATACTACCTCCGAGCCCCGTGACGCTATCTTTGACGCCAGGCGAATGCTCTTCTTCAGGAACGATCGCCTCAACCATAGTGCCCCCGGTTTGCGCCGTCTCCGCTGAAGGGTCGGCTCGGCAGGGCATTCTATGGGACGGGGCGGATATATTGTGGCGACCTGCTGCATCATCACCCTCACCATGATTCTCAATTTTTGAAGGGTGGGTGTCACCTTGATAGATGAGGCCGGACAAGCTGGCGGCAGAAAATATGCCACCATCGCCGTGGCCACCACTTTTGAGCTCATTGCTCACCTTTCCATGGGGACGAAGGCTGCTTATTGCGATAATGTTGTCTTGCCCCGGCTTCTGATTCGAGGTAGAAATGCTCTTGATAACACCGACCCCCTGCATCTGACGCGTACTTGCTCTGTTCTTGAAGCTAGCTGCCTCCGGCCGTATCGTGCGTGCATTGTTCTTGCCACTAACCACCTTCGACTGATTGGTGCCTGCATTGAACGTCTGCAACTGAGTTGTGCTTGAATCAGTCTTGAAGCCAGCCCCCTGCTGCTGCCAGTTCGTTTCCTGTTGCAGTGGCACTGCCCTAGCCGCGTGGCTTTTAACGCAAGGGCGTGGACGCTTGCGAGAACCAACGGCTAAAACTGGGCGAGCGTCGAACAGTCCGTTGGGCGCTGCCATAGCGGTGGTACCGCCCTGGGATACTTCCAGCGGTGGGGCACTGACGCCGGCAATGACAGCAGCAGCAGTAGCTCGCAGCAAGCATCCTGCAGAAATGATGCTCGTATTTCCGCCGCGCCTGTCTATCGGCAAAGTTAGTGATGATGCCGATGGAGCTGCTGCTGCTGCTGCTGCTGCTGCTGCTGCCGCTGTGAGGACGTGCGTGGGAGACTCCTTTATTTCTGTCCCGCCGACAAGAAATTCGTCATGACGATCGACCGCTGGGCGAGAAGGGGTGCCTTCAAGCGGCATGTACACGTCGGTCACAAGAGCCTTCTTCAAGGCACCGTAAGAGTTTGCTGGACCGATAGACCGCACGCCCAAAGCGAGCATGGGTCCATGCTCGTATATGTCCGTGGCTCCGTGGCTTGTTGGCGTGAGCTTGAGAGTGGTCGGCGGCGGAATACGATGCCGAAACGGCACAAGAACAAATACGCGGGGCAACCTCGACGAAAACGCGGCGCAACTTCCTATTTGAAAGGTCACGGCGGGCCGTGTCGCCGTGTATCGCAGTGTCAACGCTGTGGCACCACACGCCACATCACATCGGCAACACGCAGCAGTGCACAAGCTTCCGTGTGCGTATCTGTTGATAGGATGTCGGGACGGGGGGCGTTCTTCAACGCGTCTAGAATCTAGAAGCACATTTCCGTATCCTTTGAGCGATCACTTTCATGCGTTTTTTATATATATATGTATATATCTCCCACCCTCACCGCATGCGGACCGTCACATAGGTATAAAGAGAATGGCAACAACACAGCAGCACAAACGAACGCGAGTAGTAAAAAATGAGGGCATTCGGGTGGGCCATGCAGCTCAAGGTACAGGGCACCGGAGAAGCCGAGGACAGGCACATGCCACCTCGTGTGCGCTTGTGTGCTACCTATCGATATCCATCCATCCGTTCGTTGGTATCGGGCTGTATTTGGTCCACCAGAGCTCTCTTGGTCAATTCTATTATTTATTTGTATACCTAGACTACACCATGGATGGCATGGGGAGGTTGGTCGTTGGCGTGCGATTTCATTATTTTTCAACTTTTTTTGTGCTTGCTTGGGCGAGGTAGCACGTACGTAGACAGCTATTCAAAGAAGATTGATGAGCCTCGACAGAGCATAGTTGCACCTCGCCCGCAGCCTCTGTACGTACGAGTGCAATTGTACGAGTGTGGCTGGGGTCTCAGAATTCTGTCGGTCTACGGACCAAATCTACGCGTATGAAAATACGTGGAAGTGTGGTGAGCTAAAGCTTTATTTTTCCCCATCCGCCGGAGGATGAAAAAAAAAAAAAAAAAATCTAAAGGAGGAGGAGTGGCTCATCAGCGAACAAAGATATCGGTTGACGGCACTCTTGACTGTTGACGGACAACCGTCAAAGACCGCGTCTTACTATACTTAAACCACTACATTGCGTCTAACGCGGCCGTGACGGGACAAATCTAGACATCTTTGTCGTGAATTGGTGGCAGGGCGAAGACAGGCGGCGGGATGCTGGGAGCACGAATTAATCGACTCTACGATAATATACGTATCCTCTGATTGGCGGGTAGGCCGCGGCAACGTATTCAAGGCAGCAATAGGCGTGTTCGAGCTTTTATATGTAAATGCGCTTGTGAGCTGGCTTCTCTCGAGCAAAGCGTTTGTGCCACCGGTCAACAGACCTCGAACAGCGTAACGCCTTTACAAATGGAAACCTGTTTCGGGAACAAAATTAATTGGAATTGGTACCAATATCAAATATAGAGAGGGTTTTAGGGATTTTGAAATGGTCAAGGAGCCGCTCCGTACAGACTATAGACTGTTCTGTGCTTTCGTAGATATTTCAGATACCATTTGATCGTATGTGTCGTTCAGGGCAGACAGATCCACATCCCTGGTCTGCTTGATCTGCATGGTCCATAGATCACGTTGCCGGGTGATACCGCAGTCGGATCATCTATCTGAAGTATGATGTAGCTCATGTTTCCTGGGTTGGATCGGCACTACACAGATCCTGCACGACGTATCATGACAGACAATAAATGATCTACATTAGATGATCAACAAATCACAAAGCCTGCACAACACACCAAGACCGATTTAGGATCATTTAAAGATTTGACTGATTCTACGATATACCCCCCCCTCCCCCGCCAAACCAGCGATTTTCGAACGTTTCGTGACTGCCCAACACAAGACACGAGCATGGCATAAAAAAAACAAATCTCAACATATTTTCTGGTACTTGCAAAGGACTGCTGTCGAACGATGACATCTGGGCGGCAAGGGGCGTCGTAGTGCAGGAGATACATACGGCCGGGAACTGGTGTCAAAGCCGGCGATTTCGTTGAAGAAAATTTGCGGGGGATACCGTAGAAGAACGAGTCGTTTGATCTACAGTAGATCCATACTTTTGAGTACACACCTAGTGAAAAGACGTCAGCTGTGATTTAGACAAATTCAAGGGTCAATACTCACCTTCCTTTGCCAGCTGCGTGATACACCGGCCGGTCGTTTTTACACATGTATCGTTGCTTTGTCGTATGTGTGTACACGTGCAGATAGACACGGTATGGGTACGTCGTGGCAATATAGTCCACAGACAGGTACATGAAAGAGACCACGTAGGATATAACGCACGTCTGTTTGCTTCCCCGCTTCTTTCGCTCTCGTGCAGTCTTCATACCGCCAGTCAACAGACCCGGAACGGCTTAAGAAAGGCTGACGAGAAACTAAAAAAAAAATGAAATAAAAAAAAAGAACGCCATTTTTCGTAACGGCTGTTGTGTGTTGTCTCGCCGACGCAAGCGAAAAGGACCAGCCACCTTCCATTGTTGGTTGAGGTTAACAGACAAACTCATAAAAAACGCCCTCGAATCTCAGTTGTGTACAAAAACCCGGCAAAAAAGGCAAGGATAACAATATCAAGAAAAATACCACATCGTCACAAAACCCTCTGCGAGCAAATATTGTAGCCTTCAAATAGTAAGGGCGGGCTCTCGCTGTCGAAATCTGGCAACAGGCGTAAACGATCTAGCAGATCTAATTTGTCCTGCTGCTAAAAATCATGGAACGGGAGAGCTCTAAAAGTCGTCACCACACGGAATAAAGCACATGTCTTGGGAGCAAAACCATGGAACGCGAAAGCTCCAAACAGTCGGTACCCATCGCGCGGGCAACGTGACGCATCCAGGGAGCAGCGCTTGGCGAAAAATATGCGCGGTCTGATCTTAAAAGTGGCTGCAGCACTAAGTCATAAATTATGGAAAAAATCGCCATCGTCAACCGTTTCCACCGACATCCCCCGATCTTAACATCCCAAGACAGGCGCGCTTCCATGGGGGATTTCCACCCCACGACGAGACATTCTTCTACGGGGTCACGCGTTTAGTGTGATAAAACGGACCAGCGCGCCCGCTGGATCCCCTTTCCCCATTCTTCGCGTGCCAATCGCGCGCGGGCGGAGGGCGGGACGACGGAATGATGTTCACACGCCGTCTCCGTACGTAACAAGCCATTCCCAAAAGGGTGCAAGCGTGCTGACCACTTAAGAACCCTGAAAAATAAACATAATCGGCGACGGATGGAGGTGGGGGGGGCGGGAGGGGGGGGGGGGGAGCGAGACGTGTAAAGCAGTAAACCTTTTCAGAACCGAGACGAAAAATACCAAACAAATTCCACGTGCTGTAAAAAAGCAGTAAACCTTTTCAGAACCGAGACGAAAAATACCAAACAAATGCCACGTGCTGTAGTTTGTCCCGCATAAAAGCGGTGTAGTGTCACGCACCACTTATTCCAAGTCGTTTAGGATCTAGACACATATTGGGCAAGATCTTTGGCGTACAGATCAAACCCAAGAAACATGTATCCGTGAAATATACAGCTCATGAAATGGCATCTGACCTGAGCCCCTAGCGCCTTTTTTGACACGCAGGAAGCCCGCACCGTGCCGGCCCTACAAACCTCTGCCAGGAAAAAGACAGTACCCACGGTATTTCGGTACGAACTTCTCGGGAATAACGTGGGATTTCGCGATGAAACCCGTTTACGGTTCAAGAGGGGGAAAACCCAGGGTTTTTCACGGACCATGGCCCGGCCCGCGGGTCGGATCACGGCGGGAAAACACCGTGGCGACAGGAACGTGCGTCCAAGTTTCGGCGTTTGATAGCTAAACCACAGGTGGGGAACAGAACAGTCACAAAAGACAACCCTTTGGCATAGGATGCTCCGCCGCCTCATAGAAAAAAACAACTATTTGGCGACCCACTAAAGCGATAAAACAAACAAACCTTCGACCTTGTCGACCGTCTACCGTAGGAGCAATGTGAGCGCCCCAGCAAAACGAGTAAGAGGACCATGCTCCTTCCATTGCAGTCCAGGCATCAAATCTCGTCATCCCCCCAACGACACAGTAGTAGCAGTAGACGAACCCGGATCCGTCGTTGTTCATCGCCAATCTTCCCCCTCTCAAAGGCCCAAGACGGTCAACTATTAATAAAACAGACTGCAAAGCTGCAAAGCACAACCTTACCTAGAAACAAACCTCCATCCAAAATCTACTCACCATAAGGTTGTCCATCGCAGACCCGCTCGTGGTTACCCCCTGCATGATCATGCCCGCCGCGGCCCACATGGCCAGGCGGCCGTTCTTAATCTCCTGAAGCTGGAACTTGGCCTTCTTTTCCGGGTTGCGGTTGAGGTTGAGGGGGTCGATGCCGAAGTCTCCCGGCTCGCGGTCTCCCGACTCCTGGCCCATGGAGGTCGCGATTCCCGAAACGACTGACTCGTTCATCGCCATATATTTTTACGAATTACCAGTTGCGGCGGCGGCGGCGGCGGAGCAGGCACGGCACGTTAGGGTCGAGAACGTCAGTTGGATGAAATATGTTACGCTGTACATCTGGTATATACCAGGTTCACAAGATCAGTAAGTCTATTGTAGTTCAGAAAACCGACCGAGTTGTGCCCGCGACATTTCTATCAACGCCCTTCCATCGGGCCAGGCAGATGCAGAGGAACCAAGGCAGGGGAGAATCGGGCGTGTGCCCGCTTCCAAGCTGTAGCAAAAAGCGCTTTAGACCAGCACGACTATTGAGTTGGTGTTGTGCGCGTAGTTTAGGAACCAAGGCATGTCAACAAAAGAAAAACAAAGGCGCCTGGTAACTTTGGTCTAATCAACGGCTGCGAGTAGCGCAATTCGATGCGAGTCGACGAGGGAAGAAAGCGCCACAGCGCCTTTTTTCGCGACAAAAACAGGCATGTACCGTATTGGGGAAGAGGGACAAGAGCAAGCAAGCGGTGGTGGGCGATGCGGTAGTCTTACAAGGATCAACCCTCGTCACAGCCTCAACCAGTGTTTTGGGTGCAAACTGTTTAGAAAAAAGGAGCTCACGATATTGAGTATCGTACGGCGAGTACTCGGGAGAACTACCGGTGCTGACGGACGGAGTACTGCAAGTACCGGTATGATGCGCACACTGACCCCTGTAACACTGCGAGTACTGGCACTAGGAACAGTACACCACTCGAATGAGCAGTATCTAACACCGAAATCCTTGGGGAGTACAGGCGGTCTCTGAAGTACAGAACCCCAAAATACTGCATGTCCGGCAGAGTCCGAAGTACAGTAGCCCCGTAACAACTGCCAGCACTGCCAGTACCTCCCGTACGCCACCCCCGGAAGCAGTTCACCCCTTAGGAACTTAACTGGGAAAAATCTGCGGCAACCCGAGCATCGCCATGCCTCACGTTTGCCTCCCAGATTCCAGTGTTGTAGTTCCAACACATCTCCTACCCCAGCCAGCAGCTCGGATTGCTTCGTGCGGCCGGTGCTGCAATCGTCCGCTTTTGTCGTCAATTTTCGCGCCTCAAGTCCCGCAAGTACTTACATCTATACCGAAATACCAAGTAAGTAATCAAGTAATGGGAGTATCTGTGAATAATCCCGAGACCCCCATATTTACTGAACGAGTGCTTACAAAACACAAAATATCCAAAACCAACTCGATCCTCGTTATTTACTCCCGCTCCCCCAACACAACAACGACACAATTCTTCATAATGTAGTCCGCCCCCCTGCATTTTGTGGCGGATGTGTCATACGACTTGCTCAGCAGTGACTTGATACATGCACAAGCCCAGTTTTTTTTTCTTACTGTGCTGCGCCAAGGGAAGGTAGTATTAGATGGTATGCGCGGAACCAGCTGCATTCAATCGTACCGATCGCGTCGCAGGTACGTCGATAACCACTCATCTCCATACCCACACCAAGTGAAGTTCCGAGACACCGTTCTCACGGACATCATCCTGCCACTGAGCCTTCGCGAAAAGCGCCACGTGCGTCTTGTCGCAGAGAAAGCGGACCCAAGCCTTCATCTCCCATGACTCTCCGGCCGGTCAGAGTCGTCAACGGCCCCGGCAGGCCGGAGAGCCATGATAATATCAAGGCTTGGATCCGTTTCTCTACGAAAGGACGCACGTGGCGCATTTCGCGAAGGATCAGTGGCAGGATGTCCCTGAAAGTTTTGGAACTCCATGTGAAGAGGATGGTGTGGGTATTGAGGTACTTGTTGTCGACGTACCTGGGACGCCATCATTGCCCCATTGCCGAGCTGGAATGGAACGGCGAGGGGTGCCTGAGGGACGCGGACGGTGTGGTTTTGATGCACCTACGTCGGTCACCGTGGGTGATTCTTCAGACGGGGGCAACATTAAGCTCTTTTGTGGTGCAATTGCAAGTGTGAGGGGAGGTGTGCGCAAGTGCACCAAGCGTCTGCGAGAAGCATCGTATGGGGTTAATTTCCCTCACACCAAGACAACATTCGCACAGCTGGGAGCAAGTGCCTCCCAATTGCTCCGCGCAGGCGCACTTTGGTGCAGTTACGCAAGCACACCTCCCTCACACTTGCAAATTGAACGACACCACCTCATCCTCCCCCCCACATCCACATCTTCCCATTCATGTCACTTTCACCTCCCAACACCCTCTCCACACATTCCTTCCTCTTCGCACTCTCACCGCCCCCCCTCCCCTCTCCACACATCCTCCCTCCACTCACTTTCAGCAAAGGCGATAAAGATGATCCCTGCGGCCACGTATTGCGGCTTTTCTGCCCAGACCTGCCAGAACAGCGCCATCTGGTTCGTCCCTGATGGGAACCCGGGCAAGGAGCCAAACTGGTCGCACCACAGCACCCCCACCGTCGCGAGCATCGCAACGCGGCCGTGCTTGAGCTCGGCTTCGCGCATCCAGTAGAGGTCAGCGCCGGCGAGCCCAGCGATGCTGGAAAGGCCGAGGGGGTCGAACCCGACGTCGCCGGCCATGGAGCCGTCCAGCTGTTTCCAGAAGAGCATGAAACAAAACAAGCACAAGGAAAAGGAAGATATTAAAAAATACGCGTGACCATCGCAAATCCTCTACTGCACAAACTACAGGTTGACCCTGGTACAACTAATAGCTAGCACGAAGGGTAGTTGACGACCTATACCCTTCACGAGGACATACATACGCGCCCCGTAAACACGCGCCCGGCAATCGGCATATCACACACAGCTTGCAAAAATCTGTGCGTCGTAATCTCTTTACTGGTAGACCATTTTTCGTGAGTTTCGACGAAATCCTCAATCTCACGGCCGCAGTGTATTTCTATTTGTTAGTGAAAACAATGCATCACACCAACCATTATTTTTATCGACAGACACAGTCTACTTGTACAACAGGTACTTGCAAGTAGCATATTTTATTTTACCTCGAGTAGGGAAAAGAAGGCAAGGGTCGATTTAATACCAATATCGCCTACTACTGCAAGAAAGGATCCAACAAGTGATTGTAAAACCTAAGCGTGGGTGCAGCCAAAAAGGATTACATCCAAACAGGGATTATAACGTAAAAATTCAAACTGATACGTTACTTTTACAAAATTATTATAAAAACATTAGCTGTCACTTCGAGGTAAGCTCACTTCGTTATTTCTAACCGCCGCCCATATCAGCACATCAAAGACTCAAAACGGATCCAACTCTAACCCCAAGTACGTACGGCTTTGAAAAAACGAAACGTGGGTGCAATTGAAAAAAACATCCTAAAAAGGGATACCTGGTACATCGTACATTCAGTTTGTTACTGCTGTTGCTCGACGCCCATTTACAGCACAGCAAGGCTCAAAATGGATCCAACTCTAAGGCCGTTTCTTGTACAGTCGGATTGGTCAGTCGAAAACGGCCTTTTTCGACTGAAGCCCAAATCGGGCTTTTTCTTGAACAGTCGAAAAAGGGCTTTTTCGCCTCAACTTTTTTCGACTGAGTTTTCCGACTGGGGGATCCAGTCGAAAAACTTCACTTTTTTGACCGGATCTGCCAGTCGAAAAACTCAGTCGAAAAAGTTTTACACGTGTTTTTCTAACCCATCGCACCTCATCCCACCACAAAACACACACCCACACGCCCACACACCCATACCAGGTACCACACAGCAGTATCATACAACAGCGCTGACGCTGCCTTGGCTATCACTGCTGCTGCTTCTCGCCGCAAGTCAGCGTGGCGCACTCCTAGCTCCGCCACCAGCGTGTATCACACCACGGCAGCAGTGCGCGATATCAATGTCATTTGGCCAAAAACGGCTACGCCTGCTGAAGCTTTGGCGGCTCTCGGCTGAGTGCAACACCACGAACGTAGCTCTGGCGGCTTTCGGCTAAGCCCAACGGCACCAACCAGCTTGGACGAAAGTTCGTCGCGCGCGAGGCATGCGTTGCTCGAGAAGAACGCGCGAAGTACAAGAGCTGCCAACCGATTTTCGACTGACTGCCATACAGCAGTACTCCCTTACACCAACCGCCTCCAAGAAGAGCACAAAAACTATAAAATCGACTCGATTGACGATAAGAACAAGGACCAAACTAATCCAGTCGAAAAGGGCCGTTTTTGACTGGCGGAATCCGACCGTGTAAGAAATGACCTAAACGTAACCATGTGCTGCTTTGTAAAAAACAAACGTGGGTGCACTTTGAAAAAAAAAAACTATAGCATAAAAAAAGGGATACCTGGTACATTCTTGAAATTCAGTTTGTTACTTTTACCCGCCGCCCATATCCTGCACAACCAAGACTCAAAATGGACCCAACTCTTGACGTAAGTACCTTGGAATCGAAAAGTGAGTGCAATTTCTATAACCTCGAACAAAAAAAACCTTTTGGGGGTACAGCGACCAAATAGGGACCAAAGACTCGACGACTGCGATGTCATCCACCGTCTCCGTCAGCGCGTAGCAGTACGAGTGGGACAACATTCGTGCACGTTATAAAAATATTCTAAGGACGTCAGCCGTGAGTTCGACGATGCACCTTGTTGCATTACTGTATTACTGCAATTCGGCCGCGAAACGTATCCCCAATATCAAAGCAGCCCGCGTTTCTTTCTACGAACGGCCGATGATGCAAAAGTTAGATCGTAGTCACTTTTGTTCGCCGATTTTCACCTCTCACGTCCCAACGGGGGTAAAGAGGCGTCAAAATCGGCACTAAAGAAAAGAAAAAAAGAGGTGTCAAATACGTCAGCTGTGACTTCGATCCATTTGAGGGCCGTTACTCTTCTTCGCGAGATGCATGATACTCCGGCCGTGCGTTTTTACACATGTATTACTTTTGTGAAGCTATTTGGGAGACATCGCGCAACACCGAACGGGTTAACGAATATCATCAGTAAGATTTAAACTACTTAGGGCTGGCCGTTGTTACATGCCGGCTTGCTTACCCCGTGGCTACTTATAAACGTTTTCATCTTTTTCCTTCAGATTTTTACTAAAAACTTTTGTCCCCCTTTTCAACATGCTATGAGAAGACCCCCGAGAATTCAATCCAACCACAACCCAAGGAGCACACCACGCGCGATGACTTCCGATGTCATTTTTACATATTTCGGCAAGTGTATGACATGATTCAGATTTGGCATATACCCTATCCTGTTGACCCGGATAGCTACACTGTAGTTGCAAGGGGAGTCGCCGACCTATATACAACCCGTAATACGCGCGATCGGAGTATCACACACAGCTTGCAAATACGAGTTTCGACAAAATCCTCGATCTCCCAGCTGGAGCGTTTTTCCATTTTTATTATCCAAGAACATGCCACTTTTGGTTATTTTCATTTTTCCCTGGGGTATGATTCTTCCATTCCAAAGTGGCTGGAGCCTGCCCTGTGACCACGGACTTGTTCATGCGAGTTAATGTGAAAAAAACAACAGCAGGGTGGCTCCTGCCAAGCACCAGGTATAGATTTGCACCTACACCTTGCGGACAGCCTACTCGGGCTTAGGATAGCGCACGTTGAGCTAAGCTGACTTGACGCCGGCGGGTGGCGTTAACAAACGTGTTGACCTCTTCAAAACTGCACCCACGTACTTTGGGGGCACTCTGCTTCGAATGGCAACAGTTATCAAGAATTAATATTCACCAGTCAGCGAGGCTTCTCACAATATGCGGTGTGAGTGCCGCCGCCCTTGAGAACAAGTTCCGGACTGTTGCTACGGCTGGGAGTGGCGCTGCCTTTGCTGATGCGCGCTGCGCTGCTGCAGCCGCGAGCGCAGAGGCCTACGCAGCCGGTACCCACAGCAAAACTGCCGCAGGGCTCACCGCTACTTTTACGACTGAGTATCGCAATGTTGCGGCGCCCGAGTCCCACCCATTGCCGTGCTCCCTTCTCCTCCCCTTCCCCCCATGCACCCTGCTCTCGGGCCCAGACAAAAACGCGCCACTCATCCACTATGTCTTCCGGGTCGAGGATTCTCGGGGCAGGGACAGGCACGGCAGGCGCCGCAACAGACGATACCAATTATCGGAGGGTGAGGAGAACGACACGCCTGCCCCTCGCGAAGAGGCGGTCGACAACGCGCCTTTCCCTCGCGAAGAGGTGGACAGCAGTGACGAGCGTCTCCAACGGGCGACTCGCCCCAGGTGACTGGCTCCGTGCTGCTCGAGGAGCAGGATGGTCCGGATCACGGCATCCACGAAAAGGTGTCGACCCCCCAGCCGGAGCTGCCGGCCCCCGCGGCCCTGCCGCCCCTCCTTCGGGGTATCCTTTCGGAGGACTCCCGAACGCGTTGGGGACCTTAACAACGCGGTATGTTCGGGCGCTGCCTAGGAGGGTCACCGGGGGTGTAGCTTTTAGGGTGTCTCCTCCCATCACAACCCGGGGCAAATATAACACTGGCAGGAATGGTGCAAAATGTATAGGCATGATGAGGTACATGGGCTTGGGCTGGTAGCAGCATACGCGAACTCGTCCATCGTGCGCACCGTCCCCGTTTCCCTCTCTCCTCCCTCTTCCGGTGTGAATGTTTTTTTTTTTTTTTTTATTAAGCTTTCCGTTGTACTGTACGGCATGTCGTTTTGTGCAACGCACGTACGTTTCTATATATACAGCATTCAACATATGTATCCATGCTTTCAGCCAGTGTAAGTATACTGGCAGTACTGGCAATAAAAAAAAGAAAAAAACTGCCAGTATATACACCGATATCCATACCGGCAGCAAGTACAGCCAGTACTGCCAGTATATACACCGATACTGGCAGTATATACTGCGCCAGCATCGAACCCTATCAACAGAGCAGTTTACGGGCAGTGTTCCTTCCAGCGCACATCGGTCGTTAAAAGGTCGGGGTTGGCATGGATTGAACTGAACTACTGTATCTCACACCGGACAAGCCCACCTGGTACAGGTGAAGGTCTGCACTCATATAATTGCCACCAGAGGCCACAGAGTGACAAAACCATCACCACCTTTGTGTTGTCATTCGAGTCTCCAGTCTCAAGTGAGTGATTACCACCAGTACGAGGTACGTCAATATTCAACCCCGCCAACAAGTGAAAGTCACTGCTTCGTACGCGTGCTCATGAGGTACCAACCAGTCAGTGCCCGTGCCGATGCCTCCCAGAGAGACATGCTTTAAAAACGCATCACAGCAGTTGGTTTTTAGCCCATCCCATCTATTATATTCGCAGGTTTTCTTTCTCCTTCCTACGTAACCCAGATAGATCCTGGGTCTCCAAGCAGACTCTGCCCCTTCCCCAATACCTGCTACGGTCTGCGCCATCATTATTATCGCGAGAAGGGTCCAGCAATTTCTTCCCTCGTCGACTCGCCGTCGAAATGTACTACGAGTACAGGAGACCAGAGATAAACACGAACACGCGAACATGTGCGAACATGTTGCGAGTTGCCCGCTAGTAGTCTCCAGTCTAAGTCTTAAGTATTAAAACCAGCACAAAAGCTCGTGCCAGGTTACCTCAAAGGTACCCGTATGGCAAAGATCGAACCCGGCCAACAAGCCACCACTACGTATAGTCAATGCTACGTACTCGTAGCGACCGACAAAAGAGCTTATACGGCACGTCTTCCAACGCTGTCTGATAATAGCCATGTAGCCCACGTCTGGCGATCGACAGAGGGGCACTGACTGAGCGCCGGCGCAAAGCTTACGTTTTCGAGCCTTTGTATCGTGTACAAGTAGTCCAACGGGATACCAGGTGCTGCTGTACACGTAGAGGATACGTACCTTCATCGTATCGTACAACAGACTCAAACGTCTGCCAATGAAGTACCAGGTCGGTTTGGTCCAAGATTTGATGGACGAAACAAATGACGCGGATGTTTGTTTTGTTAGTTACGCTCATCACTTTTTTTCTTTCCCGCTCAACTCGGCAGAGGTTAGCGAGCGACCTCGTGGACAAGCCTGGACAAGTCATCACAGGTTGTCTTCGCTTCTCCCCCGCGAAACGTGCGTTCATATTTATCGCGCGTAGGGTTCAGCATTCCCACTTTTCAGCGTTTAATGTTCGTGGATTTGCATCCAATTTCACCAACTCGCGCTCTCACACTTTCGACCTACCAGGTGCTTCGTACTGGTATCAATTTGCAAGAGCCCTTACGGGAACATGCGAACCTACTATATACGTAAGATAACTCGATCGCAATAGGATTGTTACTCATGTTTTTTCGTTATACTGCTGATAGTATCGCCGCCATTTGTACGTACGCGTCTGGTATCACATGAATAACACAGCAGTCGGCAGACCTGCTGTAGCACTTGGAGTTTTGAGCTCTGCAAGGCCAAAGCTGTAATCGCATCGTCTAGCAGCAGCCGGACAACAAACAGGCAATGGCATCTACACCGTAAATATACTCCAAAAGGGTGCATAAACACATTGACTGGTACGTGACAACAACAAAAGCCACGCTGCGTACACCTTCCGTCATTCTATGCTCTCTGCTCATGATAAGCCAGAGGGCCTTCAACTACCAGTAGTCGCATGATCCGCAATACCACCGACGTAAATGTAAGGACCGTTACATATGCATGTTGATACAGCAACGATCATTATGTTTCAGTCCGCAGGGTACTCGTTAGCTCTACCTGCCTTCGTCGTCGAACATGCGACAATCCAACCCCAAACAACCAAAGCTCTCCACAGCTCTTCTGCCCATAAAGGCGCAGCCAACAGACGTCATCAGCATAAACCAGATCAAACAAAAATCTCTTTTTCTTTCTC
This sequence comes from Undaria pinnatifida, assembly GCA_012845835.1. NCBI lineage: Eukaryota > Phaeophyceae > Laminariales > Alariaceae > Undaria > Undaria pinnatifida. The sequence continues at coordinate 4,020,530 of JABAKD010000025.1, read as the reverse complement.
CTCCCCTCTTTTTCCATCCGCACCCATCCTCTCTCACCAGCGGCGGCTGGGGAAGCATCGGCAGCGACTTCGAACGCTCTCCCGCCATCATGCTCGTAGACGAGGACGAGGCAATGCGGGCCCTCACGGGCAGCGACGGCGCAACGAACGCGGTCGCGCCGGCGGCCAAGGCCAAGGTAGCAGCCATCTCGAACTTCATGGTGGATACGGTTTGATAGGGGAATAGATGGGGCACAGGTATCGACGCTAGGTTAGAAGGAACGCGTAGGGATGCCCTTAGGTGCTTGAATGACGATCTAAGCATTGAGGCATGGTTCCAGGACTTTGATTGCTTTTCTACGTGAGGGTTTCGTATGATATCCAGGCGCTCACGAATTTTTGAAACCACCAAATTTCATATAATCCCGCCGCCAACACACGCCGGCATGGAGCGCGCAGGACAGCAAAACAACAGCAGCCATTGCTTGCTTGCTTTCACGTGCTAGCCTCGGAAGGGGTAGAGTGGAGCTCTCTTGCTGTGCTGGACATGGTCTGGGCGAGCAGCTTCTTGTTCTTATTGGCGTGTCTGGCAGTGGTGTGCCGAACAGCGGAAGGAATCGGTGCGTTGTCTTCGTGATCGTCCCAAGCGGCATGTACGGTAGTTGCGGTCTACAATGCCGTTTCCCTGTTTCCTCTTGTGCTTGCCAGAACACGTTGGAGTCCTATTTGTCATAAAGCGACACGTTGAAGCTCAATTCCTTTGCGAGCGCGAGTTTTTGTTCGTACCAGGTTTGTATGGTCCTTGTTTTCAAACGCTTGAGGTGGCAGCTGTTTGGTCCATCGAGGCGAGTTATCTCCAGGGTAGAGCCAACACCGCCATGTCGTGTGTGCGTTGAAGTATCGAAACGTTGCTTTGTCGGCACCAAATGCTTGTCAGCCGCATACGTCCCACGCTTGATGCAGTGCCCATATGATGTACTACTACTCTGTGCGACGAGTGCACAATGCGCAATGCTACCACCTTCTGATGTTTTACGTGCCTGTATCGCCGACCCGTAACCACCATGGTAACCCCTTACCCCTTACACGCCCGTACTTGAACCGAAAAACAGCCCCCCTAGCGCTTCATCAAGTTGTAGCCGTATCACCCGGAGGACAGGAGGTAATCCGACTGCTGGGCTACGACCTCGATGGCGACGAGCTGGTCGCCACGATAACATCGTTACCAGGCTCGGGCACCCTTCACCAGGCGAGTTGTTTGACGCAAAACTGCTGTACTGGATGCTATCCATATCATATTCTTCGAAAAGTGATGATGTTCTCACAAATTTTAACGTCAAATACCAGGTGCTATAGCTCTTTTCCCTGAAGTCTAGCCTCCCGTGGTCACAAAACAGGCTAAGAAAGCATTCCTAAGGGAAGGGAGGTGCCATTTTTTTGTGCAGACATGCCACGGTAAGCATGTGCATCGTTTTTCTTCTGAGGCGCTCCTCGCTCCAGAATCTCTACGATATAGACTATACTGGTATATAGACTATACTGTACACCCTAAAAACTGATTTTGGTTACAATCGAAAGTGTGTAGTCTACATGTCCTGATGAACAAACCCGTGGCCTGCTGGGAATAAAAAATACTCATACCGCAATACAAGAATGGCACTTGCAACGAGTTGGGGCTAAGGCAGTCCCGTCCTTCAGAAAATTGTTTCGCCAAAAAGTGGTATACCATAATTTACCTCTATCGTAGAACGTAGCACTGGGTCCATACTGGGTCCACCAATAAGGCGGTCTGAGTAAGACGGGTTCCCGATGAAAGGCGGTCAAAGTCGCTTGGTGCGACCGGGAAACTGCACTCGTAACCCGGAGTGAATACGGCGGCTGCCCTCTATAAGGCGGTCATATTTCTCTCTGTAGCACACCACCGCAGTACTGGGGGGAGGCTACTAGCAATTGTATGGCATGACCTGTCACCTGGTGAGGGCAGCCCAACGTGTCGCTCGATACCTCTGTCAATGTCGATGCCATACACCTGGTTTACAGGCTGTATGCGCACATGATCGATAGCCGCGCTACTGAAGACGACATAGATAGATGTACGTACGTGTTGCACGCGAATAACGCCTCGGCAAACGAAGCTGCCATACAAGGAAAAAAAAGGCCGTCGTTGCTGCTGTCAAGGGTGGTCGCAGGACAACATCTCCGATACATCTGGAGTCGAAGAACACCTCTTTCTCTCAGGAAAGATATAACATTGCACCATAATGGTTTATGTGCAAACGATTCCTCGGCAACGCTTTCTTGTTTCCACGCCATGCATCTATTTCGACCAAATTAGCGTGTAATCGACCCCCTACAGCTATCTAAGGTGTACTCGGAGTACGGGTATGATCCAGCAGCGGGCGAGCTAATTTCGGGGAGTGACGTTCAAGTGACAGGGACAGGGAACCGGGTCGTATACAAGCGACCGGCCGCCGACGCTGAGCCCAGGGGGCGATGGGGGAGGTGAGTAAATCAGTCCACAACTACAATTTAAGAGCGCTGCATCCCAGGCGAATGTGGTCCGAAGAAAGGTTGGTCTCGGTCCTTATTTCGCGCCCAGATCGTTGTATATGTCCCACCGTCGTGGGACTTGGGAGAAGTTTGCGTTTCGTGCGCCAGCCAATAACGCGCACGTGGAATCACGCTAAAAAAAAAACAGGACGACGTCCGTCGACCCGCGGTCAACCCACTGAACAAGCTTAACTTTCGAACCCTCCTACAATCGCGCCCGTCAGACATCACACAAAAGAAAAAACTTAGATCGCAAAGCAATTCCTGCTGTACGCGTAAAAACATATGCAAGCTGGCTATTTTAGACTACCGTAAGCCAGCAGTCGAGGATTTTTGATAGGAGTTTTAATGCAGTCCCGGCTCAGAGATAATGTGAGTCGTTCTGCGGTAACCCCCCCAACGTTTCTTCAACGAAATCGACGGTTTCAAAACCAGCTCCCGGTCGTATCTCCTGCAATACGGTGTATCCCTCGACACCCCGACGTCATCGATCGACAGACCTTTGCACTCAAGAAAATGTATGGATCCTTTGTTTTCAATCGTATCCTTCCTTGTGTCGAGCAGCCATGAAACGTTCGTTAAAGAAGATCGCTGTTTTTAGGGGGGGGGGGCTATCTATCGTAGAATCAGTCTTTTTTTCTTTCTTTTTTTCATCCTCCGGCGGATGGGGATCAATAAAGCTTCAGCTCACCACACTTCCACGTGTTTTCATACGCGTCGTGTGTCGATTTAACCCAGTTTCTTTCGCAGCCCAACGCTAGCTGGCGCACCCTTCGGGTCCCATTGAAGGTATAGCGCAAGCTGTCCCTATCAGTGGTCTTCGTTACAACCCCGGCAGCGTCTACAGTCATATTTTTTTATGGGTGCCTTAACCGCTTAAAACACCCCCCCAGAAGAACGACAATTACCAACCGTCTCGTATTAATAGGAATGGTGTGTACCAGTCCGAGTATACGTGTATTATCACGATCGTGCTGCGCGCCGGTTCGAGTAAGTGTACCTCTTCGTACTTAGCCCCTTACGGCTGTCGCGTCCAACATACCCTTTGTATCCCGTATCGTACTGCAGCAGCAGCTCGGCCTGCTTCGTGTGGCCGCCGATTTAGCGTGGCCGAGACGCTCACCGTGGCTGCGATAGAAGGAATGTTATGATACACCCCCTTGTTAACCACTGGATTTGAGTGAAAATATATATATATAGGTGATTTTTTTTTGGCGCGACGTTGCTAACCTTTCCATGGTATGGCGGCATAATACTAGTATTGCTACCGCAAAGCAACGCGAAAAAAAATGATAACAGCCGCGAAGGAATAGGGGGGGGGGGGGTCACTCGCGCGAGTGACGCCAAGCCCCCGCCAAAAAGAGACCCCTTGAAGTGACCCGCCTACCGTGACTACGTAGTACTCCCTCCGCTGTCTCTGTAAGTGGCCATGCCGGAAAGGAAATTGACTCATTGAAGCTGTTGTCTGTGTGCAAGTCCGAGTCCGCCTTGCAAGCGGTTCTTGGTAGGATGCAGCTCACCTTTCATGCGACTTGCCGAACGCCTCACGGCGCTTGGTGCAAGCAATGCCTGCCTGGTTGGTGAAAACCCGACGTGCTCCATCCCGGCACAGTAGGGGTGCGAGGGTCATACCACCATGGTCATACGACTACGGCCATGCATGAAAATCGAGTACACCCCTAGCCACGGTCTGCTGTACATCTCGATAGTTGCTTCTTCTGGACACACTTTTCCGCCTCGAGTCCCAACCGGGTATCCTACTTTTTTTCAGGAAACCCTGGAGCCATGCTGCGGTAGAGGTGACATCACCGTAGGCTCCTCGTTTGTTAAACTACTCTCTTTTTTTGCCTTCTAAGCTGAAAACGTGATCTAAATTACGGAAAAGTGAAAGCGCGCCCCCCTTGGCCTTGGCGCACACAGAAAAAAAAATGCTCATGTTCCGAAGATTTTGAGTTATAGAACCCCCTAGCAACTGGGAATGACGAACTTGCCCCCGCTTTCCATGGTAGCATGGCCCCTTTACCCCATTAGATAGCGCCTCCTTCCACATTGCGTGCTAAATGTGACACCTACCTGTATCGCGCCCGGGGCCCAACCTGTTTTGTTCTTGAGTGTGTCGGTTCACGCAGCTCATTATATATCAAACTCCATCCCGCGTGCTTTGGGTGTGACAGCTAACTATTGCTGTATCGCGGTCCCAAACTTTTTGTTGTCGTTGTGTCAGCTTTACGTGGCTCAGTAGATAACACCTCCTTCCACACTGCTTGCCGAATGTGACTCCGAACTACGTTTTCTTCTCATCGTGTCAGTTTTTCGTACACCGTGAAAGACGGCTCTCAAACGGCAGAGGACGCGACGGTGTACCTTGTGTCCGCCGGCAGGGTATTGGCGGCAGCAGACTTTGATTTCGGTATCGACACGTGGAAGGTGCGAGCGTGCCGGCTTACCTTGTGTCCACCGGTAGGGTGTTAGTGGCAGAAGTGAGGTATCTATGGATAGATCGATCCCCAAGTCAGAAGCGCTTCGCAGAAAGGTAATATGGTTGTCCTTGAGAACTGTCGCTATTTTTTTTCCCCTCTTCCAAATGTGTTGAAGCTTTGGTGTGGGCTATCAACCGTTTTTTTCCAAGATGGGGCCAAGTCACAATACCAACACTACTGTTTGCATTCAGTAGCGGATGTGCAGGGAGAGAGGTCGACCTCCGGCACTTTTTTTTTCCCGAAAGGAATCACGGCTACGTTTGAGGAGTCACTTTTCTTTTTATCGTTCTTCTTAATTTCAGGCACTCCAGAAGTCACTCGGCAGAGCAAACCGCCCGATCTTTTTTGGCAGCCGTAATTTGTTTTTATAACCTTTTTTTTCATGGTTTCGCGATACGTATGCACCACCCTGCCTTCATGGCATTGTAAAAGCTCCATAAAAAAGCTCCACAAAAACACCTTTTCAAGTCCAACTTTGGACTGATTCTACGATGGTCTCCCCCCCAATACCAGCGATATTGTTAAATGAACGAACGTTTCATGGCTGCTCGACACGAGGAAGGACGCATGAAAACTGAAAACCTTCACATATTTTCCGGTTTGCAAAGAACGGTCGAGCGATGAAGTCGGGGTAGCAAGGGCCGCCGTATTTCAGGAGGTACGGCCTGGAGCTGGTTACACAACCGGCGATTTCGTTAAAGAAAGAAATGTTGGAGGGGCTACCGTAGAGCGACACTTCAAAATTGGTATTAGATAGATTTACTCGCCCGAGTGGCCTATACGCGGCAGTGCAATTGAGGATAGCTATCCCCCCCGCGCTACCATGTCAGCAGTCGTCAAGGATTAAACGCAAGTACATATTTCGACCATTTTGTTGAAGCTGGGCCAAGCGACATGCCGCCGTCGTTCGTATGTGCAGTGGTAGGCGCGTCAGCTACATATTTATGTACTTGTCAGAGCTGTGAGTCGGCAGGATTTCACGACTTGTAACTAATCGGTAAGTTATTGTCGCCAACTAACTGACTATGATCGGAAAATCGGTTAGCGATTTTAAGTCAGGCAAGCGAAGGGAGCCAAATCAGCGCCGCTCGACCGAGAGGGGGGCGCTGACAACACAACAACAACAACAACAACAACAACAACAACAACAACAAACATCCCGACAATACGCGTTTATCTCGCGCTGAGTTATCACGATATGACGCTTTGACGAAGAACGGACAGGTCACGCACAAGAAAAAAAAAAACACCGTCAAAATCAACAATGCCGCGTGCGTATGTGTATGCCTATGTATGCACACAGGTGTGCCAAGACGGGCGGTCCAAGTGCACGGCGGCGAGGTACGACGCCAGCAGCCGCGGACTGATGAGCTACTTCGTGTCGGGGACGGACTCAATCGTGCACACGGGTGGTGAGAGGCCGTGCAACACGCGCATTGCATGCACATGTTGCCTTTAGTTGTTCTGCAAGGGGGCTCCTTCCTCGCATGAGGAGTTCCACATGATAAGGGAGGCATCCCACGGTAGGGGTTGCAGCTGTTGGATTAACTTATGTTGTGCTCCTCAGACGTAGACCTTGTCGGGTTTTTTTGTTACGATAATTTTGCGAATGTACTTGTTTCAGGACTATCACATGAAAAGTATCGCACACTGAAACATTGATCGGGTTGCGCGAACGAATAACGCCTTCCAAGTCACGTTTCGGGTGATAATGTAGACCCCCTCGCGCGTTAGGAGCTCCGAAACTTTTCCTGCGCCCCCAGCGTGGCGTGAGTCAGGGCATCGTAGTGCTGTTCAGGCAGAGATTCAAGAATCATAAATGGCTGGGGATTCGAACCCCTACCCGCTGTTCTTTATTTAAGTGCAAGCCAGCGTTGACTTTTTCGGACCAATTTAACTGTGACCTGGCTCACTACCCTTTATAACACCACTATACCCGGAAACATAAGCAGCATTTTATTCCAATATATTAATCTAAAAAAAAAGGTTGCTCATGTTTCCGGACTGATTGTTAGTAAATCGCCGACTGGCTATTAGTTGACTAGGCGTATATTCTAGATGGTTGCGGTTGTATTAAAATACGCTTCAGTTAGTTGCGATAAGTAGTTTGCGGATTTCAGCGTCTCTGCAACCGATTGGGATCAAAGAGTTTCATATGGAGACGTGTGTGTATAGGAAAAAGGGCTTCTTGTTGAATTTATAGTTGTGAGTTGGCTGGCCATGCTTAGTAACTCCCCAGCTAGCCATTTGTCAGCTAGGTACTATTGTACATTACAATTAGTCGCGAGGAGTAACTTTGCGGATCTCAGCGTCTTCGCATCTGACTGGGATAAAGGGTTTCACATGCCTTTGAAGGCGTGTGTGTATAGGAAGAAAGGGTTTTTTATTTTAGGCGTGAGTGGCTGACCACATCAACAATAACTCATCGCCTAGTTACCTCGTATTGCTTAGCTAGTTACTATAATACGTTTCAGGTAGTTGCGAGGAGTAATTTGCGGAGCCCAGCGTGTCTTGCATCTGACTAGGATAAAGGGTTTTATATGCCTTTGAAAGCGTGCGCGTAGAGGGAAAAGAGCTTCTTGTTATGGCTGTGAGTCGACTGGCCATCCTAAGTAACTCGCCGACCAATTACCTGGTATTAGTTAGCTAGTTACGAGCAGCAAGTTGCGGAACTCAGCGTCTTCGCGGCTGACTGAGGTGCGTGCGTGGCTCGGCATGTGGCGGTGGTCATGAAACACACACCTAAGTCAGTTTGGTCGGCCCTTTCTCCGCCACCGAAGTAACAACAACTACCTGGCAGCTGTTAAGTGCAAAAAAAAAAAAGTCCAACTCTACCACTACGGAGAATTTATAGTAAATCGGACCCACGACATGCGCGAAACACCTATCTATCTATTTCGCTGTCCTTACTTTCCCTTATCTTGATCCTGATTACTATAACACCCCCCCCCCCCCGCAATAGCCACGTAACATTGCCAACCCCCACCCGTGCTAACCATGATCCTGAAAATCAAAAGGCGCGCCTTGCTTCCAAGGCACCTCTGTTCCAATCATTCAAAAAAAAAACCGGAACGGTACAACGCTCTTGTCGCTTGCTTCGTTCCCGCCAGCGGATGGAACGGATGACACTTTGTGGTGGTTCAGAGCTGGCGACGGATTTTCTGGAAATCTGGGCGTGGCCTACGGGGGAACTCTCGAGTTCTCCATGGGATCGTTCTCGGGAACGTTCTCAGAAGGTTCGTCAATTCCTGAGAAAATGCAGTAGAAGCTGTGTTCCACATATATATTCGGGAAAAATGGGTGAGACACACCGTATTCCGAGAGAGTTAGTTTTCTATGGGATCATTCTCCGGACCTTTCTCAGAAGATGTCTTCAAGTTCCTCAGAAACGCCGTAAAAGCTGCGTACCACACTCTCAAGAATTTGTCTTCTGAGGCACACCGCGTTCGAGAGAGTTAGTTCTCCACCGGACCGTTCTCGGGAACTTTCTGAGGAGGTGTCCTCAAATTCCTCAGAAAAAATGCAGCAGAAGCTGCGCTCTACATACTCGAGAAAATGTTTTGAGGCAAGCTGGCTGTGTACCAGGCGAAGCGGACTCTTCTCGCTGCTTTGTTGGTTGATAGGGGTTTGGTCGGGTTAGCGTTGGGGGCTGAGATTGTCCATGCGGAGCATGTAAGCTATTTTCTCGAACACCGGGAAAGGGGTAAAGTACCACCCAAAAAAAACTGTGGTTTAGCAATCATTTTCTTGCGAAGTATGTTGCGGTGTTCGCCTTCTTCCGCTCAGAGCGTACCAGGTAGCTGGTATAGTCTGCTTTTTTTTTTCCCCTGACCGCGGCATCGCGATAGGATATCGGCAATGTCGGCAGCGAAAGACGCTGCACACCAGGCATACGAAGTAGTTCGATAAGGCTTGGCTTTGGTGGGGACTTATGGCTAACCGCTTTTTAGTTTCCCAGCGGACTAAGCAATAGACGAATAACATTTAACTATAATATATCCGTGCACAGGTTGATTAACATCACCCTGTTGACCCTGGTACGAGCTAGTTTTAAGGGGAGTCGTATGGAACCTGGTCTACCCTGTCTTCCACAGTCGCCCGATTCATATCTTTAATTAGGACACACCCCCAATAACGGGCGCGATCGGAGTATAACACACCCAGCTTGCAAATATGAGCTTCGACGAAATCTTCGATCTCACAGCTGTACTAAGTGTATTTTAATTTTTACAATAGTGAGTGTTTCCTAAAAACACAACACAGCACACATCCGAGCCTGTCAAGCCTCGTTACAAATCATGTACGCCCTTCCGCCAACACACGCCAAAACACGGAAAAACGCCTTTGTACGGGACTCCCAGAACAAACCAAATATCTCACACGTCTCCTCCCCCTGACATCCAGGCCCTCCCATAATCATTGCAAACCCCCGATCCCCTCCCCTTCAGACAACCTTAACGGTGATGACCTCCGATTGGTGGAACTCTTCTGCGAGGCGTGCGCGAGGAACACGGGGACGACACTGGCGTATCCCCTTTCAGCTGCGGGTGGCTTCGTGGGGGGGGGAGCGGGGGTGTCGTTTTCCCTGCCGCTGTCGGAGACGCAAGGCTGGGTCAAGGATCCTGAAAACACCTTGTTGACGGCCTATGCGCCGACAAAGTGCGAGATGGCGCAAGTGCTTTCGAACCTCAGCGAGCTCCGGATATTGGGGGGTAAGAAGGCGTTACTTCATTGGGAGGTAGGGGGGGGGCGGGGGGTGAGGTTGGGGGGGGGGGGGGGGGGGCGGGGAGAGGGGGGAATAGGGGGGAGGGGAGGGGGGGGCGTACTCATTTGGTGCTTGCCTTAGTAATTCGACCATTGACCACACATCTCTTTCGAGACGGATCACCGTTCCTATTCCTGGTAGAGACACCCCAAGCATTTGGGCGCTCAGTACGCGGGGGGGTAACGGGAAGGGGGGGATGAGCCCGCGCTTCCTACGGCAGGTCGCCTCATGTGTCGCTTGTGCGTGGTTTTCGTTTTCTAGGCCTTACGGTAGACGCGCGCAACGATAGAGGTATACCGTTTTTTGGCGAAATACTATTCTGGAGGACGGGGCTCCTGACCCAAAGTTGTCGGAAGGGAAAGTCGTCCCTGTTTTTTTTTTTTGCAAATCTGAATATTTGGTGTACCGTACACGTAGCAAACCGCTCTCTCGTGAGTCTCTCGGAGCTGCTGAAAAGCTATTAATAGGAGGACGAAAACGCGATCACCCTCCACCGTACCGAGTAGCCTCCTAAATGTGTGCTACAGTTACATATATCCACCAATCGCTTTAGTTATTTGGAGCCAACCGCGCGGAAGGGGGTGCAAGCGGAAGCTTCTTTTGCTCTTAACCCGCGAAGCTCAATACATCTCACCGGAAAACACGACGTAAGAAGGCATCCACTCGCGCTCTCCGACCAACAAGCTGCTTCCGTTCGCTACTGCAGCCCTAAAACAAGAATACTCGTATAGGCACCATACGGCACGTGTGCTCTTTTAGTTACTCACCAGATGAGGAGCTCAGCCGGCCAGAAACGTTGTTGCCCCCAAAGAGTGCAAACCCTGCGGTGGGATGTTTATGGGGGGTCAGTTTCGACCCTGCCTACGGTAAAAGGGGGTCAGTTTCGGACTTTTTTTTTTTTTCGGTGGCTCGGGGTCATTCGCGCGCGAGTGACTCCCCTGCTCCTTTTGGCGGCCCCGTAAGCCCTCTCGTGCGGTTTTTAATTTCGCGAAGTGAATCTGCGGTGGAAAGGTGTAAGCTACGCTAAGCCAAAACACATCGCCCAAAGCGCTTTCGGCGGCGAGGTACGGAGTCGCTCGTGCGAGTGACTCAGAGCCCGGAGTGATAGTCGGGGCATGATGAAGTATTGTTAGAGCATAATAGAGCACGATACCACAATACCGTAGGCTTGGTTCAATGGAGGCTGATCATGGAAGCCCCGCACATTGCCCGGTGGCAACACCAACACGTAACAGTTGTGTATTTCGGTGTGTCACCAAAATAGCAGGGCTTTTTTTCACAGATCACTTCTCGCGACTCGTGTCGGTTTTGGGTCGGCCTGACCCGATCCGACCCGACCCGACCAGACCCGAGCCAACCCGACTCGACCACCGACCCGACCCGACCCGACCCGACCCGACCCGACCCGACCCGACCCGACCCGACCCGACCCGACCCGACCCGACCCGACCTGACCCGGGAATTTTGAAAAACTCCTGACCCGGACCCGTGATTTTTTCGAGCAACCTCCTGATCCGACCGGACTCGACCCGCGGTATGTTGAAATGTTCCTGACCCGGCCCCACCTGCGGGTCGGGCCATGCATGACCCGTGAAAAAGCCCTCAAGGGGTAGACTGTGTGCGGCGAGATAGACGCACACCGCGCACTGTTTGCTGCTATTAAGCTTTTTTTATATATGTTTACTTCTGTCGTTATGGCATGAATGAGCCGAGAAAAAATATGAGACACCGAGTCAGAAACATGAGAGGGAGGACGCCCACAACGTAGTGTGCAACGGCCTGGACGGGGGCTGGTTTCGAAACCGGCGATTTTCTCGTTTAAGGAGAAAAACTGTGGGGGCTACCGTAAGAACGAGTCTTTTCCTCCTGCTAACAATAGTCAGATGCTGGGTGGGACGCAGAGCTACTGTCGCTCCTCAAGCCTCAGGAAAATAATGAATCGACCTCTATCGTACGTAGCGTGTTTCATGAGATTGAAGGCAAACAAAACTACAAAGGCATCTCTCCTTCTGACCCTGCACGTTTCCCTTGCCCGTGTGAACGAATATCGTCGGTTCCCCCCCCCCCCCCCAGACTTTACGAAGAGACACGAAAGCGTTGCCCTGGACTCCGTGTACATCAAGGCGGCTCCGAACGGAGCGACGGGCGGGAGCATCAGCAGCAGCAGCCCTCTACCTATCTGTGCGCAGGGGTCTCCGGAAGCCACCGTTTGCACGTGCTAGCCTCCCCCCTCCCCCCAGGCTCCTCGTTGTGTGCCACAATCTGGCAAGGTAGCGAAATATTCTGCGATCGCAAAAGGTGCCAGGAAGCTGTGCTCTGCTCTTGCGCGCGTTAGCGAGAGAACGCCCCTGGGTGCGTTAATCTGGCAAGGTATATGCTGTGGGGATATTGATTTTGTGAACGTCTGTTTACAGGGCTACAGGAGGCCACTCTAATGCACGTGATAGCCTAGCCCCCCCCCCCATGTCCTGGCCAGAAAGGTACCGAACGTTTTGTTACAGTCTTTTTTGTACGGTATGAGGGTGCTGCCACTCGTGGCACGTGGTTACAGCCGTGGCGATGCCATGATCTGGCACGGTGCCTATGGAATGTTATTATTTGCGACCACCCATTTATGTATAGGGTGGCAGGAGAAAAACTCATTGCACGTGCTAGTGGAGCCGCTCCCGCCCCTTCCCCCACCCGCCACCACACATCTCGAGTGCGTGCCATATAAGACACTGGTTTTGTTTTTGACGATCGTCTCAGATCCAAGAATTCCGTTCTTTGCACGCACGTGCATAGCTGAGACGCCCCCTCTCCCATCTCGATTGGGCGCCACAATCTGGCACAAGGTAGCACCGTTCTTTTTTGTGCGATATTCTATGAAGATAGGGTGCCAGGAAGCCACTCTTTGCGCCCACTGCGACTTTAGAGGAGAGGCCCCCGCCCCCGCCCCCCGCGCTCGTCATCTCGGTTAAGCGCCGCAATCTGGCAAGGTTCCTATTAATAGTAACAGATTTTTGTGACCTCCCAGGGTGTAAGGATATACGGATACACGGTACGGTAAACCTTCACGTTTTTTTTTCTCTACGAAAATGAAACCGAAAAACTGATGATTTTGGGGGGTACAAAAACGAAATGAACTAGGGCGATCCGGTGAGCAAAAAAAAAAAAAGCCGTGTCTTAGGCACCACCAAAAGAAGAAAATAAAATGTTCGTATAATATGTACTGAAATAACAAGAAAACGACATTTCCGGGACGATTTTTTTTTTTTCAAATAGGTTAAGGAGCTCCTCCGTCTTTCCGAAAACGTGCCTTGCCTTGCAGAGGCTACCTCCATCATAGGAGGTTGCTAAGGAAGGAAGTCGCTTTGTAAAATTCTTGCGTTTTGAACCTATGTTTTCTCGACACACACACAAAAAAAGAATCGTTTCTTCTATTGGGGGTATTGGATGCGAAAAAAGCCTGCCCGGTTACTATGCGAACCACCGCCCCAGCAGGCCTCTTCTTGCTATGTAGGGAATTCTCCTGCTTGGCGCGCACGCCTTGCTTTCTTGTGGAGGAATGAATCAAGCAGAAAGCTTTAATGCACTCCGGGGGCAGGGCGGCCTCGGGGAAAGAGAGAGAGTCTCCCTTTCTCTCGACCTTGTCTTCGTGACCGCAGTGGACAAAGAGCCTGCGGGGGCTGTCCATCTAGATCTGCCTATCAATATCATCATCAGCTGTTTGTTGTTGTTATTTTTCCCGTCCGACGTTGTGCAGAACTTTAGGTTCTGTCCGAAACGGTTTCTAACCCAGAGAAAACGTCGCAAAATTGTCCATGGATCGTCGAAAATTGTCCACGGATCGTCGAAAATTGTCCAAAATTCGTCGAAAATTGCCCATAAATCGTCGAAAATCGTCCAAACACCGCACAAAACGCAGTTCTTGGTTTCAGAAGTAAGTGCTACAAGTACGGTAGGGTGGTTATGCCGTTTTACCCCCTTTTGGGAACTTTTTTTTTTTCAGAGGCGACCCAGGCTACGGTAGGGGGGTCCTTTTTCGGGCCTTAAATTTCAGTGGCTAGGGGTCACTCGGCGCGGGTAACCCCTTTGTTATTTTGCGATCTTACGTTTTCTTCGTGGTTTATATTGACGAAATCAATCCGCAATGCACAAAGGTAATCTAAGCTGCTCCGAAACAAGTGCCTAAACCTTTTTCATCCGTGAGTGGCTTAAACACACCAGTGAAAACGGCGGTACCCCCCCTGCCGTAGCCTTGGTCAGGCTCGGCGTCACTCGCGCGAGTGACCCCCCTGTTCCTTGCGGTCACTCACATGATTTTTTTCGTGTGCTGTTTAGCGTTCTCGATGTTAATGCGAGAGGGGATGGTTAGCCACGCTGCATCAAAAGAAACACCGAACATGCTTTTTGCCGGTGGGGGTACAGAGCCAGTTTGGTATAGATAGGTCAGTTTATCGTGAGTTCGAATCCCCCCGAGCGCATACTCGAATGAATTCGTGGGGACTTTTTCTTGTGCACAAACTGACCTGCGGAAAGCGCGAGAAGAGCGTGAGTTAGCAACAAGAGATGAAAAATCGACGAGCAGTGGGATTTACTGAACCCTATGTGCGATAAAAATTGAAGGCAAGAACCGGGGGGGAGAAGGGACGACACCTGTGACCACGGCTTTGCCCAGAAGCTGGAGAGTAGGAGAGTGTGAAAAAAAAAGAGTCACCTTTGCAGTGACCGGGGGTCACACTCGCGCCAGTGAGTGACCCCCGTGTGTGTTCCTTCTGCGGCCGCAAAAAAAAAGCTTTCGGACTCTGTTTTAGTCTTGGGACACGTGAATCCACCCTGGGATAGGAAGCCACGCTGCACCCCCGAAACTATCGCCTGATATGAAACGTTTGTGCCAGTAGTGGCAAGCTACGGGGCCACTCGTCGCGCGAATAGCTCAAATCTGGTGGTGAACAAGAGGGCAGCGCCCCAACTCGTTCGACGGTACGAGCCCCCCCCCCGCCAACTTTTCTTCAAACGAAAATCGCTGGTTTTGAAAACCAGCTCCACCGGCCGTATCTCGTAAAAATACGTTGCCCCATAGCGACCCCGCCGTCATCGTTCGTTCGACGTGTCCTTCGAAAGAACAAGAAAATATAGATGAAGATGTATGTGTTTTTTCACGTAAACAGCATCCTTCCTCGCGTCGAGCAGCCCTGAAACGTTCGTTAAAGAAAAGCAACAAAAAAAAACACTGTTTCTTTGGTGGGGGAGCTATCGTTATACTAAGGCTTAGTTTGGGCTCCAACTTGAAAAATACTCTCCTTCCCGCTATCCCCAGGAAATGAAACGGCTTGGATATTGACAGGTCCGCCGTATATCCTGCCGACCTGCTATCCCGCCGTTTCAAGGGGGGAGAGTGTTATAAGGCGTAGTTTGGGTAAGCTATTGGTTAACCTTTCGCAAAGTGGTCAAACGGATTAATACCTCAGCAAACGGATTAATACCTCAGCAGTAATTCATCAACACTATCGTAGAATCAGCCCCCCCCCCTCGCCGCCGCAGCCTTGAATCGCAGGAGAACAAACGAAAGCTCCCCCCACACGGCATCTCGAGATGTGCAGCACCTCACCTTACACCATAGCTCCTTATGCAACGCCTCCTTGTACAATACCTCGCCCAAAAACTGTACTACTATATGTTTCCTGAGGGTACAAGCAGAAAAAAAAAGAAACCCAAGTAACACAAACCCTATGGTCTAGGAATAGGAAATCTCCCTAGGAATTAAAAGAAAAAAAAAATGCTTCATTTTTTTTTTTTATGGTGTATCGGTATTGTTCTAACGACGCGTCAGCTGTGAGTTTCGACGAATTTAGGGTCGAAACTCTTTTTTAGCTTGTCTTTACGGGGAGGATTATAGCAATGATGATGTTATGAAAATAAAAATGGGCGCTAGAAACGGTGGAATAGATGTTATGAAAATAAAAATACCCTCTCCAGCTAGCTGTGAGATCGAAGATTTTGTCGATAAACTCATCTTCTTTGCAAGCTGTGTGTGGTCTACTCCGATCGCGCGTATTACGGATGTTGTGTGTCCTCATGAATGATATAGGTCGGCGACTCCCCTTGCAACTACAGTGTAGCTTGTACCAGGGTCAACAGGGTGATGTTAGTCCAGTCAGTCTGTGCGCGGAAACTATAAAACCCGTTTTTGAGGGGGACAAAATCTGACAGCTGTGGAAGGAAATGCATCAGTTTATCAAGTGAATCCTGTAAGTCGAATAACCGGTGAGGGGAGGGCGGAGTTTTTAAAGGAGTGGGAGGGGGGGGTTCGCGGGAGGGGGAGGGGATTTCCAACAACTTTAAGTCGTATAGATGCAGGGACTTGCTATACACGTGGTGCTAGGTCTAGGCGATGGTTCGGGTGGTGGGGAAGGAGGAGGCGTTTTTTTTTTTTTTTTTGGGGGGGGGGAGGGGGGATGAATTTGAGGTACGGCATGGATGGCTAGAAATATAATGAGGTGATATCAACATATCAACTGCCTGGTAGTGTTTATTGCTCTGGCATATATATTTTGATTTTAGGTGGGGGGTTTGAACAAAAGGGAGCGCGGGGGGGGGGGGGGCAGAAATGAATTGGAGCTACGGCATGGATGGCAAGAAAGATAATGAGGTGATATCAGCCGCCTGGTAGTGTTTCTTACTCCGGCAGATTTTGATTTTAGGTAGGGGGTTTGAACAAGAGGGATCGGGGGGGCGGGGGGGGGGGGGGGGGACGGGCGGGACAACTCAATTTGTGTGCGGAAACTATGAATCCTTCAATGGGACAAATCTGACGGTTGTAGAAGGAATGCATCAGTTTATATGACCTGCCTGGTATTTTTTACTGGAGTATTATTCTAGCAGATTTTTCATGTTAGGTGTGGTATACAAACATTTTTTAGGTGTGGTATACAATGTGTTATAGCTTCGTGGTGTGTTATTGTACACGAATCGCAAGATAGAACATTCCAATGGATGGGTGTAACCATGTAGTTACCATGATATTACCGTACCCATGTGGGGCTCTGAGCTTACAAATTGTAAGACAGATACATCTTTGTCAAGATACGGTCTCGAAAGGCCTGTAATTATCCGAATTGAGGTCATTTGGATGGGTTTCGTATGATAAGGTTGGCGTTTTTTATTCGGGATATAGTCAGGAAATAGATTGGAGGCGCACGAGCCTCCGATCTCAGAAGCCACCCGGGCTCTGGTGGAATCGAATGAAGCTACGTACGTCTCTACGAAGGCTCATAAAAGTGAGGACCTGCTCAATTGGCAGAGCTGCAGGGGACACTCTGTGTCTCCGCCCTATACCCTTACATCTTACAAAATACAACAAGCAAACATATGTATAGTGACGCAAGCTTCGATAGAGGTTTACCGCGTTTTTTTTATAAGGTTCCTCAGTTCGAGAGCTCAAGACCTCCTCCCAAAAACTGATTTCGAGAAAAAATAAAACTGCTACTTGTATCGTTTGAATATTGACAGGTCCGCCCGTATATCCGGCCGACCTGGTATCCCGCCGTTTCAGGGGGGGAGAGTGTTGTAAGGCATAGTTTGGGTATTAAGCTATTGGTTACCCTTTTTCAAGTGGTCCAACGGACTAATACCCCACTAATACCTTAACAAGCGGATGAAAAATCCCTTGTCCTGGCGAGGTACGTACACAACGAGAAAATCATGCAAACAAAAACAAAAAGACCTCTTTCCACGACGATTTTTTTTTGTTTAAGTGAGTCCCGTCATTCAAAAACCGTTCTTGCCAAAAAAAGGTATACCGCAAGAAACAAGGGGGGGTCACTCGCGCGAGTGGCACCGTGTTGTTCTCATAAAAAAAAGGCTGTCGTCGTTGGTGAATACCTTGGGGTCCCAACGGGTGTATGTTCATCGTTCATCGCATCGCATCGGATCGTGTGCACTTTTAGTTTATTACTCGTTTTTTTTTTTTTTTTTTTTTTTTCAAGAGCTCCCTAGGTGAGGGATCTCCAGAAAAAAAATAAAATGGTGCGTGCAGCACCTCTCTGCCACCGCCGTAGCATGCGTTTGTGTTATGAGGCTTAGTTATGGTAAGCTACTGGTTAACCTTATGCAAGTGGTCAAAACAGACTAATACCCCACTAATTCCTCGACAAATGGCGTCGTCGACAGACCATGGGTTTTTGGGGTCCTGGGTTCGAATCCCACCATCCACCAATAACAAACTTTTTCCAAGACTTTCCCCATCCCCATGTCGAACTTGGAAAAATACTCTCCCCGGTATCCCCACAGGAAATGAAACCGCGTGGATATTGACAGGTCCGCCCGTATATCCGGCCGACCTGCTATCTTCTAGCCGTTTCAGGGGGGGAAAGTGTTGTAAGGCTTAGTTTGGGTAGGCAATTGGTTAACCTTTTGCAAGTGGTCCAACGGACCAATACCCCACTCTAATACCTTAACGTTTATTTGCTATACTTGGGGGGCTAGCTTTGCATCCCATGCTACAGCTCAAAAAAAATTACGTTTCGACATTAAAAATATTTTCTGAACCACGGAGTTCGGAGTTTTCGGTACGCACCCGTATACAACGGCAGCTTGCGCTGCCGGGGTTGTAACGAGGACCAATGACAGGGACAGCTTACGCTATACCTACAATGGGACTCGAAGGGTGCGCCAGCTAGCGTTGGGCTGCGAAAGCAACTGAGTTAAATCGACACACGACGCGTATGAAAATACGCGGAAGTGTGGTGAGCTAAAGCTTTATTTTTCCCCATCCGCCGGAGGATGAGAAAAAAAAAAAAAAAAAAAAACGTTCTACGGGCTAGTATATTAAGATGAAGGGGCTGTTACAGACACCTGTGGCCACCCTTTGCGGGTTTCTCTACCAGGCTTGTTCCACGTTGGTCGCTCACTTGCACTAGATATGCTCTTGTAATAGTTCCACACACACACGCCACAGACGAACTGAATAATAGCATTCAATTCCGCGAGGCAAGAGCATCATCCCCTTTTTCCTATACGAACATGCCTTGGCATGTGAAACCCTTTTATATCCCGCCGTATATCATATATTACGGCCTGTTAGGCTCCTAGGGGAATACCATAACACTAGCCCACCCTGATGAGCCGTATATATACGCAGAAATATGGAAGATTCAGGGAAGCACCGGTTCCACGATCTAGAACATGACTCGAAGATGCGGCTCTTCACAACCTACTCCCGCACCTCTACCCTGCGAGGCTACGAAGCCTCAGGGAAAATGCTACAGCAGAAGACCTCAAACGAAGAACGGCAGAGGGAAAAAAAGGTGCAGAGCACTCCAGCGACAGTAGCCCCCCTTAACTTTATTCTTTCAAACGCTATAGTACACATATATAGCCGGTTTTGAAACTAGCTCCAGCCCATACCCCCGGAAACACGGTGCCCCTTGCCACCCCGACGTCATCGTACGATATGTAGTCCTTTTGCAAACAAGAATATATATATATATACTGTTTTCTTTTTCCACGTACAGTCTACTGGGCACACTATACTGTTCGTCGTGTCGAGCAGCCCTGAAACGTTCGTCAAAAGATCACTGTTGTTTTTTTTGTTTTTTTTTTGGGGGGGGGGGCTAAATCGCAGAATGAGTCTCCCTTAACCCCTCCCTATACTAAGTTCAAGTAATTTTGTCCCCAAAACGGGTTTCCAGTTGTAAAGGGGTTAAACCTCAAATCGTCGGTGAACACATGCCCTTTTTTAGTATAGATGTACCCCATGTGGGTCTAATATCTAATATCTGCCCATCGGGTTTGCGCCTCCAGTTTACTCAAAAACGTTTTTTTCGGGTTTGCTGCTTTCCGTTTGAGCTCCCCATGTGACAGATACGCAGCAGTGTTGTGAAAAACGCAATAATAACACAACAACAATGTAGGGCATCCCCAACCAAGCGAGGGATCTCCAGAAAAAAAAAAAACAAGTGCGTATGAAAATACGTGGAAGTGTGGTGAGCTAAACCTTTATTTTTCCCCATCCGCCGGAGGATGAGAAAAAAAAAGAAGAAAAAAAAACGGGTGCTCCCCTCTACCACAACTAAAAATAAACAAAAGAATAAATACGTATATATTTGAAAATAAAAAAAATGAAAATAAAAATGAAAATAAAAATAAAAATAAAAATAAAATAAAGTAAAAAAAAGCGAAAAAAAAACAAAAAACGATGTGCCTCCTCTCTCTTTGTTTCGTGTCACCAACGAAGGCAGGGCGTTCAGCTCTTATCTTAGACAATCATCATAATAGCGCCAAATATTCCGACAATAACCTTCTTTCACACCACACAAAAGCATGACGAAAAACCAAGGCGGGACGTTCAGCGGCAGTTACTGGTACTACAATGGATAGCGGAAAAACATCCCCACAACCTTTTCGGCCAACATATCGTATATTCGTCGTCAAAACTTCAACGGTTCTTTTCATCATGTTAACTCCCTTCAGAGCCCCCGAACCCCTCCCTATGCTAAATCCAAGTAACTTTGTGCCCAAAAACGGGTTTCCACTTGTGAAGGGGTTAACAGGAAGAGCGCACGCCCTATCCGTGCCCTTTCCCAATACACAACTATAAATAAACCCCACGTCAACACAACCCGACTGGAATCATACCACCGCCATCTGACCGCCATGCTTGACTTTTTTTCTTAAGAAGAGGCGTGTCCCTCGATCCGGACTGGACCGCCTGACTACCGCCAACGAAGGATGTAGAGGCAGCGTCGGTTCGTGCCCCACACCATGACTCAACGATGGATCGCCAAGAGTGATCCCCGCCTCTTGCTGAAAGACCGCGACAAGTCATCATGGCGTGTCGGCATCCCCGCATTCATAACACGTCCTGCTGTAGAAGAATCCCGCCACCATCGCGCGCCGGGGACAGTTCCAGCGATAGCCGCTCCACCTCGAAAGGGATGCGTGGTCAATGGTCAAATGACAAAGGCAATAAAAAAATTAGTACGCCCCCTCTCCCCCCCTCCTATTCCCCCCGAACTCTAACGCCACCAGCACTACTATCAAAACCTGCCCGACACCGGTCGGCGCGAATGACATAGTGCTAGAACCTCCCAATCCTGCGCGCGTCACCTCCCCAGATATTCGCCCTCCCCTACCCCCAAGTTAGATAATGTTGTGCGGAGTGGGGAACCTTAACTCCGCGGAAGGGCGACGGTGTCACCTAGTGTGCATATGGTAAGGCACTCACGAGGCAGTTACATAGTAGCAATAGCCATTCATTGTTGCCTCTAGAAGTGGCCACACCAGGACACAAATAACTTCGTTCGAAGCTGTCGCCCGAAAGGCAAGAACGAAAGCACGCACTAGGTGCGGAAGGGAGTCCGCCTCACAAGCAACTAACTGGTTCTTCGCAGGGTGCAGCTCACCCTTTTCATGCGACTCGCCGCACACCTCACGGCTCTTCGCGCTCGGTGCATGCGATGTCTCTCTAGTCGGTGAAAAAACCCGACGAGCTCCGTTTCCGTCAATGTAGAGATGTGGGGACCTACGGCCACACGACTACGGCCATGCATGAATATCGGGTACACCCGCCCCCCCCCCCCCTACCCCTCAAAACCAATAACGCCTCCATCGCTACTTTCGAAACCTGTCTGGTCCCCCCCCCCGACCCCCCAACCCAAAAACGCCGCCAGCACTACCTACTACTATCGAAACCCGTTCGACATCGCTCGCTCAGCGAAGCCATTTCGACCGCCTATGTCATCCCCCTTACTGTGGCCGCGCTTAGCGCCACCCCGGCGAAACCTACCCGACATGCAACTAAACACTACCAACACCACCACCCCCACCGCCCCCGAGATCGACAAGCCAGGATCCAGCCGCATCCCCGCGAGAACCAACTTTGCCGCTACCCTGCCCTTGCTGCTGCACCATCCCGACGGCCCGGGGTCAACGTCGGTCCTTCGGGCTGCTCCCGACAGGAGGGCCGACCACGCTTGGTCCACCTGCCTGGGCTTGGCCTTTATGCCCGCCAGCTTGAACACGGCCACGAGCTCGTCCTTCGAAGAAGCTATCGCTGGCATGTCGTCATCGCCTCCTGCGGAGGACAAAACATGGGGGGTAATGAGGGGGCGCAGGAAATGTCGGAGGGGTTTACGTTTCACGTGGTCGGCTGGCTTTTCTGTAGTTCTTTGTGCGGATTATATTTTTAAAAGGCCACGACCTCGTCTTTGGAAGCGGCAAATCGCTGGAAGGTCGTCGTCTTCGCTTGGGGCGCGGGGGGGGGGGGGGGGTACTCATTTCATGCAAAGCCGTAGAGAGTTAATACCCTCCCCGCAATGTCGGGACGGAGCACGTTTGCGTTTTCGACGACCAGGCAGACAGACATCGCGAGGGCGGGGAAGAACAGTGGGGCAACGGAAAACACTTTTTTTCCAATTTTTTTCTCGATATGTTGGCCTGTTTGAGCACTTCTAAGGGAATAACAATAGCGTGGATAGCACAATGGGCTGTTTTTTCGAGAGCAAATCCGGGAGAACAACATCAATAGCACATTTTGGTTATTTTCAAGGAACAACGGCATATTTAGACTGTTTTTCGAGAGCTAATCAGAGAGAGAGCGAGAGCAATGTCATGTTCGGGCTGGTTTTCAAGAACAACGCCTGGTATATACCTGTAGCATATTTGGAACTTGTTTTTCGAAAGCATATGAGAGAGAGCAATACCAATAGCACATTTGGACCGTTTTATTGCAAGAACAAACATAACTGGGGGAAAAAGCGGTACCAATTTTCTTTTGTTAGTGTTCGTCTCTGCAAGAGGCGATCGCTGGCATGCCGTCGTCGCCGCCAGTGGTGGAAAAGAAACGGGGCAGCCACCGGAAAGGCAGAGGGGTTTCGTATCTCCTGGTCGGCATTTAAAAAAAAAAGTTTTGCTCGGAATTCGAAAAAGATCCTCAATTGGAGAGGCTATCGCTGGCACATCGTCGTTGTCGCCTGCGGCAGAAGAAAAGCGGCCGCTAAAAAATGATTATTTCGAGAATGCTGGCATAATTGGGCGATTTTAAGACCATAAATGCGGAATAACACTGGGCTTTTTTTTTTTTTCTTTTCGAGCATGACTAGCACAATTGATTGGGGACACACACGCCGCGTGTCGAACACGATACTGGGAGCATTTTATTTTTATGCTTTACTGTGGAAGAGGCCATCGCTGACATGGCGTCGTCGTTACCTGTGGCGGAAAACGTAGTGGGCGCCGGAAATAGCAGAGCGGTTTCGTATCACCTGGCCGGCTTTTTGTCAAATGTCCTTCGGAATTTGAAAACGGCTATGAGATCGTCTCTGGAGGAGGCTTACCGCTGGCATGTCGTCGTAATCGCCTACGGCTGAGAAGAAAAGGGGTGCCGGTAATAGCAGAGCGGTTTCGTATCACCTGGCCGGCGTTTTGTCAAATGTCCTTCGGAATTTGAAAACGGCCATGAGATCGTCTCTGGAGGAGGCTTACCGCTGGCATATCGTCGTAATCGCCCACGGCTGGGAAGAAAAGGGGTGCCGGTAAAAAAAGCGTGTACTTCGTTCGTTTAAGTTAACGTACTTCTTGGCACAATTAGGCTTCTTTCCATACAACATTTTTTTTTTTTTTTTCGATAAATATGGGCATCTTGAGGGGAAAGTGAGGCCCTTATATTCCCATCACTAGCATGTTATTTGGTGTGTTCGCCTATTGAAGAGGGGAATCGCTGACAATGTCTTCTTCTTCGTCGTCGTCGTCGTCGTCGCCCGCGATGGAAAACAAAAGGGGCATCGGAAACGCTAGAGAGGGTATTCCATCACCTGGGTTTCCTATCACCTGATCGCCGTTATTCGTATTTTTCGTTGCTCCCGCGGATGGCGGGAAGCTCAGAGGGTCCCATCCAACATCGGGGCGCTCATTACGTTTCTTCCATATAGTGCACAATTTTTTTTGCTTATCTTATCTAGGAGAGGGGGGGGTGACGAAGGCGGAGTTGGGGAAGGGGGAGGGGAGGTGGGGGGAAGGGGGGGGGGGGCGAGTGGGAAGGAGGGGTGGAGGGGGGGTGGGAGTGGGAGGTGTGGGGCGGGCGGGGCGTACTCATTTATTGTTTGCCTTAAGTCATTTGACCATTGACCACGCATCCCTTCGAGACGGAGCACCGTTCCTACTCCTAATATAGAGACACGTCCATCATTGGGTGGGGGGGGGAGATGGGAGGTAGGGGGAGGTAGGTGGGGTGGGGGGGGGTACACAATGTTTGTGCATCGCCGTAGTCGCATGACCATAGACCCTCGCATCCCTACTATGCCGGGACGGAGCACGTCCGGTTTTCACGAACCAGGCAGGCATTGCTTGCACCAAGCGCGAAGCGCCGTGAGGTGTTCAGCGAGTCGCATGAAGGGTGAACTGCATCCTTCCAAGAACCGCTCGTAAGACGGGCTTCGGCACCTTGTGCCTACTTGCTTGTGGATGACAGCGCCAATGAGTTATTTTTTTCCTGGTGTGGCCACTCCAGAGACAGCAATGGGTATCACTATGTAACTGCCTCGTGGGTACCTTACCATGTTCACACTACGTGATGCGATCATTCCCCTTGTGCGGAGTTGGGTTCTCCACCCCGCACAACATGATCTAACTCGATAACCATCATGGTGACCGCCAAAAAAAAAAAAAAAAAACGGTACCCTGGGTGTCTAGCTCACGCAGTGAATGGCATGTGTTCCAGCGGCGTTACCAACCAACGCCAACCCCAATACACATCTACGTATTGTTTTACAGCGTCAGTGTCAATCACAACTATTATATACATATTTTAAGGGGAGGACACAATTTCCTCCCGTTGAATGCGGCGAGCAGAAAAACGGAAAATGAAAAACAATGTATCATATCACATCGTTAAAAAGTCATACCACATTATACACCACATCCTTTTGAGTTCCAACCATTTAAGAGACTTTGGAGCCCCCAAATCCCTTTCTATAATAAAAAAAAGTAGTTTTGAAAAAAAAAAACGTTTCCAGTTGTGAACGCGTGAAAACAGTGCCCAATGGCTAGCGCTCTGAGTCGGCACGACTTAAGTGACCCCACTTGCAACTAGTTGTTAGGACTAATAGTTAGTCGTTTCCCGGAGGTGTCGGCTGTCCGACTTATTGGATTTCGATACATACAGGAGGGATCGTTTATTGCGGTATGTATTTTCTTTTGTGGGCGCCGGGGGGAGGGGGCGGGGAGGGGGGCTGACTTTGCTCTACTCGGTCGCTTGACTCAAGTCGCCAAGTCGGCTGGCCATCAGCTGGCTGCGGCAGCCGGCTTGACGACTGAAGCCAGTTTGTTGGCTAACGGCACCTACCGATTAGTTGTAGTCGTGAAGTCCTTCTGACCCACAGCTCTATCAGTGACAGAGCAAATCAAGTTAGTTGGGTTGGGTCGGGTTGGGTTGGGTTGGGTTGGGTTGGGTTGGATTGGGTTGGGTTGGGTTAGGTTGGGTTGGGTTGGGTGGTCGCGTTGGGTTGAGTGTCAGAAAAACAAAGTAACGCGAACATCATTTTTTTCAGTTTTTCAACAGGCCGTGACAAAAAGAGAAAACGACACAGCAAGCACTTGGTAACCGCCGGCGGGGATAGCTCGCGCTGTCGCTACCGCGGGAACCGAAGGATACACCAGCTATTAATAGCGCTGGACTGCAAATAAAACCGAGCTAAATTGACACACGACACGTACGGAAACACACGCGGAAAAGTGTGGTGAGCTTAACCCCTTTAGAGCCCCCAGAAACCCCTCCCTACACTAACTTCAAGTAAGTGTATCCCCAAAGGGGGGTTCACGTTATAAAAGGCGTTATGCTTTATTTTTCCCCATCCGCGGAGGATAATAATGGATGATAAAAAAAAACACCGCATGCCCGAAAAAGGCCCGAACGAAAATGAGCAACAATCCAAAGGAGTCGTCGGGTTTCTGTGCGAATTAAGAATGAGACAGGCCCTTTCAGAGTTTTACCCCGTCGGAAAATTACTTGGTTTTAGTATCACCCCGCCTTTTTTTGGTGTCCGAGATGTTCTTTTGGAATACCCCTTACCCCCGACTTGGCGTAATGTTTTGCCGGCGGTTTAATCGCAATGGCCATTTTGGAAACCAGGCCGAAAGGACCGCGCCACCGTCGCCACCGTCGCCACTGCCGCCGTTGTTGTTGTTGTTGTTGTTGTTGTTGTTGTTGTTGTTGTTGTTGTTGTTGTTGTTGTTGTTGTTGATGATGATGTCTTTCATGGATCCTGTGCAGGTTATGTGGCCCCACTGCTTGACCCAACCTCGTCGGGAACGCCATTCGTTTATCTATTGCAAAGAAAACTTTTTTTGTGTA
The DNA here is from genome assembly GCA_012845835.1 of Undaria pinnatifida. Taxonomy (NCBI): domain Eukaryota; class Phaeophyceae; order Laminariales; family Alariaceae; genus Undaria; species Undaria pinnatifida. The sequence continues at coordinate 3,994,423 of JABAKD010000025.1, read as the reverse complement.
CATACGTAGGCCATGAGCCATGATTTGTTTCTTTTCGTTCAATAGGTTTGCGCTTCCAGTTTACTCAAAACACCTTTCGGGTGTCAAAAAACGCCTTTTGGGTGGGGTATAGAGGCTCCTCATCAGGTTACGAGCCTCGGAAAAGAAACTGAGCATCTCTACCGCAGCCTGCGTCGGCATTCCCTCCCACGGCTCGTCGATTTTGCCTTCGAATTCCCGCCAACTCGCGCTCTTGCACTTCTCTGCATGCCCTTCGGGACTAATTGAACCCACATAATCGAGCTCAAGAGCGAACGTTGATTATTATCGGACGGCTGGGGACGCCTTGCTAGGGGAAATTACGTAGCAAAACGTTAGGGGAAAACACGTACAGCAGTAGCAGCTACCGGTATGCCTGATTGCGCAAGGCGGCATCTCTCGACTTACGCAAAATGCATACGCACGGACGATCTCGAACACTTATCTTCGCCGGAGAACTGACTGCCCGTGACAAAGCAGGGGGCGCATGCATGCCACATTTTTTCACACTTCTACTTCCCAGCTTCCGGACAAGCCGTGGTCACCGGTGTCGTCCCTTCCCCCCGGTTCTTGCCTTCAAATTTTGTCGCGCATAGATACGGTTCAGCAATCCCACTGCTCGTCGATGTTTCATCGATTGCTGCTAACTCACGCTCTCGCGCTTTCCGCAAGTCAATTCGCGCACAAGAGAAAATCCCTTCCAGTTTTTACGAGTGTGCACTCGGGGGGACTCGAACTCACGAAACTGACCTATACCAAGCGAGCTCGAGGATAACCTGATACGCCACCGGGGCGACATGCGTGGCCCCGAGCATCTAGAACGGGCAACACGCACTACCCGTCCTGCCGTAGGACCGGTCTGCACGATAAACTCAGGCTGCACAACTCCGGTGAAAAGAGAAACTCGGGAGCGGTTGCACTGCTGTGGTGTGGTGTACACAGTTCACAAAAAAGAAATCTAGCCTTATTGATAGTAGTACGCGGCTCCCTGGGCCAGTACTACTGTAGTATACCCATTTCTAGAGCTGTGAACCGGCACGCCTTAAGTCACCGACTAGCCACTAGTCGGACTAATAGTTAGTCGTTTCCCGGAGGTGCCGACTATCCGACTTATTTATTGGGTTTACATACTTACAGATAAAGGATTGTTAAATGCGGTCAGCATTTTTTTTTTTTTGTGGGCGCCGGGGGGGGGGAGACTGATTTTGCTCTATTCCGTCGGTTGAATTAAGTTACCAAGTCGGCTGGCCATCAGCTGGCTTTGCCGTCCGATTTGCCGACTAAAAGCAGTTAGTTGGCTAACGGCACCTACCGATTAGTTACTAGTCGTGAAACCCTGCCGACTCACAGCTCTACTCGTGTACCGATTTCAAATTACAGTGGGGCATCAACCTTAAGACGCAATCCCTAGACACGCCAACTTAGACGGTCTTAATTTCCATTTCGGTCTTCATCTCGCTTCAAGACCGCGATGGTCTCATTCTGGGATACGACCGAACACGGTCTCGAATCGGGGGAATACGTCGCGCACAGCACGCGACTGATTGATTTGCTCGTGGCCACAGCCGCACACGAAACCTAGAATTGATTTACGTCGGTTCAGGTCCGTTCCCACGTACCCGAGAGGCACACAGCATGCCGGTACGAGCGATTCGAGACTGCTACGATGATAATGAACTTTTTGTAAGGGATGCATGGTACGATACAGATATACCTTTTTTTGGCGAAAATGGTTTCTAAATGCCGGGGCAAAATCGTCGGAAAAAAGGAAAATAATCGGACACTTTTCTTTTTCCTGGCATGATTCATCCGTCGGTACTCGTAGCACATTTTTTTTTCTCTCCCGCCTCCCCCCCCCCCCCCTCCACATCAGTTTTTGGGACATGTCTCGAGCTCCCAAAATTGAGGAACCCTCAGAAAAAAAATGGTCCACTTCTATCGTAGCACGCGTCAGAAGGCGTTATTGTCCGGAGTCAAGACCTGGTTTGGGGGACAAGAGGCCCAAGGCTGTCTTACTAGATATGGAATCCAGCTTCTTTTTCTTCTTTTTTTTTCCCGTGACAAAGCGGTCTATTTATCTGGCACCATATCGTTGGTGGGTCAAAAAAGACCAGTAAGGGCAGGCAGACAGGCGCCTCATAATAATTGCCGAGAGGTATTCCCGTAGGACCGCAGGGCTCTTTGTCCTGTGACCTGGGAACACGGACGAGATGACAGCAAAGAAAACAACAGCAACTTCTCCGCACACCACTGCCAGTACCAACCTACAACACCACTGCCAGTACCAACCTACAGAGTAAGGGTCCCCCATAAAGCGGTATCCCTCTGTAATGCGGTATCCCGATACAAGGCGGTCAAAATCGCTTGGCGCGACTGGGGAATACCACTCATAACCTGTAATGAATAAGTTGGCTTCCCTCTACAAGGCGGTCATGTTGCTCTGGCACACCACCGCCTCACTGCCCCCGCTCCTACCGTATTGCCGATCCACCTGAGGGTGAGGACGATACCAATAGGGGTTAAAGATCACATACGAAATCCTCCTGATACTGCTGCATAAATATTAAATAGTCAGAAATGCTTCGCAGAGGGTCATGGGGCGAGATACAACTGCTTTACGGAAGGATATTCGAGTTATATCGGAACGGTACTTATCTACAGGTAATACCGGTACGCTATATTGTCGGAGGGCACCACTAGTATACTAGAGCTGGTACTGGTACTGGTACTGTTACTGGTACTGTTACTGTTACTGCTACTACTGTTCGCAATCTATGCCAAGCGAATTTTGGACGACGACGTCGAGAAGAGCAAGGGCCACACACGAAAGCCTCCTGATTTCGTCCGCCGCCTCAAAGACGGAAAATAAACGTTAAATTGACTACTACTCGTAACCTATGCCGAGCGAATTTTGGACGACGACGTCGAGAAAGAGCACGGGTCACACACGAAAGCCCGCTAATATCGTCCGCCGCCTCAAAGACGGAAAAAAAAAAAACCCAACAATACATTAAATGTTAAACTAGTACCAGGTATGAAATACAAGTAACCAAATTAGTATCACATGAAAAGGCTCGTGTTGTCACAACCCTCTTCTTGCTAAGAATGTGTACATCACGGGTGGGTGTTTGCAGCCAATGCATTGTAACCCCCCCCCCCCGGGGGGTAGTTCTACGGTAGCCCCCCCCCCCCCAACCTTTCTTTAACGAAATCGCCGGTTTTGGAACCAGCTCCCGATAGTATATCCTGAAATACGGTGCCCTTTTTTGCCACCCCGACGTCATCGTTCGATGCTACTGTAGTCCTCCGGAAACAAGAAAATACCAGCAGCCAACCAGCTGCCAGGGCTTTTCACGGGTCATGACCCGACCCGGGAATCATGTCAGGAGGTTATCAAAAGGGTTATCAAAATCTCGCGGGTCGCCGTGGTGTCGGGCCGGGAGGTGTTCGAGATAATATCACGGGATGGGTCGGGTCGGGTCGGGAGGTTTCCAAATCTCGCGGGTCGGGACAGGTTACCCTGACTCGACCTGACCCGTGAAAAGCCTTGGGAAATACATGGGAGAAATGTTTTCCATGGCAATCCCTCCTCGTGTCGAGAGCAGCCATGAAGCGCTCGTTAACCCCTTTTTTAGAGCCCCCGAACCCCTCCCTGTACTAAATCCAAGTAATTTTGTCCCCACAAAACGGGTTTCCAGTTGTAAAGGGGTTGAAGAAAATCGCTGGTTGTTGGAGTTGGATATAGCAGAATCAGCCAAGACGCTTACGAAAAACAAAACGAATGATAAAGCAACGTATCGTATCCACAACAACTACAATACCAACCTGGTTTCCTACATATTATAAAAAAATAAAATACACTCCAGCTGTGAGATCGAATATATAGTTTCCTACATATGTCCCAGACAGCTACGCATGCCGTATGGCCCTTCATGCCTCAACAGCACTCACCGACGCCGAGCCATCTGGCGGCTACAACGACGCCAAGAAGACCAAGGATCAAATACGCAAGCCTCCTGATCCGCCGCCGTCTCCTTCGCTCCCGCCGCTTCTCCCTTTCTGCTTCCCAATGCCGCTCTCTCCCCTCTCCCCCCCCTCCATGGAAACCCTCTTCACCCTCCTCAGTGTCCTCCCAGGCCTTCTTGCCCACCCCCCTCCCCCCCTCGAACCCGCCTCTAGGAGTCGCGAGGATGGGGGAGATGGCGAAGGTGGTTCGAGCAGACCTTGGGGGAGTTACCGCCGATACCGGGACAATGGAGAGGGACAGCCGGTCCGTGCGTTCGAAGGCCATATTATTAGTATCAGTAGAAATATTGGAAGGGGTGTGCGCAGCTCTAATCCTTTCGCCTGGCTGTCCGGAAAAACGAGCGCACACTATTTCCCAACTAGCTTGTTGAAAGAAAAAAAAAACGTGGGTATGTGTCAGATGTACCAGGTACGTACGATACAAACCCGAAGGGCCAGAGTCAGCCTTGTTTAGTCTTGAAGCCCTTTTAGAGCTGACCGAAACCACGTTCCGAGGACAAACCACCTGCTGCTAGAGTGGGATGCGTTCTCCGCTATTCTGCTGTACAACAGCAGCGGTACCAAAGAGTGGAGTGCTCAGCCTCGTGACCCACGTGTACCGTGGGCGTAGAGGTGGGTGGGTGTGGAGGTACGCTACGTAGGTCGTACGATTGCTAGAGTTCTGGCGAGAGGCTTCCCAGGCACACCGATGACCGCGACGTCCAATATGAGGGCTTGGGGGCGAAGGGGGGGGAAAGGATACGGAGGGATTTATGTATGCGTGGCATACGCACGCGAGTGTACGAGAGGAGGATACGCGTAACTATAACATAAAAATGGCATACTCTTATTATATGATTCGTACGGGAATGTGCAGGTTTTGGATCTTGGCACCAGGTGAATTTTCACACGGGCGCAGCAGGTCCTTCGCAATCCTAGCACTGCAGCGCTAGTTGCAAGCCACACGATTAAAGTCCACGCTTACGCGCTCACGACCTCCGGGTCGGGTCAGGTTCCGAGTAGTGGGTGGGATCCGGGCGAGCGGTCGGATTGGTGTTGGCAAATCAAAACCGAGGTGTGTGGGCTATTGGGGTTGGTTCAACAACATCTTTTATTTTCCCTTCAAATTGAGGTTCAACCATTCAATCGGTAGTACTCACAGCTGACGTTTGTCATTTTTTTTTGTAAAATACCTGAAAAAATATGATCAATAGCGTGTGGCCTGCGAATTTAGTGCTGCAGGTCTCCGAGTGCAAGGAGGTATCGACGTATACGCCAAGTCGTGAGTCGAATTATTATCGTATCATACTGGTGTCATTAAATTGCCGCGAAAATTATTATGTTGTTGCGTCTCGTGTTGTTCCGCTTGTTTGTTCCTTCGGCGTTTGGCGCATGCATTTTTTCTAATATTCCAAGTACAGTACTGCACTACTATTAATAGTGTGTACGGTTGTAATGAAGACCACTGATATGGACAGCTTACGCTATACCTACAATGGGACCCGAAGGGTGCGCCAGCTAGCGTTGGGCTGCGAAAGCAACTGAGTTAAATCGACACACGACGCGTATGAAAATACGTGGAAGTGTGGTGAGCTAAAGCTTTATTTTTCCCCATCCGCCGTAGGATAAAAAAAAATAAAAAAATAAAAAAATAGTGTGTACGATTGTAACAGACACGGTACCAAACGCAGGCAGGGCACTAAACCAGAGGCTCTTCTATTGCTGTTTGGCGTACTGGCGTGACATCGTTGAAACAGGAAACGCATTAGAAGGTGAAACTGATACATACCAAGTAGGTTGTAAAGTAGGAATTCTGAGGATTCCATTACATGCATGCATAGGTTTTGTCCCGCTCAATGCGGGTTATTGTTAAATAATTAGTGGGGTATTAGTCCGTTTGACCACTTGCAAAAGGTTAACCAATAGCTTACCCAAACTAAGCCTTATAACACTCTCCCCCCCTGAAACGACGGGATGGCAGGTCGGCCGGATATACGGCGGACCTCTGTCAATATCCAAGCCGTTTCATTTCCTGGGGATACCGGGGAGAGTATTTTTCAAGTTCGCCATGGGGAAATCTGAAAAAGTTTATTATGGTGGATGTGGGGATCGAACCCACGACCCAAAAACCCATGGTCTGTCGACGACGCCATTTATTAAAGAATTAGTAGGGTATTAGTCCGTTTGACCACTTGCAAAAGGTTAACCAATAGCTTACCCAAACTAAGCCTTATAACATTATACAGTTTCCGTGCGCAGAACAAGGTTGAACGTCTTAGTCCTGTTGACCCTGGCGTTAGCAGGGGAGTCACCGACCTGTATCCTTCAAGAGGGTATACACACCCCGTAACAGGCGCGATCGAAGTATCACACGCGGCTTGCAAAGTTGAGTTTTGATCAAAAATCCTTTTTGGTCGATATCAGAGCTGAAGTAGTTTTTATTATTATTTTTCATATCTTTTATATATATATGTAACTGATGCATTTCCTTCCACACACAGCTGTCAGATTTTGCCCCCCTCTAAAACGGGTTTTATAGTTTCCGCGCACAGACTGACTAACATCACCCTGTTGACCCTGATAGCTACACTGTAGTTGCAAGGGGAGTCGCCGACCTATATCCTCAACGAATACACACAACCCGTAATTCGCGCGATCGGAGTATCACGCACAGCTTGCAAAGAAAATGAGTTTCGACAAAATCTTCGATCTCACAGCTGGATGGAGTGTATTTTCTTTTTTATAATACATCCATACCTACCTGTGTGCGCAACTCGATGCGAGTCGACAAGGGAAGAAAGGAACCCTCCCGTGCCACAATACAGGCAGCATTTTTTCAGCATTTTTCGCGAAAACGCTTTTCTAAATGACGGTGCTCCTCAACCCGAAATCGGCGCAATTTCTGCATTTTTTCGCACTTTTTTTTTTCTTTCCAATATCTATTATAACATGCAATCGTTCATTGGGTTGCACTTTTCGTTTTTCTCAAAAAAAAAAACATAGTTTTTGAACGGGGAATAAAAGTACATTCGGAATCACGAGTCTCGGATTTTTTTTTTTTTCCAATACCAGGTATCTATTATAAAAAATGATAATACACTCCAGCTGTGAGATCGAAGATTTCGTCGAAACTCATCTTTGCAAGCTGTGTGTGATACTCCGATCGCGCGCATTACGAGTTGTGTGTCCTCATTAAGGATATAGGTCGGCGACTCCCCTTACAACTACAGTGTAGCTATCTATTATAACATGGAACAGGGGTTGTGGGCTCGATGGGAAGCAAAAGCAAAATCGCTACGAAAAAAAATCGGAGAGATTGGAGGAACGCTCCTACAATAGCACGTCCTGCCGTCGACGCCACATGTAATGTTATAGGGGGGGACACAGAGTGCCCCCTGCAGGTCTGCCAATTGAGCAGGTCCTCGGAGAGTACTCACTTTCGTTTCCTTCGTAGAGACGTAGCTCTATTCGTTTCCACCAGAGCCCCGAATGTAAAACGCCAACCTTATCATACGAAACCCATCCAAATGATCTCAAATTCGGATAATTACAGGCCTTTCGAGGCCGCATCTTAACAATCGTTCAATGGGTTGCACTACTTTGTTTTTCTTCTTGAAAAAAAAAATAGTGTTTGGGCGGGGAATAGAAGTAAATTCGGAATCAGGAGTCTCGGAAACAAAAGGGTGGAGAGGGGGAGGGCCTGATTTGTGATCCCAGATCTGAGTGATATCTCTATAGGGAGGGAGAAGGGGAAAGAAAGAGTGGCGAATATAACATAAATTCCCTGGGGTATTCTTTAGCTCCAAAGTGACTGGAGCCTGCCCTGTGACCACGGATTTGATTATGCGGGTTAATGTGAGAACAACAACAACAACAGCAACAAAAGGCAGGAGAGATGGACGAAAAAAAAACACTGACTGGCTGTGTAGCACCATACCTGGCAATTATGAATATACAGGGGAGCACGGAGCAACACTCCTAGCGAAATGAAAAAGGCAAAAACAAATCGGAGCGTTGTGGTTGATGTGCGAATCGAGAAAATGACGATTTTTTTTTCATACAGTTTTTTTTACTTGGTTATATTTAGTTAACGCCCCCCCCCCCCCCCCCCCTGTCTGGCTCCTTGAAACATAAAAAAAAGTGTGGGGCAAGATTTTTTTATTCTTTGTGTTTTCCTGGACCATATCTGGTCATGATGCAATTGTGATGGCATCCTATAAAACGATATTACAACGAAAGCAGTACGACGTAGTGCCGGTATCTTTTTCACGCAGGTTGAAGGTGACGTGCAGATCATAACGGCGCAGCTTTTACCTCTTAAGAGACTACAGAAGCGGCGGAGATCTTCGTGAAACTTTAGGTATTCCGAGTAAAACAACAACGGCAGCGACAACAACAAATGTTCGTCGTGGCTTCTCGAGATGAAAGACTGCAGGCTGCTTCGCACGCGTGTGCATAACGGCGGAGCGTTCTTTCACTGCCAACGGCAACATAAAGACGCAGGGAGGATGTAGGGATCTTAGTCACCAGGTTGTAGCGACACTCAAAAGACCGAGCAACCAAGAGTACTCGTGGACTCGTG